>VFFE01007703.1:4011449-4025594 GCA_008921705.1 Burhinus oedicnemus
TACTCTGATTTTTGGTTTTTTTAAGCTGTTTATATAAAAAAGTTAAGGTAAAATGAACAAAAAAATCCCTATCATGAAATAAATATCTAGTAAACTTGAATATCTAGTAAACTTGTTTGGTTTTGTTTTCTGTCTTAGTGTTTCAAATTTTTTTAAGATGCATTTAATTTTGGAAACAGGAAAAGTATAGAGCTGTTGATCTCTATTAAAACGATGAGCTATGGAACATGTAAAGTACAGCTATTTAAATTGCTTTAAGGAGGTACATTAAAAAGCAGAAAACAAATTTTCAATATTTAATTAATTTCAAATTATTAGATGGGTGTTTTCAAAAGTCTCTTTCCAAACTTCTGTGTGTAGTTTAAAATATTTGAACAAAGTTTGTAAGTCCTTTTAAAAAAGAAGATAACATATTTTTTAGATTTAGAGTTAAAATATATACTAAAATAATTTTTCTGATCTCAAAGATTGATAACATTTTTCTTTCAATAGATTTAATACCAAAAACACTACAATGAGAGGGGATTTTATTTCACATTTTTTCGTTTTACTGTTTATATTTAATTGGAAGGACAGACGACTCTTAATCCCTGTTCCTTTCCTGAATGCAATGAATATGCTCAACTCTTTGAGTACCTTCTGAAAAATTAAGAAGAATAATTTTATTTTTAGTTGTATATTTGCCTTTCCTACAATACATCGTGTTGCAGTTGAATTTGAATTTGGTGTAGCTGAACATCTTGTGTCATCAGATTATGCATTCGAAACCTTTACCTCTTTGTTACAGATACTATTTAGCTTTGGGACTGTTGTTGTTAATACATTATTAATGCAATTTAGTTTATGCTTGTAGAGGCAAAGCTGTAGTTTGGCTTAGGTCATTTAACTTTTGTTTTAAAAATTAATAACACAACAGTTTTGCCGCTACTTTCATCTCTTCCTTGCCGCTTGGGTGAAGCAGAAATAAAAGTACCGGTAGAAGGAACTGTAATTTGAAAGGATTGGCTCAGCCTAGAAGTGGCTGGGATAGTGCAGAGGAGAAGTACAACTTGGTCCTTTAAAAACACAGTTGCTTCCAAGTGCTAATGTGGCAGCAGTTCCAAACGTTTGAAATTTTAGCTGTTTGACTTTTACCTGAAAATAAGGGTATTCACTTCACAAAAGGAGAGTCTATTTAATCAATCCGTTTGTGTTTTGCGAAAGTCTTTTTCAATATCTCTTACTATTTCCGTGTACTACTTGTAGTCTTTCTTCATTACTTTTAATAATGTGTCTGTAAGCTTTAATCTTGGAAGGACTGAAAAGGCCCAATTTAACATATATGGAGATTTGATTTATGGATGAACATAATTTTCTCACAATTCTGTATTCTTTACTTTAGCTGACTAAGGCAGCCTGGTCACTCAGTCTTCTGGTTATTTAAACAGCACTTGCTACATTCTAAAAGTAAAAATTAGTTGTTATTTTCCCTGTTTTCTGTGGGGTTTTACACTAACCTTTCTTTTCCCTTTTCACTTGTCCATGCCTCCTGCCTTGCTGCCATGGTAAAAGCCTAACAGAAATGTCTGCAAGTAGCACGTCTTCTGCAGGCTCTGCAGTAGCTTCTGCTGTATCAACACGGCCTCGACATCAAAAGTCTATGTCTGCCTCTGGTCATCCCATCAAAGTTACACTGCCAACCATCAAAGACGGCACTGAAGCTTACCGACCAAGGTAATAAATTGATTATTATTTCTTTAATGCTGTGCACTTCAAAAATGTTGTTGTTCAGTTCATTATATACTTCAATATGTTTGTAATCTATTCCAAACGGTCATATTGCATACTGTTTTGAAACAGTAGCTTACTCGAGTAGTGTGGGTATTACAGATGACTTAAGCCTGATTTTGTTCATCACTCATATTTGCATACAATTAGAGAAGTTCCTTGACTGCCTCCCGCTGGAAGCTTCTGGAAAACTTAAGTAGTTAAAAATTTAACTAATTTAGACAGGACCGTACAACACAGGCCACCATAAATTCAAATGAAATACTGGAATGTTAAGCTCTTGGTTTTGTAGATTGCTAGGCTCATTTCTGTCTAAAAGCACCATAATATAGTTGCTCTTACTATTAGCTGCCCAAATAGCTTTATATGTTTATTTGTGCCAGATGATTACTACTTAAGAAATCTGTTAATTTTCTGGAGTGCTTGTGTGTTAAAGGTTTTGATGAACATATTTTTTCTGAAAGAGGGCTGGGAACACTTTCAGATCTTAGTACAGACTTTCCTACCTTTTTCCTTTGTCCTATTATCTGTATATACTTTTTTAACTGCTCTTAATACTGGAGATAATTTGATTTTACAATGAAACTCTCTCGATTATTTGTAAGTATGAATCATAAAAGTGAATCAGTGGCAGAGTCAGGTTTAAAAAAAGAATCAAGAGCGGGGTTTTTTTTCCTGTCTTTGAGAAATGGTTGTCATGTAGGAGGGATTCTAGCATAGTCTTTCTCTTTATTTATGCTTCTGTTTTCCCAGCAGTGCAACTCAAAGAGTGCCTGCTGCTTCCCCGTCTGCTCATAGTATTAGCACTACCACTCCAGACCGAACCCGCTTTCCTCGGGGGAGTTCAAGTCGAAGCACTTTCCATGGTGAGCAGCTAAGGGAACGGCGTAATGCCACTTACAATGGACCGCCCGCCTCACCATCCCATGAAACCGGTGCTTTTGCACATGCTAGAAGAGGGACATCAACTGGTATAATAAGCAAGATAACTTCCAAGTTTGTTCGCAGGTTAGTACCTCGATTTTTAAGAGAAAAAAGGCCAGCCTATAACTAGGGCCGTAATTGCAAAGTCATTAAGAATTTCCAGTTGAAGTCTGAATTAAATGTAAATTTAGTTAAAATGCTGCGTGTTTTATGTTTTCCTTCCAGAACCTGCCTTGTTTTACTTCTCTGTGTATATTGTAACGATTATGTTTGACCAGCTATTCTGCTTCTTTATCTTAAAGGAGCAAGAGAACGCTACTCAAAAGGGGTTTTTTGCTCATACTTTACAGCTAAAATACAAAGATACTACAATTAAGTTAAAATCAAATGAACTTAAATACTGAAAGCACTGCCTTAAAAACGAGTCATATTTAGTGTTAACAATATTTTACTTTAACTGGATGCAGTTGCAAGGGCTGTATTTACAATGATTTTATTGCTGTGCTTAGAGGGAATAGGTATTAACAAATTATTTCAGGGAATTCTAAAATCTGTGAGTAAATGAGAAGCTTAGAAGCGGGCAGAAGTCTGGATGTCTGGAAATACTAGTATTTCAGTATCATGCAGCCTCTTGTATCATGTTACCAGCTTCTTCAAATGTAAGTTCAGGATTCTGAAAGAAGAAAACCCACACATCCTTGACCTGCATTCATTCCTGTGATGATGCTAACAGTAATAATACTGTGAGGTGAGGTGCCGGGAAGGATTTTCAAATACACTGTTTAATATCAAGTGACTGTTGACTTAGCAGTTACAATAGCTTTCCCAAAAGGGGACCTCGTTTTTTGGTTTCCCTCTTTCTAACAGTAATTTACCTATAATTCTTAAGCCTACTTATGGATGTGTCCATACTGCATTATTGTCAGTTTTACAACAGAATTATATCTTGGAAACCTCTATTTTCTTTGCAGAACCATGCTGTTATGTACTAAATTCTATCATTTGTGTGTTTAAAAAAAAATACATAAGTAAAAAATTCAAAGCTAGGTTAAGCTAATAGTAAGTAAAATATCATGAATTGCATAAGGTGATATTACAAGGGAAAAGAAGAGAGAAAGCTAGAAATGCAGTGATGTTCCTCATAAAATCGATTTAACCTGGTGAGCTGATAGTGCATTGGTGTGTGTCTAAGTAATACCTCCTATGATGACCTAAAAAAAAAAAAAGTATGTGCATGATTTTCTTTTTTCAGAAACCTGAAGACAGCAATAATGGAGGATCATAGTCCTATATCTCCAGCACTTACGTAGTTGGGGAATAGAGAGTTTGGCTTTAAAAAAAAAAAAAAAAATTACAGTGAAGTTAGTCAACTGTGGTGTCAGTGTAGATTTCCAAATGGGAAGAAAGGTATTTTCTGTTATGTAACTAACCAATTTCAAGAGCACAGGCTGGTTTTTTGCATTATTGCTCAGTGTTATTTGCAAGGAATGGTATCTTGAATTTTTTTTGAGGAGTTAGATCAAAGAATTAATATTTTTATTATGTTAAACTACAATATTAAAATAATATTGTAAACTATGTATTTAGAATTAATATATTGTCATTGATGTATTTTTAAACGATCTTTGCTATAGAACATTTTAATTTAATTTCCTATTATGTTTTATACTGCTAAAAATACATTTTCCTGTAGTGAAGGACTTGTAGGGTTTTTGTTTGTTTTGTTGCTGGGGGGGTGTTGTTGTTTTGGTGTCTTTTATTTTTTTTAACCTTTGGGTTGTTTGAGACTTAGTGGCTGGGATTACATGGGTGGAGGTTCAAGGGGGTTTTTTGCTGTTCTTTTAGTTGGGTCACATAACTGCATGCCTTTTAACTTCTGTACTGTTCAGGAAATAATGGTTTAAAGCATACTTTGATTAGAAGGTGTCATGAAAGACTTTTTACTATCTTTTGGCAAAGGTAAATGGTAAGTATGTAAAATAAGTGCATAATGAGAATGCTTAATGAACAGGGTATTGAAGTATTTTGTATCAATGATTTATGTCAAATGATATTTCTCTGATGTTAGTTACTAAAGTATTTGTGTTTTGAAGGTATTTAAATTAATTAGCTAATTTAAATTGGGTGCTAAAATGTTTGTACAGCAGCACTAGGAACGTACCTAGGTGGTGTATACAATCTGTGGATATTTTTCAAGTTGCTTCAGACTAAAAAGGCATAATACAAAGCAGTTTGTTGTACAGCTCTAATTCAGCAAGATAAAAAAAAGATATGTTTAACCTCAAGCTCACTAGTAATCTTACCAAAGTCAATGTAACGGCTCATTTGCTTAAAGATAAGCAGATGTCGAAGTAACCTTTCTGAATTGGGCTCCAAACATTTGGTCTCGCAAGCTCTTAGGCACGTCTTGTCTTTAATTACTTGAGTGTGCTTAAGCATGGGCAAGTACCTAAGTGCTTTCAGGTCTGAGGTCTAAAGGCCTGGCCCAGAAGGGTGCAGAGTGGAGCCCCCCCTGGACCACCTTGATCGACTGCTCCTCTGTGCTTGCTGGAATTACATGTGGCCATTGCTCTGTCTGCAGTAGGTTGAGAACAACGTGTTAATTTTACCATCAGTTTAAAAAAAAAAATTATTAAACTACCACCTGTCAGAGCTGAAAGAAGTGAAGGTATCATAAAGGGAAATTAAAATTACAGCTATGAAAAAATACTATTAAACAGTATTAGGCTTGACATTATTATACTGATTTATTTTTAATTTTTTTTTTTGTTCAGTAGCTATTTAACATTGTTCTAGATGTAGGTTTTCTTAACTTTTATTTTTCACCTTTATCATTGAATCTCAACCTTAACTTTGTTTTGAGGGATCCAAGTGAAGGCGAAGCCAGTGGCAGAACTGACACCTCAAGGTGAGGAGCCACTATTAATACTTCGCTCCTAGGTCTTTCGCATCAAGGTTTAAGTGATTTCTTAAAGATTTTTAATCAGGATGTAAAATAGAATAGTGCTTAAGTAATCTGTATTTCAAAAATGGGTTTTATTTGTGGGGAGGGGGTTTTGGTGAGATCCTTTATCCTTCACTTTTGCTTTCTTGCGAAGTATTTAATATAAAACTTTATTTAAGCATATTCCTTTGAATAATAAAGCCCCCTGTAGGAGTTAGCCAATCATTTAGGCACCTAAAATCATGTTTTGGCTTATAAATATTTAATGGTGTTTACTTTTGGTTTCAGTGGAAAACGTAGTATACTTTGTGTGTGTCTGTGTGTATATATGTGTATATTAAATTTTTACTATAGTTACATACTGTGTTCATTACCAAAGCTGCTGTTTGCCAGAAGTAAACACCTTATAGTCCCTGAGAAATGAATGTCACTTTGCACTGAGAAATAAAATAAGTGACATTCAGACAAAAAGGGTGGTGACTGCTAAATATTGAATTTGTATGGCAACCGCTGTACACAAATCTATAGATGCTTTGTTAGTAATAAAGCATTCCTTCATATGCTCATTTTCCAGTATATCTGCTCTTTTGCCATGTTTCAGCATTTGGTTCTGCATTTTTGGTGTGCTTAGCACAGTGCATAACTTCTTATTTTTATGCTCTCTAATGAACAGGCATTGTAGTTTGCATTCTAAACTGGTCCCTTACAGAAAGTATTGACTTAGTTTTCAAAACAGAAAGCCTTTATTTAAAAAAAAAAAAAAAAGCAGCACATTCTTAACAAGATACATTGTATAATACACAATGCATTTTATCTACATTAGCCCTTTTCAATGCAAAGTCTATTAGCTGTTGAATTCTTGACATGGAAAGGGAACAGAGATTAATCGAATGTTCAGATGAAATGAAGTGTGAAGTTGCTTTCAGCTCTTGCTTTCATTCTCTAGCTTCCTCTACTTTTTGTCATCCTACAGTGTCTGTTTTGGGCTAAAAGTTGTTTGAGATCTTATCCCTGCCATGCTCTATCCCTTAATATTGATGTGGTTTTCTGGGGATCACACTGAAAGTTAAAATAAAAATGCTTGTTTTGACTCCTCTCTGAATAGCGACAGTTTATAGACGATCAAAATGAGAACGGCACCTTTCCCCAGTGATGGATGGGGAAGCATCAGGCATCTTAAGTACCTGGGACAAGAATAGAAATAGTTGGCAGTAGAATTACTTTAAAATAAATAGTGCTGTTTCTCAAAATGCTTTCTACAATGGAATAAGTAATGTATTCGGTAAGGAAGCATCAGAGTAAGAACACTTACTGGGAATCGCTCCCTTGAAATTTTGTCCAAGTCGTTCTATCAGCTAAAATACTTTGTGTCTACACGTCACTGTTCCTTCTGTGAAAAAGCTGCTGGCTGTGTACTCAACTGGTTGGCAAACAAGTTGTTTACAACCAAATTAACAGCACAAAATTCTGCTGCATCAGTTAAAACAAAGCACATTATTATACGGTCTTTTTACACAGAGAGAGGTCAAAAATACATAATAAACACAAAAAGGGGGAAGGTGGAAAAGAGGGGAGGGAATAGCTGAAGACTTGTGAATCGCAGGGTGGGATTTCTTCCTCTGCTGCTTTTACAGTATGATTTATGCTTCAGGATCGTGTCCCTCAACTTCAGTTGTGTTGGTGTATGGCATGCTCCAGATCATGAAACCAGCAGAACTTCAGTCATGCTTTTACATAGAATCCACTTTCTTTGGAGCAGTATGGAGTAACGTGTGTCTGCTGCAGTTACCATTGCACATGTTGTCATCAAAACGTTTTAGAGCAGGGGTTTCCAAACTTGCTTTGCTTGTGTGCCACTACCGGGAGCCGCACCAGTGCTGGTAGCAGGTCCCAGTGCTGTGCCAAAGCGCACATGCACGCAGGAGATGGTGCACAACTGTTCTAACAGTATCCATCTAACTCTTTGAATTAGCTTGCGTGTGACTAGTGGTGTATCAGTTGCAGTTTAGAAACCCCTGTTTGAGAACTGTATTTCTCTTCTGTCTCTTGGCTATACTGCTTTTATTTTTGACTGTTCTGTATGTCACTTCTTCCAGGAGTGCTTCTGGGGAGCCAAAAGACAGAGAGAAGGAGGATAGCAAAGATTCGAAGCCACGCTCCTTGCGCTTCACGTGGAGTATGAAGACCACTAGTTCTATGGACCCGAACGATATGATGAGAGAGATTCGGAAAGTGTTAGATGCTAATAACTGTGATTACGAACAAAAAGAGAGGTTTTTGCTCTTCTGTGTTCATGGTGACGCACGACAAGATAGCCTCGTTCAGTGGGAGATGGAAGTCTGCAAACTGCCACGATTGTCGCTCAATGGAGTTCGTTTCAAAAGAATATCTGGGACTTCTATCGCCTTTAAGAACATTGCATCCAAGATAGCAAACGAGCTTAAGCTGTAAAGAGAACCTAAATTTTTTGGGATCAGGGAAGATTCATACATGATCTACACTTTGAATGTACTGGTTACGCCTAATGTGATTGGCCTGTGAAACTCCCCATGTAGAAATTGCCCTAATTGCAATAAGGTTATACATAGTTATTCAGAATTGTAAAGTTAAATCCAGTATGACCTATATTAAATAACTGTAGCTAAAGAAGTTATGTTCACATGTACAGGTAAGTATATAGAGCATTCTGTTCATTTTATGTTCATAGAGTTGTATAATAAAAAGATGACTGCTTAAATTCAGATCTTGTATAGTTGTCTAGATTTCTGCACAGAAATGTATGTTTGATGCTTTGAGTTGGAAAATTTCTTCCCTATCATTTACATTTTTGGTGGTTTTTATAAGTCTTACCTCTATCATGCGTTTTTTAAAAAAGTTGTGTCCTGAGTCAAATGCACAAAAATAGTTTTCACAACTGTAGCATGACCATTTTTAATTATTTAAAGATTGTTCATGATTTGAACCAAAAGTCGATGAATAATCGGCTTTTGTTCTACACGAGACTGTTCCTGCTTATCTTTGGCTCTTATCCTTGTTATTGGACAGTGTTCAGTTGAGGGGGGGCGGGGGGGGAGGGAACCAACCAAAACAACCAAACGTGTTTACAGTGTTGGCACTTACAGTTTAAAAACTTTGTTCTGCCTTGGGCCAGCTCAGAGCTGTGGGGGAACAGAAACCGGGCGTAGGTGATGTTCTGTCTGCAAATTACAGTGCTTACTCCCATGGCCCATTAACAAATGTAGCACCGAAACGGAGAACCGTAATTATTTCATTTGAATATCATGGTGTAAAATATCACTTGTTTGCTGCCTTCAGAATACTATAAATTCCATTTTATGGAAATATATTAATATTGGGACTGTTTAATAGCACAAGATAATCTGAAGTGTTGACCAATTGTATAAGTTAATAATACCACCTCAGGAATTAGCTTGGCTTTTGGAACATGTGCCCCCCAAAGAGTACATGCAATTCCGCATAATGTTTTACAGCTAAACATACATTGTTTATAATGGTAAATTGTTGATTTATGCTTTCGTGGTTGTACAGTTTGTTCCCATGTAACCTGTTTATGTTTAATATTTTACCAGATTTCTTGTATTTATTCCACATCATTATGCCTGTAATGTGCAGCTTTGTAATTAGGCTCTTGCCTACAGAAAAGAAAAAAAAAAACCCCACATTTTTTTCCTTCATAATTAATGATTATAAACTATGTAAAACCACTAGTACTGGTACATTTTAATACTTGTTATTTTGTACTGAATTAACCATAGAGGTTGGTTGTGCAATGTTATTTAATGTCGTAATTACTGTAATATCAACATATGGGCCCCATCTGCACACTCTTGTGAAGAATAGAAAGTTCATTAAGAAATTGTCACTTTAAAAAATAAAAATTAAAAAAAAAAAGCTGTGGTAAACTCTGTAACCCTACGTTAGAAGGCTGTAAGTGTAGTAAATGTGCCATTCTTTAATGGCTTCTTGACCGAGATGGACTTTACATACTGTACTGTGATGTAGCTTTCCTATGTAACAGTTATGTTTGGAAATGGACGTGTATTGTTGCCTTAGAAAAAGGGTGGTGTTTGGAAAGAAAGAACTGTAGCCCCTTTTCTTTTTTTTATCTGATGTTCATTGAAGCAAAATCTGATGCAAGTCATCTTGATTCACTGGTGCACTCTATTAAAACTTACTTGAACAGTTCTCATACTAAAATACTTGTTGTTTGCCCTTTATAAAAGCGCAATAATTACCGCAGGTAGCGAAATAGTCTAAAGGTGTACAGACTTCTTCTACGTTGTGTGAATTCAGGATTAGCGTTGCGTCGGTTCTGTGGCCCTGCGCTCTCCGGAAAGTATCGGTGGTTTAGCACTTCTTAGAAATGGATGGCCGGGAGCTTTTCCGGAAACTCACCAAAAATCAGCCTCGGGCGGGGTTTGTATGTCTGCTCCACTTACCTGTAAATGTCCATGGATGTTCAATTACCCTTGAAAATACACCACTGGAACGTAACCATGATGTTAATCCAAGATCATGTATGAACTTAGTCATGAAACAAACCCCTTCACCTTTTCGGAAGGTTCCGTGGAAAAAATATAGGTCATGCTGTGAGATGGTAGATTAAGTACTTAAGATAGCTTCCTGCTTTACAGGCCATGTTTTTACACGGCTGACTTTGCCCTGGATTACTGCTGGTTTTCAGCGCTTCATGTAACCAGAGATGCATCAACGTTCCACGAAACACAGATAGCATTTCAGGAGGACAGAGGTTATAAATTTGAGCTCAACTCTCCCATAGAACACGGCACCCCAAAGTGCCAATTTAATGTTTCTGTATATGGACAGTTTACAAGTGGTATTTTTTCCAGTAACTGCCAGCAGTGTGAAATTGCCCTGATTCCCAAGCCCTGCTCACCTCGTTCCTTCTTTTGCCGTGTTGGAAGATGAGCTGTGAACCGTGTTATGCTCTCTGTAGCAAATACACCAAGTGCTTCACGATCGAGCGTGAAAGGTGTAGCTGCACCCAAACGCCTCATTTGCCTTTCCAAATCTCCGCCTTGCTTGCCTTTTCAAATCTGCTGTTCCTGGCAGGAATAAGACGGGAAGATGTGAGAAAGAAACTTTTTCAGAGCTGCTGGTTTTAATGGCAAGCAGAGCGTACTCAGAATGGAAATCGATGAGACGTTGCACGCTGAATCCTCAGTGCCTGGTTTTGGGGTCTCTCAACAGCTGTCTTGTTATGTACCTGTTACGTATAAGTTACTCCTTGGGTAAGAGTGAGATGAGAACATTTGGATCTGAATTGCAGCTTGACTTTCACGTGGGAGGGGATCCGTGTGGCATTTTATCAGCAAGGCTTTGACCTGAGAAATCCCAAAGGCAGTTAAATGCCACGTCATGTTCGCAGCTCCAGGAAGGGATAGGGATGTCTCGGCTTACGTATTCAGTCATAATTTCTTGGCAGTGTTTCTAGGGGGTGTTTGGGGTGGGCGGGGGGTGAGCAGTTAGACTACCACATGGGGGGTTGGTTTTTTGCTTTATTTATTTTAAGGTATACAGACATTTCCAAACTAAGTAGATCCCATTTTTATGCAGTCCAGTTTAGAACATTAAAATGTATATAGGTCAATGAAAGGACATAAACGTTCACCCCTGCTTCTGTGGATGAAAAATAATGCTTGAGAAGCAAGTGGCGACATTAATGCCGTATATAGTTACAATGACGGTAAACTGCTACGAGCTGTTAGACCTGAGACTCCTGATATCCGGTGTCATACACCGAAGAGGCACCTTGGACCTCTTAATGTCAGGACGTGTCGCGGTTCCCCTGCCGCCATGCAAGCAGAGACGGTAAATCTCCATTGAGAGGTGTATTCTCTGAGGTTTTGATAGCTGAACTCTGGAAAACGAAACGAAGTCGTGAGGTACAAACCCAGTCTCCAGGGAAAGGCCTGCCCCTCTTGAGAAGACAGATTATCTTTCACTATCTTTGCACTTCTTGTTCAGGGGCAAAGTATACATTCAGTAATGGATCTATAAATCACAAACCTAGATGTAAACACCTTTCAAAGCCCCAGGAAAATATTTAATTCATTATTTTTTTTTAATTTTTCAAGGTAGCTTGAGGTTAACAAGATGAAAGATCCCATTCAACAGGTGTTTATGGATTATTGATATTTTATTTCTTGATGCTGCTACTTAATCAGTGTCAAGCAATTACTTCATCCCTCAAACTATCTAAGAAAGCAGCACATTAAAATCTATAGCAATGGGTCAGAGCATGCAAAATTCAACTCCTGTGCCTTGCTGCTTCAGGCTCCCCGCCATGTGATTAATATTAGAATAGGCACTCAGGAGAGGACCTAGGGCACTTCTCTGTTTCACTGTCTGCAGTGTTCAGGACACACCTGCACCTCCAGGACGTAGGCCAAGTTCAGCACCCGGCTCCAGGGGGTGGGGGAGAGCACTGGGTGGTCAGAAATGGGCCCCGCAGGCACAGCCAGAGCCCGGAGGAGGGAGCAGCTCCGAGGGCCACCCGTGGTCTGCGGTAGGTGTCCGTTTGGGACTGGTACTTGAAGCCCAAAATCCTGGCATGAGTGTAGGTCTCTACTTCAACTTTCTGGAGATTGAAATTAAAAACCTGATGACGGCAACAGGAGTGGTGACGCCTTTAACATAAAATAGGGGAAGGGGTAGAGCACTTTTCTGGTAGCGACAGACCTGAGACTTGGCTCCCGTCTTCCACCCTTCGGAGGGCTGGCCGAGCTGCCCGGTACACAGCTTTCCGGCTGGAGCTGCGACGATGGTGAAACGCCATCCTCGGGGCAGAGAACTGCGGCAGGGACAGGATTCCTTGCTGAGTGTTAAGGACACATCTTGGGGAGACGCAGGTTCCAGGTTTTGTTCCTCGGTAAGAAAAATCCACAGTAAAGGATTAGCCTGTCCCGTTATTGCATCTGCTTGTCCGAAGTACTTGTGTATGTATCAAATGTTGATAAATATACCAATCAGTTTAATAAATTATATCGATCCTCCCTGTACAATTTGGCTTTTCTTGATCTACCCCAGCTACAGGAACGGGGCTTAGGAAGTCCCCCCGGTACCCCGCAGCCCACCCAGCTGCAGAGGTGCGCGGCTGTCGGCCTCCCCCTGCATCTGCCCTAAACCCACCGAGAAACTGCCCTTAAATGAAGGCTTTGGTACTTTCCCCTCGGCCCCGGGGGGCAGAACGGAGCCCTGTACGCTGGAGACGCTTTTCACCCAAGGTTGTAGTAGGAACACTTGCAATGGAGTGATTACCGGGAGTTTGGCTTTTTTTTTTTTTTTTTTTTTTTGTAAATCTCTCCCCGTGTTGTGAAATCCTTAGTTCTGAGGAAGTGAAAACTCTTCTTCAAACGGAATCATTAAATGCCACTCTGTAATGATTCCACTATTGAGGGCCCGCAGCGCACAGAATTGTATAACGCTGTGGTTTCTTGAGCAAGATTTGGTTTCCTGGAAGAAGAAGTAGAAGGAGAGAGAATTAAAAAAAACCCAACAACACACGGGGGGGGACACACACGACACGACAGGACACACGTTTGCTATTTAACCACACGAACTAGAAGGAGAAGGAAAAAAAAGTAAAGCCACCTTAGTCGCGTAAGGGTGGGAGCAGAGGGAGGCGAGGACGGCGCCTCCTTTTCTCCCCGCGCTGCCCGTCCCCGGTGGAAGGCGCTGGGAGCGGGCGGTGCGCGGTGCCGTGCGCGGTGCGGTGCGGGGTGCGCGGTGCGGTGCGCGGTGCGGTGCGCGGCGGGGGCCGTGCCGCCCGTCTGAGGGCGGCGCGGCCGCAGGTGAAGGTCTGGTTCCAGAACCGGCGGATGAAGTGGCGGCACTCCAAGGAGGCGCAGGCCCAGAAGGACAAGGAGCCGCCGCCGGAGCCGGAGCAGGAGCCGGCGGCCCAGCGAGCCGGCGGGCCGCCCGCCGCCGCCGCCGCCGGGGAGTCCGAGCGCAGCCCCAGCCGCTCCGAGGGCGACAGCGACAGCAGCGACGCCGACTCCCTCGACATGGCCCCCAGCGACACGGAACGGACTGAGGGCGCCGAGCGGAGCCTGCCCGCCGCCGGGCTCGGCAAGTCCTCCGGCAGCACCGGCCTCCCCTCCCCGCCGCCGCCCGCCGCCGCCGCCGCCAGCCCCGACGCGCGGAGCGGCCTATAGACGGAGCGGCCTATAGACGGGGCGGCCCAGCCGCGCCCGGGACCTGCGCGCTAATTTATCTCCCTTCCTGCGCCCCGGGAGCGCGGTAAGGGCGGCACGGCACCGGCAAGGCACCGGCCCGGCACCGGCCCGCTCCCGCCCGCCGCCAGCACCCGGCCCGGCCCGGGGAGAGGAGCCGGGGACGCGGACGGAGCGGGGAACCCCGGCCCCGAGAGGGCTGTGCGTGAGACGGCCGCCGTTCCCTCCACGCTGCTCGCAGGAGAGCGGGATTTCTCTACTTTTTCCTTTTTTTTTTTTTTTTTTTTAATTTTT
>VFFE01007703.1:4025614-4048987 GCA_008921705.1 Burhinus oedicnemus
GCTGCGAGGCGGGGGTCAGCCCGCCGGCTTGCTCCTGCTCCTGCTCCTGCTCCTGCTCCTGCTCCTGCTCCTGCTCCTGCTCCTGCTCCTGCTCCTGCTCCGGCCCCGGCCCCGGCCCCGGCCCCTGCCCCTGCCCCTGCCCCTGCCCCTGCCCCGGGCGGGGAGGGAAGGCACGGCACCCACCGTCGCCTGGATCAAAGAGTAGCAAATGTGCCGATTCGGAGTGCAAATGACGCTAAGCTGATCCGTGTGACGGGTACTTTGCCTTTCTTTGTTGTGCATTTCCCTCGGCGTCATTGTTTTGACACCGTTCCTTAAAACTTCCAGTTAATTGGCCTGGTTTTCTTTTTTGGTTTTTTTTTCTGAAGTGACCGAAAGAAAGGGTAATAACATCCCCCCCAGTACGCTCATGTGCCAGTTTACCTTCTGGGTGTCCCCTGAAAATCTCCGGTACGAGTTAAAGAAAAAAATGCAACATGTTCTTCATTGTGTAACTGGTATTTTGGCTTAAAATTGTTCTGTTGCTTTCCTGTGTGGAAAGTCACAAGCCCCGCAGTCTGGTGGTTTCTTTCGTTCCCCCTGGGGGGCGGGTGGTGCCTTTGATTACAAAAGCGCTATTTGGAAGAATTCGATTATTTTTCTCTTGTTCGTGGCACTTAAATACAGGTCAGATATGTCTTGTAGCAAAAAAAATAGGTTCTGTGTTAGCAGGGAAAACCTGTCTGATGCCTGGAAATCTTTTCCTGCCGGAGAGATTACAGGTGTCAGTACAAGACCTGAGTTTCTACCGCATTCCTTAAAAAACGATGATTTTGCTGAAGATACGCTTGCTATGTCTGACATGCAGAAAATGCCAGTTAGGTTGGCAAAGTTACTTACTTTTGAAATTCATAGAGTTTACAGAGGACAGCGTAGTCATGAGCTGCCTCACAAATACGACTGTTTCATAAAGAGATGAATAGGATATTTCGTTCTTTCTTGATGGATTTGATACTTGGAGCTTCCAGCACTGTGATTTCCAAGTCGCGGTAGACACATGTAGTATAAAGCAGCCTCAAGTCCGAAGAGCTTCCAGCGTAGGCTTGATTTATACAGAGCGGTTTTGTGAGCACGGTTATGTCGCGGCGGTTCATCACTTCGCTGACGTGCTCTTGCTATACGTGCTCTTGGTATAAGGGCGCTTATAGTGGCGTTTAGAGCACGGCGTAGCTCCTGAACGCTGCGTGTTCCCTGTCGTATTGGTCAGACAAGATCCCCACGGGGAAGGTTTGCCAGTGTAGCTCTGGCAGTGAAGACCAACGCGTGAAAGCGTTGGTGAGGTGTGGGTAGGTAAGTTGTGTACGGTACGGGAAGGAGGAAAGAAGTCGCCAGTGTGACACAGTAGGACAGGGGCAGATGTGGGGAGGGAAGGCACTGTGTATCCTCCTCTGTCCCCAGGCTCGAGCTGCCTTTTTATTTTGCCATCCTAACTCCCTTCAAGTAAGTTTCCATAGGAGTAAATACGCAAAATTCAGCTATGCAGTGGGATCATGACAGCCAAAGGTTTTCATGTGCCAGTACCACTGTAATCCAGCTTTAAGAAATCCTAGGAATATAATAGATATTGACCGGATTCCACCAATTTCATTATATTTAAAAATATATCCTCTGTTTCAGTGTTTTCCATATTACAAGGGATAATTTTGATATAGTCCTAAGCAACCATAAAGTGTTACTAACAGTTAATTCTGATACTCCTCCCAAATTGACCACCTTGTATTAACTCCCCAGTCGTGACCAGCCATATGAGCAAAAACTAGCAAGAGTGAAATTAAACTTAGATTAAGGTTTTTAGTTGAAATTATCTGTAGCAATTTATCTCTAATGTGGTACACAGATGAGTTCTTAGACGTGTACAGATGTGAAAGTGGGTCAAAACAGTCTTATTTTGACCAAAAAAAAAAAAATGTTTTGACAAAAAGCAATGAAATTTCCATGAAAGTATTCTCAGTGATTTATTGCCTTCTTGTTCAGCTCCAGTTTTAAACAGCTTATGTGCTTTTAAGAGTTACTAACATACTTAGAACATGTGGGGGGGGAAACACCTCTGCAAACTAGGTGTGAATTTAAACTAGTTTTATTCTTGAATAGAAGCCCCCGTAAAAGCCTGGCTTCCTGTGGAGGCTGCATCCGTTCAGTTCAACTCTGCTCTGTGGGTGTGTATTTCTATATAAAAATAGACGGTAAAATGTTGTTCCATGCTCAAGCCCTCATTAGCTGTGGGAGAAGTTCATTTTCTGGGTCAGAGCATTGGCTATCGGAACGGAGCATTGGCTGTCGGAACAATTTTATGTGAAGCTTATTTTCTACGTCCTCTCCTTTGTTTTATCCCCTTCTCCCGTCTCTCTCCGCAGAACGTCGGCAAAGCTCTGCAGAAGGGATGCCGCTACTTGGTGGTCGGCCTGCAAGGATTAGCGACGGCTTATTCCGCTCCCTTTGGGGTGGCAGCTCAGGTGGCATCCTTCGTCCGCTAGCGCAGCTCCGCACGTCCCACAGGGGAGGACGCGAGGCCATTGCTGCTTTCTTAAGATTAAATCCGAGACCTGCATCTGAGAAACTTCTTGGACAGCCAGTCCCTGCCCCGACCCCCTCGGCGAGCCCCTTCCCCTGGGCTGAGCGCTCTTCTCTGCAAAAACTTCCAGTGCTTTATAAAATCCGAGCGGGTTGAAGAAACGCGAGGATGAGGAAATAATCTTCGACTAATTAAGCTGAAGTTTGTTCTCAGACATGAGTTGGTTTTCTGAAGCTTTGGGCTATGTGTGGAAGGGAGCCAAGGACGGATGGAAAAGCAAGTAGATGAGGAAGAGAGAAATGAAGGGAAGTAGGGGGCGGGGGGCAGCTGGGGAGCTGGAGATCGGAGTCTGGCTAGTGAGAGGAATTGTCAGAGCAGTGGAGGAAACAGATAATGAGGGATCAGGAAAAGGTAGTCTTTGGTTTTCTGATGTCCTTTTTTTTTCTTTTCCCTGAGAGGGTTAAGATTATGAGTATACTTAAAAATATACTCAGATATAAATGGACTGTGGTCTGAGACACGGTGAGCTTTGCTGCGTTAATGTTGTTCATCTCAAACAGTGGAAATCACAGGCCTTTAAATCTTCAGACTGATGTAAAAATCCAGAAAGCAAATGAGGTATGTTTGTCTTCTGATTTTGGGGCATTAAAGGTTCACGGTAATTAATATTTTAAACTTTTCCTCAGCTGCTGTGAAACCTGCATATACATCTCTTACCGAGAACAGAGTTTATATCTGACATACCTGGTTCTGGAAGCTGGGGCTGTAAGAACACCCAGTTCTGTGGTGTTCACCGGCAAAGAAAATGGATTACCAGCTGCATCTGAAAAAAAACTACAGACAGCGTTTGGTATAAGAAAGTACAACTGTTTCGTATAAGAACGGGGCCAAATAACCTGCCAGCTCCATCTTCATTTCCGTAGGTGGAAGTTGTAGCTAGAGGACATCAACATCAGCTCAATGGTGCGGATGGAGCAGCTTCCGTGTCACACCTCCAGGGATATAAATCTTGTATTGATGACACAGGAACAATGGGGTTTACAGGCCTTCAAAATTCTGTGGGTTTTGATTTTTTTAATTTTTTTTTTCTATCAGTCTTTCATGGTAGCAGTAACGGTTTTCCCTGCTAGCACTTTCTCTGTATTACAGATCTTTCTAGCTTTGATAGTGGTTTTGTAATCAAGGAGTTGACTTATCTGGAAAAAAAATGCTGTTCGTTTGCTTTCTTTGCGGTTTTTGAGTGAAGAGGTTTGCTTGTCTTAGCAAACCACGCTGTATTTCTTTTAAACGTAGCAAATGAAACAAAGGTGGATTTTTTTTTTTTTAATGCTCTTTTCTAACTGAACTGTAAATAAAAGTAATGTGATCCACGTCTTGTGATTACCTACACACAAAAGTAATGCAAAAAGGCGGCGTTTCTCAGCGGCGGCCCAAGCAGCGAGGGGAAGCTGCAATGTAAACTTCCCCGTGTTGTTCTGCCTGTGGCCTCAGCGCGTTTCTAGAAGGACGTGGTTGTAGCCCAGACTCCATGGAAATGCTCAGGAAAGGCAAGGTGTGGAGATGAGGCTGGAGAGGATCTAAGGCTGCCTGCAGGAGTCAGGGTAGGAATAGCCACAAAGGGATTTCGCTCATGGATTTCATGCCTTTAGTTGTTTTTCTTGAACTTTCTTGTGGGGACAGACTTGTCCCTCCGATCTGCCCCACCAGCATGCCAGCGGGTATTGATAACTGCTGTGTCTTCTGCAGTAGGAACAGGGCTGTCCTAACACCCACGTGCCACGCCAGCTTGCATATTTTGGGATTAACTTCAAATTTTGTTACACCACTCTATGTTTTACAGCGTGACTCATTAGAGCATGACTAAAGCAATGCAGGGGGGATTTGTGTCTCCATTTTTCTGTGTAAATGAGAGTCCATCTATTTGTCCGCGTGTCCTCTGAATAGCAAGGCTGCTCCCTCATTGCAACACCCAGGGTTCAACCCATTCAGTGCGGGGACTTTCCAGAAAGGTAAACATGAACTTCAGTTTGTGCACCGCTCAGCACAACGGTTACCCCCGAGTTTTGCCTGCTGACCTATGGTCTCTGCTCACCTGGTGCAATGTTAAGGGAACAACCTGGCTGCCGTCCATACCGAATGATACGTAATGCTGTTTCTGTGTGAGCCCGAGAAAGGAAAAGCTTGATAGATATTGGCAAGTCAGCTTCTGCGGAGCGGTGTTCCTAAAATGGACCAAAAACAAGGAAGAAAGAGAAAGAAAAAGTAAGCAAGTAGCCTATGCTGTTTCTATAAAACAGCTGGTGATTCATGCCAGCCTGTTTTCCTTCCTCAGAATGAACTGATGGTTCTCACCGAGGCTACTAATTAGTGCTGCTTATCTGTACTCCTTGAGCAGTAATTCACTCCTCAGCTGGCAGAGCGAATTTGTGAGGCTAAGCCTTGGCCTGAGGGTTTGCTGCTCTCTTCACCAGCCCAGCTGACACAGAAACGTCTAGAAAATGTGCATCTGGGGGATGAGGTTCATCTTCCAGCAGGGTGGATGGCAGAGGGCTGTAGTTCCCGTCAATCGTGGCAGCGTCCCTGCTGTGCCAGGTCTGGCTTAGCTACGACGCAAAGAGGTGGGACAGGGCAGATCCTGCAGCGCTGTTGCTAAATGTTGTCTCGGTGACATGAGAGACAGGAGGAGATGTTCCCTGACTTACTCAGCGTCGGGCGGCAGGTCATCCTGCTCAGCCGACAAGAAATGGCAACCTCCACCTGAAGCAGAGCCGTTCTGCTGGATGTCTGCAAGTGACTCAGAGAAGAGCGAGACGTGGGTGACAGCGAGACACTGCCAGCATGCCAAGCCAGGAGGGCAGTCTGGGATGAACTCTGGGCTTCTGCACGGGCTTTATGCGCTCTTGGCGAGGCTGGCCTTGAAGGAGTCGCCCCAGCAGGGACAGCTTTCAACCCGTGGGTGCAGGCAGGCTTGTCTGCAGCTTGTTTCCAGGTTCCTTTTAGGAATAAAATGGACGTTTGACCCTGTTGTTGACAAAGGTAGGATGTGGTGGATATTGGTGCTGGATGAAATGCGTTCCTCCCTTCAGGCACTTGCTTGGCACCTCTACCCATCATTTCACCTCACAGGTTTTTGTTTTCAGTGGTGTGCTACTGTGCTGTCTGGTTCCCTTCAGATTTCCACCCACCTTTCACCATGTGTTATAGCAAAAGGCAGGATAAATAAGTTCAGGAAGCTGAATACACGCAAGAGTGGCAAGAAGTAGTCAACTCGTCCAAGCTTCTCTCGGGAATGAACTCCACTAACCTGACAGCCTGGCATGTCACTTTTAAATTAAATCCCTGGTTATTCCTAGTGCCTGCTCAATGAGTCACGGAGCAGAAAAAGGCTTATTTCTGCTGTTTTTCCCAGAACATTTAATTACTACTCTGGCTTACTGTAGGCTCTGAGGAAATGGCACAGGACTCACAGCTATTGTCCTTTGTCCTGCACCATTAGCAGCAAGGAAGCACTCCTGCACAGCTTGCTTTTGAAGTGCTGTAACTGAGGAGAGCCATGCCACACCACGTCACTTCCGCGCTTCCAGGGCTTTGCCAGTCCCAGGCCAAGGTTCCCTGCAGGGATGAACGACCTTTCTGTCCTCTGCCTGTCTGTAAGACTGGCAAGGGGGCAGGTTTTGTGTTGGGCTGCCATAAACCAGTTGTCTCTTTTTTTCTGTATCCTGGGTTCCTTGTTAGCTAGGCACAGGCCTCTTCTGCAACAAAGCCGGTCCTAAAATCTGTACCGAGTTGCTGCAGTTACCTGTACATAGTCCGCTTTGGAAATCTTTTTTCTTCAAGGAGCAGTAGAGAGCCTAAAGAGCTTGTAGATTAATGGAGATAATTAAATTAAAAGAAAGTAATGGAAGCAAATTCTCCCCTTCCTTCTCCTTGTAGGAAAGATCTGGCCTGTTTCGGGGTGAAGTCTAGCCTGAGCTCAGAGAGGGTGGTCCTTCTTCCTGAATCCTGTGTCCCCTACGAGGAGAGGCTCAGGGCTCTCGACTCATTTAGCTTGGGGAGGGAAGAAGACCTAGGAGGGACCCGACAACAGCTTTTCGATACCTAAGAAGGGGTTGCCAACAAGATGGAGTCAGGCTCTTTACTGAGGCACATAGCCAGACAGCAAGGGGCAGCGGTCATAAATTGAAACTGGGGTGTTTCCAGCCAGATATAAGGGGAAAAAAATCACTAATATGATAACTAAGCATGAGAGGAGGCTGCCTCAGGAGGCTGGGCAGTCTCTGTCCCTGGAGGCTCTCAAGACGTGACTGTACAAAGTGCAGAACAACCCGGTGCGAATTCAGTGTTGACCCTGCTCTGTGAGCAGGAGGCTGGAGGAGAGACCTCCCGGGGTCCTTCCAGCCTGGGTGACGCTCTGAGGCTATGGCTGGGATCCTGCCGTGATAAGCAGAAAGCTTATATTTACCTGCTGTAGGGAGATGTAAAAGACTGATATCCTCACCCTTGCTAAAAGCACAGATGCTAAGAATAAAGCTTTGTTGCTGGTAAGAAGGAGCGACTTGTGAAGACGGCAGTGCAAACTGCCGGAGGCACAGTTCGGCCCCCGGCGAAGTTTCCACTGCATTGCACGATGCCGGCTGAAAGGCAATTGTCCTTTAGTGCCATCTCCCGGGAAAAAAACCCGGATTTCCAGCCTTCTCAGCCTGCCTTGTTGTTCTGTCTCATCTCCTGCAGGGATTTCCCGCCCTCCCCTAGGCTGGCCTCCCGGTTTGTCCAGACCCATCTTCAGGGTGTTGGGTCCCAGCCGTGTAACGTGTGTCTCTGCATACCAGTGTTTTCTACCCAGCTGAATCCCGAGCCTCCTGTTTGCAAGTGGTTCAAATGTAAAGCCATAGGACCACTGTTCTCATGTTGGTTTTTTATCTTCAGCACCTAAAAATTAGTTACACTTCGCCCTGAGGTTCTTGCTGTGCCTTGAAAACATTCATTAAGGATGCTTCACCAGAGGAAAGGGGATGAACCATAGCCACTTCTTTCTGAACATCATCCTCCGCTGGAGGGATCGCACCTGCTTAGGACAGGACATGGAATTTCAAACACAGAGGGAACAGGGGATGGCAGACTGGAATGACCCCCCCAGGATGCTACCTGTGTTTGCTTCCCGATGCTTTCTGTATTCCCCGATTTCTGCTGCCTGTAAAGCAATCCTTGCTCCTTCATTTCCTGGGACACTAAACTAACATCAGATTGCTTTTTCAGCTGTGCCTGAATGAGGGTGGGGACTTTTCTGTTCTGGGTGAATCCCATCCTCCCCGTGATTTATAATTCTCTGTGTAGGAAAAGACCCACAAAAAAAGATTCCTTTATCTCATTGCTCTGAGTCCATTAAAAGGCATCTATCATTAATGACTCTATTTTTAATTCTATCGTTGCAAATTATTCGCCTGAGATTTTTCTCTACGTGAATTTCACTGAGTCCATTTCTACTGCATGACTCACTGAACTCTGATTTCCTTGAAGATTATAAGAGGAAACAGCAATGCTTTTATCCTCCCTGCCTCTCTACAAAGGAATCTTTTGAATTTATTGTTTAATTTTGGAAGAAGGATATAATTTGTGTGTGTGTGTAATATAATTTTTATCATATCTTGCTGAAGATATGATAAAGCATAGGATCACTGCTCACTTGGCCGTGTCATGCCCTCATCCCCGCCTTTTGCTGCATTACCAGAGAGTCACTGGAAAAATACCTGGGATGTCCCTGGTGTGGCCATTTAACCCCTATTCCTTCGCCCAAACCACGACACTGAGACAAGCTCAGTCTTCATTGAGCTCTATCCTAACACCCTGTCACCTAATCCAGGCAGCATTTTGCTCTCTTTGTTACCAGGAATTTTTTTTGGTAATGTCCATCCAAATCACCCCCTCGGTGCAGTGTTTTATGCCTTTCCAAACTACAGCGCTGTGCACATAACTGAAGACTACAAGATCCCCAGTCACTTGTCTTTTTCTTTAGTGGAAACAAGTAAAAGTCTTTAATCTTTCCTGATCGTTCACCTTTCTTTGACCTCTCATTGAGCTGTTGCGACAAGAGTTTAGGATTGTCTCTAGGAGAATTATCTCCAATTGCCCACTGCATCTGAGGGCAGATACATCATTACTTTTTCTATAAAATTTGTTCCACCAGAAAATTTGTTACGTGGATGCTTCTGAGCTGACAACATCCTTTTCCAAGATACGTCAGCATCGCCTGCTTCCACGACCGAGCGAGCCTGGCCCCAGTTTGCTGTGGGATTGACACTGCAAGTCCTCCATCTGATCAGACACATTTCAAGCAGCCTGAGGTAAGGACCTGGTGCGGAGAATTTCAGCACAACTGTCCTGAAGTTTGATGAAGTTACAACAGCAATTGAAGACACCGTCAGTAATTTCCTTTTAAGTGCAGGTTTACCGTGCCCACTCTGGCTACAGCAAATACAATCCTGTTGCACGAGGGGCTGTGGATTGTAAGAAAAGCGGTACCTACGTTTTGTCTGACTGGCTCTATTCCCATTGCTTTACAGCAGAAGGAGTCGGTGGCTCCTAGGTAAGCACGGGTGTGCCTGGGATGGAGGATTAAACAAACGTGCCCATGAGGCTATTTACTGGAGGCTTTTTGAGAGGTGCTTGGTGTACGGCTGAAGAGGGCTTTTGTCAAACGCTGCAGTTTTAGACCTGAAATGTTAATCCACAACCGTGCTCTCTGCAGCTATTTCTAATTTTATGTTCCTTATATCACAGCAGGAGAGGAGAGATTATGCAGATGCTGCCGCCTTCTGTTAGTCCTCTTTAAGCTCCTTCATGCCGTAGTCTCCGAGAAGAGTCAGGGCTGAATGTAACAGCTGCTTTTCGGGGCTGGTCTCAACAAAATCTCCTTAGGCTCCAGGCTGGTAGATTTAGGGAATAAAAGTTTAAAGTCCTTTTTGGATTTAGAAATAATATTTTCTCTAAATTAATATGCAATCATTAGCAAAGGTGAGTTATTTCTGAAGTTAGTTAACAAAGCCTTCAAACCAAAAGAATCTGGTTGCCATTGTGCTGCCCATAATGTATAACTAAGGAGGAGCTGTAGCTATTCACAACACCGTCACACTATATAGGTCCATATTTCTCCAAATTCTCACGGCGGTGAAGTATAAATACACTCCAGACCTATTTTCTCTGGCACCCAGAAGAAGGGAGCAAGCAGTAAATCACCCAAAATTTTTTCCTTTTTTTCCAAATTCTGACATTTTGATGCCTCATAGACTGAAGTTCAGAGGGCAAAAGCTTTCTGCGTTTTGTGATTTGCACAGTGGAGAATACTACCAGTGCTTGAGAAATCACAGGAGACACTTACTCATTTTTGTAACTCATTTTGCTTGTCAAAATAAGCATCAATGTTCAGCAGGAGCGCCCATGTTTTTTTAAAAACTTGTGGCCAGCATAAATTTTCTCTTTTTTTCATTCATTGCATTTGATGCATTGCTTTTATTGTTAGATTCTAAAACCAGTTTGTGGTTTTGTGCTTTTATCCCTTTAGTACTCACGTTAATTTGTTTTGGTTCATGCTTGTAAGCACTGCTTATCAGAACAGTGCTTAGTAATTAGACAGTCATTGCAGTTTTGTTGAACATTTGCTAATATATTAGATGCCTGGTTCCCCTTATAGCATTTTTCTGCTCCTGTGGGTACAGTTGCAGATTAAAGATCTCTGTGTGAATTCAATTAAGTTACAAACTATTGACTCCATGTTAAATGAGAAGATTAATGGTTATCAGAGAGCATGCAAGGGCTCTCGGTCTGCTCAGCAGGGCTGGCTCTCCTCTCGTGTCCGTGGCAGAGTCATAAAAGACATCATGAGTAATCATGAGTGGGTCAACAATTTGAAGGTGGTGGGGGAGGTCTGGTCAAACCAGACCAAGCAGTTTAGCACCTATGATTTAGCTGGTGCAACGCAGGGGGGATCCCAGGGGTATGGAGGACAGGGTGTCTCACCGTGGGTGAGTGGTCACAGCTGCAGCAGGCCAGCGTGTGGTGGATTCAGGCTTGCAGCCAGGCAGCTGACACAGCTGCCAGGAGCAATGGAGCAAGGAAAGCCCGTGTGTGAGGAGATCGACCCTGCCATAGATACCCCTCGAGTCTTCCCTGCGTCGGTCCCATCTCCAGCACACCAATTCTGCCTGATTTTAGACTGGACGTTTAGGGTTACAAGCAGGAGCAGGAGGGGAAGGCTGTACTGGTGAACGGAGGAGGAAATGTGCAGCGCTTGGCACAACTCCATGTCCTCCCAGGTATCCTGGGGGGCGTACAGGGACCCATGATCCTGAGGCCAGACTGTGTGACTGAGCAGGATGGAAAGGAAACAACCCTCAGGAAATCCCCATGCCATGGACACAAGACAGATAACTTATCTTGTAAAAAACCCAATTTGCTCAGTAAAGTAGCCTAAGAAGGGGTTTCAAATGATATGGAAGGTAAGCAGGTGGCAGATTATCTCTGCATGTGCCTCCCACACAGTCCAACAGCAACGCAAGGCTCTGCTGATCAATAGTTAATCTCCAGAATGAACTGGGCTTGTTCCAGGGGCAAATTAAAAATACACAGTAAGTCCTGCTTAGGTCTCAAAAACCACGCATGGCATTACGGCATGACTTAAACAGTGAATTGATGAACAAGAGGGCAAAGGGATTGCCCTCCCTCCTGCCCTTTCCCAAAGTTAATGTTATCAGATTCCTTCATCCCAAAATCAGTCAGTAAAATGAAAACAACAGGGAGCAACTTCCCAAGATGGCCACTCAAGTGATACAGAGTATCTTGGTAAGGAATGTAGGTATCACTCCCTTCCGCACCACAGCTAGTCAGGTAGACTGTTACGTGTCCCAGCACTGCTGCCTGCCCAGCACCCCTCCACCTGAAAGAAGCAGGCAAAGACATGTGCAACAAAATCAGGTTTATTTCCCTTCTCTGCAACAGCAACAACCATGTCCCTCTGCTCAGGCAGAAGATGTCTGTCTCTGGCACTATTTGCTTCATGCTTTCATGCCCATATTGCGGACCTTTCAGTTGAGGGCTCCTCCATGGACTCCCTTCATGCCCATGAGGAAGATCAGGGCCTTGCGGGTCTTGCCAATACAGACAGATCTGCTGTCACTGCCTTTGCTTCTGACATACATCACGTTGTCTTCATCCACCAGCAGGTTGTCACAAATCACACTGCACTTTTTGTAGCTACGGTGATTCCCGTTAGCAGGAACGTTGTCCAATCCTGGCCCGTGATCTTGCCACTTCTTGAGGCAAGACGGCTGCAAGGAGACCTCCTGGCTTGGCCACCCGCACACTTATTGTCAGAGAGGCCCATGATAACCACATCTTCAATGTTCCTGTCCATCAGGATGCCATTGAGGTAGTATTTCCAGCAATCCATCATGGCTGGGCTGTCTGAATCTCTTGGAAATGCCCAACACCGACCTTCCCCATCTTCCGCCTGCTGGGACTTCAGTCTCGGCACACTGATCCTAAAAATTTCAATTTCTGAGTTCGACCTTCGAGGCTGAACGGTGGAGCTGGGGGGAAATCAACGGCCAAGGCTCTTGCTTTGCCTGAGAGGAGAGACCTGTGACGACAGCGGCCTTTGCCACTCCAGCCTGTTCTCTGATGTCATTATTTGCCTCACAGCCGCGTGTCCCACAAAGCGACTTCCTCGCGACCCTGCTGACGAGAGGGAAGCTCTCGCAGGGGGTCTCACGAGTTTGGTAGGGGCAGATGCCCCAAGCTGGCCAAACGGCACAGGTCCCCCCACCCCAGCCTCAGGCGCCGCCATTTGCTGCCCCCCACACCAGCTCTTCGCCTCCAGCCACCGGTTTCCCCCCCTTTTCACCCAAACGGTTGCATTTCACGTACTCACGTTCACACTTTTCCCACCCCGTTGCTTTTCATAAAAGCCCAGATATTGAAAGAAACGCATTTGCATTTTGTCACGCTGGGCACTTCACAGCGAGCACTCAAACTTTTACTGTCCCCGCTCAGATGGCGCTCTTCCTTCCACCACCGGTCTCCTTCCCGCGGAGGCCTCGGCCATGGGGGCAGCGGGCAGGTGCCGTGGAAGCCCCTGCAGTCAGGCCCGTTAAGCGCCAGGAGCGGCGGGGCCGGAGTGGGGCGGCCGCCGGCCTTCGTCCCGCCCCCGGCCCCGGCCCCTTCAGGCGCCGCGCCACCGCTCGGCGGGCCCAGTCGCCATGAGCGGGGCGCGGGGCGCGCTGGGCCTGTCGCTGCGGGCGGCGCGGCCGGGCTGGCTGTGGGGGGCGGCGGCGGCGCTGCTGGCGCTGGGCGCCGTGCTGGGGGCCTGGCGGTGGGCCGGCGGGCGGAGGCGGGCGGCGGGGCGCCGCCGCCGCCGCCGCCTGCAGCGGGTGGGGACGGTGTTGAAGCTTTTCGTGTACCCGGTGAAGTCGTGCCAGGGGGTGGCGGTGCGGCAGGCGCAGGTGACGCCGATGGGGCTGCGGAGCGGGGAGCTGCGGGACAGGTACGGCGGGGGCGGGCTTGGGCAGCGGGGCGAGGCGAGGCGGGCGGGGTGCTGCCGCCCGGCCCGAGCCGGGGGCAGGCCCTGCGGCCAGGCCTCCGCTCGGGCTCCGCGTTTGTTGGGTGTTTTCTTCAACGTTTGTTGGGTGTTTGTTTTCTTCAGCAACGCCTCGGAAGAGGCACCTGTTGTGCTGGTCCTGCCGTGGCCGGCAGGCCGCAGGGCTGCAGGAGGGCCCCGTGCCCGGCATCGGCCTTTAGCCCTTGTTCGAAACGGGTTTCTGTCCCCCGTCGCGCTACAGGTTTTGGCTGGTGACCAAGGAAGATGGGCACATGGTTACAGCTCGCCAGGAGCCGCGGCTGGTCCTCATTTCCGTCGGCTGTGAAGATGGGCACTTGACCTTGGAGGCCCCTGAAATGAAGAGGCTGTGCTTGCCTGTAAAGCTCCCCAGGAAAAATCGTGTGCAGAACTGCAGGTACTGAAGAAGGGGTTTTTTTCCTCCCTTCTCTCTAAATACTGTCTCTCACTTACATGCTTTGCTTTTCAAGGCAGTGTGATGGTTTCTGTTTCCTTATGCAGAAATTGGAAGGTGAAAGTGTGGGTGCCTCCGTGTCTTTTCTGTGGTGGGTCTGTCTCCCCGTCTGCATAATGGAGAGAGACTTCAGACCAGGGCCTGGGGGCCCTGTAGTGACAGAGCAAAGGGCAGTGGTTTTAAACTAAAAAAGGGTAGGTTTAGATTAGACATAAGGAAGAAATTTTTTACAATGAGGGTGGTGAGGCACTGGAACAGGTTGTCCAGAGAGGTGGTAGGTGTCCCATCCCTGGAAACGTTCAACATCAGGTTGGATGGGGCTTTGAGCAACCTGATCTAGTGGGAGGTGTCCCTGCCCATGGCAGGGGGGTTGGACTAGATGATCTTTAAAGGTCCTTTCCAACCCAAACCATTCTGTGATTCTGTGAAATTCTCTGCTCTGTGTTATACAGGAGGCCAGGATTGATTGTCATGACAAAAGGTCTCGTTTCAATCTGCTAAACACTGGTGAAAACAAATCTCAGGAAAACATGATGCAATATTCAAAACCCATAGTTTATACATCTGCCAAATGAACTGTGATCTTCAGTCTTTGTAGACTGTCACGTTTAGTTGTTTGTGTTTATTTCTAGTGTTTTCATTTTTGCTTCAGTGAGCAATTGTATCTCGGAGCCTCAGCCATGCATGTTGGTATTTCTTGGTCACCACTAGTATATATGCGTCAATGTTTCTGGATACACGCTGGCCTACTGGAATTGTTGAGATATTGGGGTTTAGATTGCCTCACCCCTGTCTGTAGGTATTTAACTGAGGTGCCTAAATTAGTAATTTGGTTGCTCGAGGCTCACTGTCTGATCACAGGGGGAAGATGGGCATCCTCAGAGAGCAAGTCGTTCCCTATAGGCGCTATCTCAAAGGGGTTTCAGGTGGACAGGTTACAAAGGTAGTCATTTAGTTGTGTGCAGGCCTAGTTATTTTATCCACGTATTGAAGTCCATGCTGGAAAACTGAAAAGGGGAAGCAGCAAACCTGTTCCCTGTTAAAATGTCAATTAATATGTAAGGTTATGTAGTAACTGTAAATGGTGTTAGCCCCTGCAAAGATACCGATAAGTGTTTTTCCTTTGGATAGCAGAGAAGCTTAATATATCAGCTGCTATAATTAAAACTGAGAGTGTGCTGGAAAGGAACTGCATTTGCTAGCTTTTAGCATAAATCTGTTGCTGTGGAAACTCTTGATCAGCATAGCTCAGTATCTGTGTTTATACAAGACAAGTGCAAGTTACAAACGATGGCATTTCTCATGGAGAAATAGGACAGTCTTTTAAAAGTCTGTCTATAATGTGTGTATGTTAGCCAATGACACATACACTACAAAAACTTTTCTAGAATTTGTTGTGCCATTAGAAAAAAATATTTAAATAGACTAAATGCATTTCAGTAATGAAAAATTATCTTGAATTTTCCAATATTAGGTCTCAGTGACTTGTTTTTCTCTTAATTTTCTTCTTTCTTTGCCTTAATAAAAGATTGCACTCTCTGGCTTTAAAATTGCTAGAATTTGGGAATGCAAATAAGCAAAAGTTAGATGGCTGTAAATAGACTTTAAAGATTACCAAGTTGTCTGGTATTGTAGATGGTGTCATAGGGTGTGAAATTAGCAATACTCGTAGTTAAACATTGCCTGGTACTTTCCAGGAGGAATCCTGAGGTTTTGTATGACTTTGCTGTGCTTAAACAGCTTGCCATGTGTCAGCTCAAGGCTGATTCTTTCTGACCCATTCAGCCATTCATAAGAATGAGGTTTGGGAATAGTACTGTATTCAGGCAAATGAAGATTTGGCTTTTGCTCTGAGATTCTTCCCTTCCAGCTTGTGCGTGGGAGTAGCTGTCTTAATGCATGGTATGCTCTGCTGGCAAGGCCCTCTGCACAGACTTGTACTTATTCCGCCGCTGGGTAAGCACGATGCCTTCAGATTGGTGCTGGCTCATGCCCGGTAGTTTGAAGCTAAGGCAATGAAATAGTGCGTCTGGCTGCAAAATGCTGTGCAGATGCTCATCTTTAAAACTGGTAAGTCCAGTTGCACGTTCTATGTGGATATTTAAAAATCCTGTGTTTGGGAGAGTCAAATGTAGGACTGAAGCCATTGTGTAGGCACAGTTTCTATTTGTGCAAATATTAGAGGGGTTTTTATAGCACTCTGGTTAAGAAGCCTTGTGTTCTTCATTTGTGCTCTTGGTCAGTATGTGTTGCAGTACTTAAATTACATGATCTATGCCCATGGATACCTATACCACTGAGTGCTCAAGATAGATCTGCTTCGTGGGTGGAAAACAGTAGTGTTGGAAGCTGCAAGACCCTCACCTCTGTGCTCAGAAGGCACACAGTGACCAAGAGAATGGAGGGAAGAGAAAGGCAGTTGAATGCAGTCTGAGACAATGGCATTCAGTCCCAACCTGTGCCACAGAGCTGTATAGGGATCCCAGCAAACAGAGCAGGGATATTGCTGTCAGCACCCTAATGATTCATCTCTCCCCCTGATCAGTAAATGAGGGCTCCTAGGAGCTGGGCTCAGGCTAGATGATCTCTGTGCTTTAAGCTGTCCCAGGTACAATTGCAGAGGTAAAGAAAGTGCAGTGTGTTTGGGTCAAAATCGCTACTTTAAAAAGAGTAGTAAAACTATTAATGACTGGTGTTGAAGTTTATTGGAAGGTTGAGTTGAGATTTAGTTTTTCTTGCCAGGAAAGTGTTCCTTGTGTAAGCATGTTTGTATTCTGCTGCCAGTGGCTTTTTATGCTCCATGGACTTTGCTTCCATTACAAATCTTTAACCTCTTTTAGTGTATAGAATGGCTCCGTATCTTAAGTGTGAGCTTAAGAGTCTCACTTGGCTCTGGCTAAATTTTTAAAGCACTAAAATCTGGAGGAAAGCTTCCCTAACAATTAGGGACAATTACAGTTAATAATGTTTGTAAATGTCAATTACAGTAACTAACCACATGAACTGTTGTTCATTTTCTGAAATTAATTACGTTTCAGTTGATTTCTGAGTAGAAATCTTTTGGTGTTGCAATCGCATGCAAATGAAAGAGTAGACCCAGGTTTGTTACTGGTCATTAATGTGACAGTTAGCTCTGGGCACCTAAAGGCTATTTCATGGCTCATTCTTGCTTCAGCTGGTATCAGCCATGTCCCTGTTACGTAGCTTCCAAAACAAGGTCATGATAAGGAGATTGTGCATTGGGAATGATCATTGTGCACAATTCAGAAACCAACTTCCACCTCATAATTCAGGCGGTTTGTTTACTCTATCTTGCTGCTACTGTAAAACAAGTTGTTTGCCTTTGAGCAATAAGCACGCTTGAGCCTTTGGCTTTCCAACTAACTTGCTGATGTGTCTTGTGATCCTTCAGGGTGTTTGGACTGGATATCCAAGGCAGGGACTGTGGAGATGAAGTGGCTCAGTGGATCACCACTTTCCTGAATTCAGAACCATATCGGCTGGTGCACTTTGAGCCCTCCATGGTGCCAAGAAAGTCAAAGGACATAATAAACCTTTTCCGAACCACAGATGCGGTAAATGAGTGTTCTTTTCCTCAGAAGTACTTTCTTTTAATGATTTCCCTGAAACCTGTCCATTCCGTCACTGGTGATTGAGCCCGGTTTAGCAAGGTGTGTAGTCATGTACTTAAACCACATCTCATTTTCTATGGTGAGATGACTGGCTTAAATTTTACTTTAAATCTGTTCTAAGCTATTGACCATTCTCAGCTAAAGAGTCCGATACTGATACTTGAAGAGGAACTGTTACGTTGCAGAACAGCATTCCTTTTGTGCCTCAGTGAATAGAAAAAAGTTAGTTGCATAGAAAACCTCTGTTCTGTATCTCTCGTTAGGTCTAGGAGTGTACTGATATGAGTTGTGTTACCTCATATTTTGTTTAAAGGAGCAACACTTAACCCAGGGCTCTACAGTTGTGGGCCTAGGAATTAAAATCCAAAGAAGGTTACAGAGGTTTCATATCACTCTCTTGCTGTGGGAAGACGCTTGAAGGTGTGATACTAGAGAAAGTTAATGCAGGTAGGGAAAGGAAATGTTTTGCCCAGATGTCCTCTTATCATTGGAGCCCCTGATGCGCTTCTCTTTGAACAACTCGCTCATATGAAGATGGTTTGAACTGTACCTGATGAGCGCAAGCTTTTTAAGCAAATGCAGATTCCGAGTACCTTTCCTTACTGATGTGATGTTACTATCTATAGGGCATTAGTGTTTTGCTTGTTGTTGCACAAAGAGAAGAAGGTATATTCAGTTATGGACTTTTATACGTATGCATTTATTATGTAAGGGCACTGAGACCAATACAGAAGACTAGGTTCCAGCAAAAGGGATATCAGATTAGGAGGGGTGACATTCAGGAGTCCTAGCTTGAAAAGAGGGCAGAATTGTTTGTATAGTTATTTCAATACTCATCTTCTTACAGTTGTAAAGGCATGTACAAGGAAGGGGAAGGATAATATAAGACAAAGACAGGAAGAGGCCTATAAACTAAAGGTCTCGCTGAAATTTCCCTTTTTTTTTTTTTTTTACCTGTGGAACTAGCATATATAGAGTTTTCTTTTAATACTGTTCATCAGCCTTGTTTGCTAAAACGGCAGCCCTCCCACTTCCAAGCAAACTTAGAGTGATGCATGGACAGTTGCATTTAGTATTGCTATTCTGTATGTGAAACTCACTCTGGTGTTGTGATAGGATAGATTCGTTATATAGAAGAATCCAGTTAGTTGATTATAGTCAACAACGTAAGTTCAGCGGGTCCATAAACATTTTAAGTACCTTTCATAAATTAACATGTTTTACTAATACAGTTATTTCTGTCTGTAATACCCAGAATAAATGTCTGGGACATGCATACAGTATTATTCTGTAAGAAGCTATGGTAGTTTATATAATTTTGGCTTAGTTCTGTAAGTAGAAGTTTAATTTTACCGTTTGAGCAAATGAAACTTGCTGTGGCTACTGAAATAGGAAAGGGCATGTTGGTTTACTTGTTAACCTGCTTCCAGGAAAGTTAAAACCTGAATGCAGCAGCCTAACAGTCAGGTCACTGGTTCCAACATATCTATTCTTTTGCCATTCAGGAACTTTGCTCCTGTGCTCTTACAGCAGCCTTAGGATTTGTTTGTGTTTGTTTATGTAGGTTGCCTATCCTGACTGTAGCCCAGTCTTGATCCTCTCGGAAGCTTCACTGGAAGACCTGAATGCCAGGCTGGAGAAGAAAGTTAAGATACAGAACTTCAGGCCAAATATTCTTGTGACAGATTGCAGTGCTTTTGAGGAGGTAAAATAGCAGTCTTAAATGTCTTTTTGAAGGCTTGGTTATGTTTCTTTGTAACTTGATTTTCTTGTGTGATGGTACCTACAAGGATGAGGAAAGCTGCTATTTTGTGATTTTTACAGCTGGATTCCAAAGAGATACACTTTCTGCTCACTTCAGTGCATGTGAAACACTGAGGGAGGAGATGGGTCTGTGAATGCTTATTTAGCTTGGTAAAGGATAAAGTAAGTGTATTTAAATGACAGGCTGCTACTGAAAGCTAATCTTTAAGTGTAAAGTAGGGAAAGCTATGCATGCTATAATTGATCAATTAATGATACAAATGAACAATTTGTAAATTGACAGTGTGATGTTTTATAGCCTCTGGCACAAGAGTAAAACTGATCCTTACAATACTGCAGTCTGTCACTACATCTCTGACAATATTCTGTAGTTCAAAAAACACTATCCAGGAAGTTACCTGATAATGAAATGAGCTGGTGATGGTGGTTTTTAAGTGTTTTTATGTCATGTTGCCATTTTTCCAAAGAATTTGCTCTGGGTAGATCTGATAATTTCCCAAATCTAAGAAGTTCCTAAAACGGGAATGGGTTTTTGTCTTCCAAGAAGGATTGCAATAGGAAGCTTCTGTAAACAAGAAGCAAAAACTTACTTCCACTAAAAATTTCCTTTCTGCAAAAATGGTGACTTACCAGAGGTCACGGATCAGATTGTCACACATACAGTAAGAATAAGCTTGCTTTAGGTTCAAACAAGTGCACACTGCAGAATGGGATTTATTATTTGTATGTCTGTCTTTCCAAATATAATTACTAGTAGGTCCTGAATTGGAGGAATGCAGTGACTGTAGGGTTTTTGTTAAAATAGTACCATAATATAATTGTACTTACTTTGAAGATGCAAGTAAAGGCAATCATCTGGAATGGTACTGCTTCTTCTAGGAATGACTCTGCCACTTCTGGAAAAATGGTTGCATGTGGATATGTCTAATCTGTGCATAATGTTTACCTTTCTTCAGGACACCTGGGAGGACATTCTTATTGGTGATGCAGAGATGAAAGGGACAGTGTGTTGTGCCAGGTAAACATTTGAGACCTTTATTTTGTATAGATGTATAGAGATTTATAATGAGAAGCCGTTACTGATTTGGTGCTGTCTGTCATTGCAGGTGTATCTTAACAACTGTTAACCCAGACACTGGGATCCTGGACAGGAAGGAGCCCCTGGAAACACTGAAAAGGTTGTAAAAATACCAGTGCTTTGTAGGCTGTGGGAGTGGATTTAGGCTAGATCCCAACAGATGTTAGACTACTGTTTTAAAAGTGGTTTGAAGTATATGTGGAACATAGTAATGTAGTGTAAAGGTCTGTGTGTATTGGCTTCCATTCTACTTTCTACAATTCTATATGGTAAGAAAATTCAGGAAGTTATGTCTTTGTTCTTGCAAACTTTACATTCCCTGCCTCTTTCATCTCTGCTAGGGTGAATACCTGGGGTAACAGGTCTTTAAAGTATATAAAGGTCTAACTTTGCAACTTTGGCATTTCTTTTTAGAAAGTCTTTTGTATATGTATTATGTACAGATCTGTGAATTCAATCAGGCTTTTTTTCTCTATTCCAACTGCTTAGTTCTCTTAATTGTAATATTTATTTAGTTTTTAGTGTAGTGTGCTGACCAAAACAGGGCATCGCTATTCATATGTCCTCTCTCTCATCACTGGTATTTTGATGTTTAGAATTTGCTACCACTGATTCTAAAGACGTGCTATCTCTCTGCAGTTACCGCTTATGTGATCCGTCCGAGCGACACATATACAAATCCAGCCCTCTCTTCGGAAGATACTTTGCTGTTGACAAAACTGGAACAATTCAAGTTGGAGACCCTGTGTACAAGATGGTCCAGTAATGAGAGAGACTTTGATCAGAAGATGCCTTTTGACTTTGATATGCAAATTGTTTTCCCATGAACATGGTCATCAGCATAACTTTTTCTTATTCCTTGTAATATTTTTTGTGCTATGTTCCTTTGTAAGGTGGAGGGGGGTCTTTGAGGCTATGAAGTCCTAATTATTGCAGATCATGTAATCTATTAGCATGCCTGTAGCAACGACGTCTTTAGTTTTTCTGGAGGCTGTGATAGAAGAAACTCTAATCCAAGACAGACTTCACAACAGTACTGTATCACACCTCCTAAAATTTTATGTCATTTGATATCGGAATCCAAAATTATATACAAGAGCTTTGCATCATGTATTAGATACATTCAGTGCCTATAAAGAACCACAAAAACAGTAATGCCAAGTGTAAAGTACATTGGTCATGGAGCTGCCTTTACAGGTGAACAGGGAGTGCAGATGGCAAGGCTCTGTCTTAGATTCCACCCCATGGTCCTAAGCATCTTACCTTATCTATGTTTGGAGGTACTTTCTTGCGATGTTTCTTATCCTGCAGTCGTTTCCTGAAGATTGCTCCTGTCTTTCAAGATTGGAGGAATATCAGAAAGAGGAGGGTTGTGAGCTGACTAAATGCTACTCTAATCTAGAGGTGGGAATACTGGCTAACGGTGTGTAAGACTGGGGTCTTTGTTTAGTTTGACCTCTGGTTTATAGGGTTTGAACCATCAATTTTTCCTCCTGTGAAGCATACCGTAACAGCTAGGCTGTAGAGTAATGATGCATTTGCTAATGTATCAGTAGAACTTGCAGATTGACTAAAAGAATTAGGTGCTTACTGGATCAGAGAGTCTGTGCATGTGGGAGAGGAAGAAAACCTGTTGGGAGTGATCTGATTCCGAGCCTGCCCCTTTCAAACTGGTGTCCAGGGCTCTGTGTTCATGCATAGTTCCTCTGTGGCTCAGTGAATCTCTTACAGTTAGGCTGCTAAGCAGATGTTTGGGAAGCTGCGATTTTAGACTGAGCGTGTTAACATTCTTACTGGTTACACATTTAGATCTCTAGTTGCCCCCCACCCCTGCCCCTATTCTAAAGAAAATGTCAGCCATTTGTATGAAGCTGATCATTATATTTTCCGCTATATTTTACACTGCCTAAAACAGGCAGGGGAGGAAAATAGTTGGGTGATAGCAGTAGTATCTTTTCTTTAAATATTACCTTTTTTAAAAAAAAAAAAAGTGGACTCCAAGACAAAAACCAACCATCTTTCAAATGCTTGACTGCCTGTTGCTTTGTTATGGATTACTAGATCTAGAAAGAGTGTTGCAGTAGCCAAAAAGAGGAATATAATTAAGTGTGAAGAAGGACAAATCATGACCCAGTGTGGTGTTTACGTTCTTTGTTTTCTGTTGTAAATGTGAAACTGTAATTTTGCTGCACATTCACAACTCAGACCTGTAAAATTAAGAGCCATCGTGCCTTTGAGCAAATTCAGACGGATGGCATGGGGCAAGCCTGAAGCAGGCATATGGGGAAGTTAGTTTTCTATTATTTGTGAACTCAGAGTTGCTCCAAATATCCTTTTGTTAGCAGAGTGCTCTGTAAGTATTACGTTTTCCTGAGACAGACAAATGCCCAGTTTAGACTGCGTGTTGCATATTTGTGTGTTGTTATGCCTGATACAGCAACTAGTGGGAGGAAGTGGGAGAAAAAGCATCTTCCCACAAGGACAGTAATCCTGAGGTTCACTTTTAAAAAGCATATATTGAAGTTCCTTAATATTAGAAGCTGAAACCTTGTGAATTCCTAATGGTATTATTAAGCAAAGACTGCCTGCTGGCCTGCTAAAGCAATTAGTTAAGTGTGTGTCTCTTCATTAAGTCAAAGAAGTGGAAGGAAAGAGAGCTGAATTTTTGCCTCTAGCCAAACATATTTTTTCACTATTGTTTTAGCACCATGTTAGGATTTACGTAACACAAATTGTGTCGTATAGACCATGTTGCCTCTCATTAGGCTATTATCGATTGGGCTAGTTTGGAAATGGGGCTGTCTTTCCAATGAGAAACTGCATCTGCATTCCTGTTAAGAAAATGCCATAGATCTAAAACCCTGGTACATCCCCGTAAAAGCCCCTTAGAAGAATTTGGCTAGAATCCTAAACCGGGTATGTGTATGAGTACAACACATTTCACAAATGACACTTAAATCAATTATATGATGAAAGGGCCACTCTGGGAAGTGGAGAGCATAACTTACGAACATTACTATATAAATATCTTCATATAAATGTTGAACTGCTGTAACTGTAGGAATTGTATTTGATTTTGCTAAAGCCATTTAGGAAATTGATGGAAAACATGTCAATCATAAAACACTATTTTTTAAATTGTGTACTTAAAAATGTTAATTGCTTTTTTAACTCTAGAGGAAGAAAACAATAGTATAAATTTCTGTTGAATCCAAACTCTTGTAAAACTTGTCAATCTTCTTTCTTCTTTGCTGTTTCGGCATTTAACTTCTGCTGCTGTTTCCAGGA
>VFFE01007703.1:4049007-4086581 GCA_008921705.1 Burhinus oedicnemus
CCCCCCCCCCCCCCCATTTGCTTTTCAAGAGGGCAACAGAAAATTATCGCTTCTTTATTTGCACAGGTATCTTAAAATAGGATTTCATTTAACTTTTTAAAAAACAACAACAAAAAACCCCACAGAACACCTCCCTCCCCCAAAATAACCCAACCAACTAAACAAAAAAAAATGCAGACCTTAAAACCAAAAAAGCCCTGGGGTTCTTTTTGTTTGTTTGTTATGAAAAAGATTCTCAACACCTCAGCTCCAAGCAGTAGAAAAGCTGTATTGCTGATCAAGTGCCATCCGTTACTTAATACGTGTGATCATTGTGGAGCCATCTACCAGCATCACTTTACTAAAAATGTGTTTTCCTAAAAAGCCCCGTCAAGTTTAGCATCCTCACAAGAGCCTTGGAACGCCAGTGCTTGCCCTGCATTCCTCTGACCTTTCTGCAACCCAAAAATAGCTGTTCCTACCCCACTGAACTTTCTACATACATAAATACATTTGCTGCCAGCTACATTTGAAGAGAATAGACTATATTTAAAGCTATTAGTTAGCATTGCTGATAGTTCCTGTCCTCCCCAGTCCCCCTGGGATCGCTTGCCCTTTTTAAATGGAGTAGGTTTGGATAAAGTATGTGTCTCTGGCATGCCTGTTCTGAAGGGGCCTCCCACAGACGCTATTTAATATATCCTCCGTTAATTTGAGTAGGAGAGGTCAGTGTATTTTACCTATCTATCTTGATGGAACTGTCAAAGTGGATTTGGAGCTGGATTTGAAGACATCAAGATACGTAAATTTAAAAGAGGGGGAAGCATGTCCACAGGTGAGTCTGAATACAACCACACTTATACCAAGCCCATTTATTCTTTTTAAAAAAATAAAATTCGATTGAGTGTTATTTATAATAGACTTCAGATCACACTTTTCATTTTGTTTAGGGTTTATTTGTGGAGTGTCAATGTTTAGTCTGCATATTCTGCCTGGAATTACAAAATCCTGAAATTCTCCGCAAAAATCGTACAACACAAATGTGGTTTTGAAAAAGCAGTTCAATTCCTCCTGTCCTTTCTCACTTTTTTTAAGGGGTAATGCAATATGGACATTGCATTTCCTTCCCTCTTAAACCCTTACTGTAGTCAGCTGTGTGTATCTATGTGTGTGTGTATATATATGTATGTGTGCGTATTTATCCTTGAATGTACAAGAAATCAACTTTTGTTTCAAAATGGCATGGCTTGCATTTATACTCTAATACTGTTGTTTTGTCAGGCTCCCCTGCCCCAAACAAATGTCTGAAGGCATCTCAAGTTGGCAAGATAATCAGCTCTGACCACTTTATTTCCATTCCTGATTGCTTACTTTTTCCCATGAGAAAATCCTTTTCAATGACATATTTAACTTGTGTAAGGGAATGGAAGCTCCATTCCTGCAAAATGTGAAGGCTCCCTGGCTTGCTATTCTTGTGTCGTGCTCACCACAACCTATTATAGATGTATGCACGGATTTTTTTTGTTTTCTTCCCTGGCAGGTTTCCACCGAAAAAATGGAGGCATCACTTTTGGTGCATCCTCTGGACTAAAAGGCTCCTGGCATCTGGGAAATAAAGCAAGCTGGTATGTAGTGTCCCAGCCCTGGATGAAGTTCTGATGATTAGCTTTTGAACCTTTAAAACTTGTCTTTTTTTTTTTTTCTTTATTTTTCTTGGGGGTTTTGGTTGGTTGGTTTTTTCTCCTTTCTTTCTCCATCTTTAGTGACTGGAAAATGACCTGGTGTAAGGAACCTTAAAGGAAACTTTCTCGAAATGTCCAGTCTCAGTGCTCCATGCTGCACTTCAACTCCCTCTCCATCGTACAGATGGTGCATCCCTTGGTGTATTTGAGTGCTCAGTCACCTTCTCTGCAGGTTGGACATCTTCCCTAGAACTGCCAGTGGCTCTTGGTCCACTTGCTCGTATAGCCTTTTGGGGTGTAGTGCAGCCGGATGGGAAGTGGGCGATGGGATGTCATTGGGACACTCTGCTCACCTTAGTGTGTAGTGAGGTCAGGGAAAGGAAAGGGAGAAGAAGGGCATGTAGTGACAGGACGAGGGGTAATGGCTTCAAACTGGAAGAGGGGAGATTTAGATTAGATCTCAGGAAGAAATTTTTCACTCTGAGGGTGGTGAGGCACTGGAACAGGTTGCCCAGGGAAGCTGTGGAGGCCCCATCCCTGGATGTGTTCAAGGCCAGGTTGGATGGGGCTTCGAGCAACCAGGTCTAGTGGAAGGTGTCTTTACCCATGGCAGGGGGTTGGAACTAGATGATCTTTCAGGTCCCTTCCAACCCAAACTGTTCTATGATTTAAGAAGAACTATCATAATTCATTAGGATGGTAGTTTGGGATTTCTGTTTGCCAAGGCCCAGGGGATGAAGTGTTTCTGCTGCAAAAGGGCAAGTTCTGTGAGAATGTAGGACCCTTGCTGTTGCTCCCAGGCTTCCACATCTTAACCCCAGCAGGTTCCTGGAGAGACCAGTGTGTGGTCATAAATGCATCCCTGTCCTGAAAACACCAACCTCCAGCACATGGTGGGGTGCACCTGGCTGCATCACGGGTGTATGCACCTTATAGGGTGTCTGTAAGGCTGGGATGAGCCGGGGTTCCCGCCAACTGTACCAGCAAGGGAACTACGCAGGGAGATGGGGAACTGACCCTGCAGCCTCCCCCTGTGCCGCAGAGCCGGACGGCAGCTCCGATGTGTGCGCGTCTACGTAACCTTATAAAATAAGCCTCTGCATGCTGGATGGCAGCAGGTGGCATCCCCTGAGGTGTCCAGCGGAACTGGCAACCAGCCTTGTGTGCCTATTAGTGACCAGCTGCAGCGTGTAGTCTGCTTTAGCTTTCGCTGTGACTGGGAGGTACTCTCTGCTGAAGGCTGTCTCCTGGCCTTCTCCAGAGAATGATGTTGCTTATCTTGGTTTTGCAACTTCAGTAAATCTTTCGCTGGCTGCCTTTACCAAGTGATCTCTTAGGTGCGCTGTGCTGGGACACGCGGGTTTTTCCAGTGCGATACGCCGTCCTACGTGTTGATTGCACCTGTACTGTCGCGGAAGCTTTTGATTAATGTATCCCCTGGCTTTTCCATAGCTGCATGCCAAATATCTACCTCTTGAAGATGATGTACTGAGAAAGAAAGATGTGAAATCAATTTGGGATATAGGACATCCCGGGCTTATCGGGTTAGAGTGAATATATTTATGTCTAATCCCACTGGTGTCAGGAGTTCTGCTTCTCTGCTTTGAATCTTCAACCCATATTGAAATTAAAGTCTTGGCAATCAGCAGGGCCAAGAAATAAATAAGTGACAGAGATTCTCACTTCAAACCTGTCCCAAGTGAAGTTTTGTGCGTGGTTATTTTTGTTTCAATTGCATCTGGGGCTGGAAGCAGTCCCTGCTGGTGGCATGGCTGAACAGCAGCCTGTGCTTTTGGGAGCCTTCCATCAATTGTGTGGGACAAGTCCAAGCCAGGCGGGAACACAGGAGTGACAATAAGCACACAAAGGTTTCACACAGATCGGCTTCTTGAGAATGCTGCCAGTCCCTGAGAAGGAATAACCATTAGGCAAAATCTTGCGAGCTGCGTCTCTGCTTTAAGATGCCCTCACAGATTCTGCAACCAGGACTAAACAAGGGGGAAAAAAATTGCCTAGGAGGGAAATCTCTGGGAGCCACTTTCAAGGCAGGCGTAAGAGACGTCACAGAAATGGTGCTTCATTCAACAAAGTAGTTCTTTCAGGGAGTCTTTTCTAAAGTTGGGGCAGGATTTATCCCTAATAACCTACGGTTGCTGAATTGACATGTGAATAGTTGAAATAACCAAGAAGCTATCTGTGAACACGTGGGCATGTCATGACTGGGCAGCACACCCCAAGTAGGGGTGCTGTGATAATGGTGATACTGGTGAGGGGGGGAGAGGGGGCTCCTCTTTTCCAGAACACGGCTTCTTGGAAATGGCTTTCCTTGTGGCCAGAAGTTCAGTATTTTTAACATCATTCTTTTAACATCCTTCTGATGGATCAGAACAAATGGAAAAAACCAGTCTTCGTGAGTTAGAAAAAACCAGGTGCGCTTCCACTACATCTTGGAAGAGCACTGGGGAAATCCCTGCTCTGAGCACCAGGACGCTGCGGCTCAGCCCCGGGCACCAGCCCACTTCGCGTTGCTGCCCGGCCGTGCTGCGTCGGCTGCCTGCACCGGGGGTGGGGAAGGACACTGAGAATCTCCGGTCTCTCTTGGTTTTTATCTCGGTGGTAACAGGCTCGTGAAAACGTTGTCGGGTGTTGTTTCTGCAGCCAACTGGCAGAGCAGGAAACCGCTTCTGAATGGCAGCCAGGAGTCACTTTTAAAATACTCTGGTGGCCGCCCCGCCAAGGGTTTGCAGCACCTGGGGCGTGTTAATTCAGCAGCTGGCAGGCTTCGGGCTGCTTACAGACCCCAAGGGGAATGGATAATCCTCCTCTCTTTCCCGGAGAGGAGCAGGGTGAAACGCGAGAGGCGAAATGCTCTGATAATGACAGTCGGCTCCTGCCAGCACTTCGCAGCCAGAAAGCGGTGGCTCCTGGAGGGCCGCCAGGTGTTTCTCGGAGACGGGCAGGAGCCTGTGTGTGTGGCGCAGGACATGTGTGATGAGCCTGCAGCATCCAGGAGCCTCCAGCGTGCCGGCAGGCAGACTGCACGTAACCTGGGTCTGGAAGCCCCATAGTGGTGCTGGCCAAGGGACTCCAAGGCAGCAGTGGGTGAAGGCTGGCACCCAGGGCTTTGCCAGGCTGAGTCCAGAATGGAGGTAACACACGAATCCTGCTGAGGACTATCTCTGCTTGGTGCTCAGCTGTGCTGTGAGGAGCTTGGGTTGGTGCTCTAGAGGGTATTTTTGTCTTGTGCTTGGTTTTGTGGGATAGAAGCACCTTTCACTCCTCTTCCCTTGAGGTATGGGTTGTAGTTGTCTCCTTTTCTGAAGTGAAGGCTAGTGATAAAGGTGTGCTGTTGTCACGGGTGGCCAGGGCTGGTCCGCAGCTTCTCTACAATGGAGGCAAAATTGCATTTTGTTCCGAGGAGGAGGAGGGCAAAAGGCTCATCCAGGATTTAATGCTGCCTGCTGGAACAGGAACACGAATGGCTTCTCTGCAAGGCATCCTATCTTCTTAACGTTACCACAGCCCAAGCAATCTGCTATCATAAAGACATACAATTTAAGCAGACTCGTTTCTATGACAGCCTTCAGTTTGTGGGTAGCTGAGTGGCAGAGCTCGTCCAGGTTAGGCATTGGGAAAACCTTTCTGAGTGGCAAAGATGGGGAGAAGCTGGACTGGATTGTGCAGGCATTGGGAGAGTCTTTGCTACTGGAGATCTTTGAGGACAAGTTGGACAAACCTTGCCCAGAAATAACGTAGTAGCAGATCCTGCCTTAGGACAGGTATTAAACTGGATTACATTCTTTGGAAAAGGGGTTTGGCAACTTATGAGGAATACCAAGATGTAGTGAGGCTATGCAGGGGGAAAATTAGAAGGGCCAAAGCCCAAGCAGAACTCAGATTGACCACTACAGTTAGAGATAATAAGAAGAGGTTCTTTCAGTATATCAACAGAAAAAGGAAGACTAGGGAAAATGTAGCCCCACTGATGAATGAGATGGGCGCCCTAGTGGTGGAAGACATAGAGAAGGTGGAGTTACTGAATGCCTTCTTTTCTTCGGTCTTCACTGCTAAAGCCGTCCCTCATGAATCCCAAGACCCTGGAGGCAAGGGGGAAAGTCTGGAGAGAGGAAGATTTTCCCTCAGTTGAGGAGGACCAGGTTAGAGACCACTTGGCCAAGCTGGACATCCATAAGTCCATGGGCCCTGATGGGATGCACCCATGAGTGCTGAGAGAGCTGGCAGGTGTTATTGCTAGACCACTCTCCATCATCTTTGGAAGGTCATGGGGAACAGGAGAGATCCCTGAGGACTGGAAGAAGGCCAACATCGCTCCAGTCTTCAAGAAGGGCAAGAAAGAGGACCCAGGGAACTACAGGCCGGTTAGTCTCACCTCTGTCCCTGGGAAGGTAATGAAGCAACTTGTTCTGGATGTCATCTCCAAACACGTTGAAGACCAGGAAGTTATTGGAAGCGGTCAACATGGATTTACCAAAGGTAAATCATGCTTGACCAATCTGATAGCCTTCTATGATGTTATAACTGGTTGGCTGAATGAGGGGAGAGCAATAGATGTCATCTACCTTGACTTCAGCAGGGCTTTTGACACTGTCTCCCATAACATCCTCATTAGGAAGCTGAGGAAGTGTGGGCTAGATGAGGAGATAGTGAGGTGGATTGAGAGCTGGCTGTGTGACAGAACTCAGAGGGTTGTGATTAATGGAGCAGTGTCAAGTTGGAGGCCTGTAACCAGTGGTGTCCCTCAGGGGTCAATACTTGCTCCAATCTTGTTCAATATATTCATCAATGACCTGGATGAGGGGACAAAGTGTATCCTCAGCAAGTTCATTGATGATACCAAACTGGGAGGGGTGGCTGACACTCCAGAGGGCCGTGCTGCCATCCAGCGTGACCTGGACAGGCTGGAGTGCTGGGCAGAGAAGAACCTAATGATGTTCAACAAGAGCAAGTGTAGAGTCCTGCACCTGGGGAGGAAGAATGCTGGGCACCAATATAGGCTAGGGGTGGACCTGCTGGAAAGCAGTTCTGAGGAGAAGGATCTAGGGGTCCTGGTAGATAGTAAATTATCCATGAGCCAGGAAGGTCAATGGAGTCATGGGCTGCATAGGGAAGAGTGTGGCCAGTAGGTCGAGGGAGGTCATTCTCCCTCTCTACTTGGCACTGGTGAGGCCACAACTGGAATACTGTGTCCAGTTCTGGGCTCCCCAGCTCAAGCGGGACAGGGAACTACTGGAGAGAGTCCAGCGTAGGGCAACAAAGATGATTGGGGGATCGAAGCACCTCCCTTATGAGGAAAGGCTGAGAGAGCTGGGACTCTTTAGCCTGGAGAAGAGAAGGCTGAGGGGAGACCTTCTTCTTGCTTAAAAATATCTAAAAGGTGGGTTGAAGGAGGATGGAGGCAGACTCTTTTCAGTGGTTCCCAGTGACAGGACGAGGGGCAACGGGCACAAGTTGGAACACAGGAAGTTCCATTCAGACCTAAGAAAAAACTTCTTTACGGTGAGGGAGACAGAGCAGTGGACCAGGCTGCCCAGGGAGGTTGTGGAGTCCCCTTCTCTGGAGATTTTCAAGCCCCACCTGGATGCAGTCCTGAGTAATGTGCTGGAGGCATTCCTGTGTCAGCAGGGGAGTTGGACTAGATGATCTCTAGAGGTCCCTTCCAACTCTGAAAATTCTGTGATTCTGTGATTCCATGATTTATCACAGTCCTTTCCACCACCTTGTTCTGTTTTTTTGCATTGCTACTCTAGTCTGTAAATTCTTTCTATATGTGCAAGTGCAGCACCTACGGTAGTGATGTCCTTTCCCAAGGGTGCTGGCAGCAGAGGCATTTTATGACCTCCCTTTTCCCTGCTAATAAAAACACATTAGGCTGCGCTAATGCACTGCCCCAAATAGAAATGGTCTTTGGGGGAGGTAAGTAAAATGTATGCGTAGGTAAAACACAGTGGGCAGAGCCTGCAAAGGTCTTTAAAATGTTGTAGCCTATGGGTTCAGCCACTTACATTATAGATCTGGCACTTCAAGTCATTAAAAACAGATGCTAATTCCTGCCCATGCTGGAATAAATTACTTTGGATAGAAAACTCTCTACAAAGAATAAACAGACTAAAAGTGATTTAGATTGTCATTGAACTCTGGTTGCACCTTCTGGGAGAAACAAAAGAAACCAAAAAAACCAACCTAGGGTATATGAACCTGTGGACACAATGAAAAGCTGAATTAGCCTCGTGTATCCGGAGAGCACAACAAACCTGCATGGTTTCACTTCAGTTTTCATTTATACTTGTCAAAACTCACAGCACAGTCTGGTACATTTTCACCCTCAATTTCCACTGGAAATTGCTTTTAGAGTGACTCATTTCTTATCTGTGTTCTTTTTTTGGTTCCTGACGAGTTCCATGTTTCAGTAGCTCTTCATTTGAATACACGCAACCTTAATTACTGGAATTTTTAGTTACTCTCTTTGAACTGTTAAGGGTTTGTAAGCCCTAAGAAGCCGTACATCCAGCATCTACAAGAGCGAGACCCAAAACTGAAGAATCATTTAACCTGAATAGGGTGAGTAGGAATTGACTTGAGATCTCGCTGTGCGACAGGGGATCTTTGCCTTTCTCCTTTCTCCAAGAGGTTTTTGTTGAACAACACGGCAGGGATTTGTGCTGTTTCTTCTTCAGAGCTCTGGGTTTTTGTGTGAGCTGTTTAGCCTGATAAACTTTCCACACGGGAGCATCCCTGGGTTTTTTACGGTGTTATTCATATACAAAAATGCAGCACTGGAATTGCAGCACTTTTGCTCTGAGGCCTATTGCCGCTGAAGTCCACATCCAAGACATCCCGATGTGGTCTACTGCTGTGTACTGCTTACCAGGACATCTGTGTGGGTAAATGAGAGCTGTGTCTGTAAGGGACTTCAACGCAAGTAAACGGAACTCTGCCCATTTTTGACCATCTTACAAAACTCATAAACTTCTCCCGAACAAAAGAATTCGGCATGAGCTCTCTAGCCTTTCTTAGTACTGTGCGTGAACTTTAAGCTCCCATAAATATAACAAAGTGTAGGTTTCCAGGAAAGGGAATCATTAATTTGAGGGACTTTGCTGCATCCCGGAGGACAGATCCAGCTGAGGATCCTTCACTCTTGCCTGAAGAGGCTTTGCATTTGGCAAGACTGGGTCCTAAATCTGTGCTAGCTCTACGGTTGTCAGCAAACTGTTCTCCTACCCCTGTCCTTTCCCAGATGTTCAAGAAGTAAAGCTGCATTTTACTCTTAATGTCAGCTGTTTGACAGTGCTGCTGCTTTTTAAATAAATACAAACGTTAAGATCTTAAATCACCAATAAAGTATAAATACACTTTAAAACCACATTTGAATAGAGTCGCTGTTGCTCACCTGTCAGGGCTCTGTTGCTATTACTGGAGCTTGGATCACCCTTGGCTGAAGGTTTCAGGGAGCTTTGCTTTGATCCCTTTATTATTTAGGTGTTTTAGTATTTCTGGAAGTGCAGCTCTTTTGGCTGGGATCTTGGGAGAGAGCTCCCTCTCCCATGTGCTGCTTGTGGTGTGTCCACAAGCACAGCGCCGGTGGTTTTACTGTTGAATTACCTGCCCTGTGTGTCAGTGAAAGTTTTGCCATTGTTTTCAGTAGCAAGAGGATCAGGCCTTTATCAGTTTAAGATTTAACGTGCTTTCCTTATTTTACAGCATTTCAATGCACTCATTGAACCCTAGGAGAAATATATAATAAACCCAGTGAAAGCCGCTAGCCATACTAGGCAACCTGTAGCCTTACAAATTCTCCCGGATATACTTCTCTGCTCCTTGCAAATGCAGAAAGCACCCAGCTCTTTTGGGACAAGTGAGGGGTTTTTAATGATGAGCTGGGAGAGAAAGCAGGGCTTTGCATGTCCACAAACGCATTATACTGCAATATGATGTAGCCCTCTTTTGATGCTGGGGGAAGAAAAGTGCCAGCTAAAACCTGTGCTTTAGAAACAGTGTTTCTGCTTTTCTAATGGTGAGTTTAACTTTTACTGGTACTTGAGGCACAGCTTAAATGATCCTTCTCTGAATCATCTTAACAAACTGGTTTCACTTCCAGTGAGGGCTTGGAGATGCGTTTCAGTGTGGAGATGCCTTCTTGAAGACTTCGCAGCTGGCTGCAGGGTCCAGCAGAGGAGTCTGGAGTTAGCGAGGCCAAACCACCCTCAGGAGATGCCTCTCTCTTTCTCCTAACTACGAAGAAAGCAAAGACAGTCTGGTACATGATGTTGGGTGGGAGGAATTCAGGCTCCCACTTACAAACTGAGCAAGGAAATACACTTTCAGCTATCCGACAATATTTTCTTCTGAATCCACGTTTCTGAAATAACTACCGTGTTCCCTTCTGATTTGGGTTTTGCATCGCATAGACTTCTGGAAAAATATTATCCCTATGCAGATCTTATGACTTGCTAAACTTTATTTATTCTTTCCTGTCATGTCACCAGGTGATATATTGATGTTTGATCTTCAGGTTTTCTTTACAGCATGAGCTTCTAGTGGAACAACAATCCTAAATGAATATGAAACATATTTTAGACCATATGTTTTATCTGATCAGCAGAGTAATGAGGCAGAAGGACTATGACGAGGAAGGCAGTTCTTGTTTACTGTACTTTTTCTTGCAGACCAAGGTAACTAGAACACGGTTAGGTTAGATGAGAGGGATGGGGTGGCTTTGCTTTCTTTTCTGTGCCGTTATAGCTCAGACAATGTCCTGAAAAAATATTGTCAAGCAGAAGGAATGTTGTAAAATGGCTGTGATGAGTCATTTTGTCATGAGCATCACTATCTGTATTTATTCATTTGCTTTCCTCACCACCTGTCTCCTCTCCCTATGCTAATCTGTCGTCGTTTTACTTTGTCTTTGCCCGCTGGTGCTCATGTGGTTGTTCCTTGCCCTTGCTCTCTTTCCTAATAACCGTACGTGATGGTGGATAATGCCTGCTCAGGCTCCCACTGACTTCAACAAGACCTTGTTTTCACCTGCTTTTCCTCAAGGGGCAGATACTTTGGGGAGTCCTACGGTGACAGAGAGCAAGTGCCACAGCACCAGGCTCTGCTGCCCAAGCAGGTCCTGGGGCAGGTCCTGGCGAGCTGGAGCTTGCTGCGCCTCTGTGCAAGCGCCGAGGGGAGATGTGCCCTCCCGCAGCCCACCCATCGCTGCCTCTTTGTAAGACCCTAAAGCAGCAAACGTGGCTCTCTCTGCGAGCGCAACCCTGCGCAGCAGAAAGGAGGGAAAAGCCAGCGTGATCTAGCAACAGGGTATTTCAACGAGAAACACTATGTCAGTGTTTGAAATCTAGTGATTCTGCTACAGGAGCAGCTTTTATCCAAAAAGGAGCTGGAAACTGTTCTGAGAAAGAAATTCAAAATTAGGCTTCATGCTGAGCCCGTAGACGTAGGATCTCCCAAAGTCAGAACCAGCACGCAGTGTGGTGGCAGGCGTGGGTATCAGTGCTGGTTTCCAGAAATTAGGAATATGTTGGGGCAGCAATTGTCGACCACTGTATCGCTGATGTGCCACATGTAGTCAGCCCTTTCTCGAACTGGGCTGCTGGAAAAGAGGGGGGTCGGAGTATCAGAGAGCTTCAATCGTCTGGGACAAAAGTGAGTATGGGAAGGTGAAATAAATAAAAAGTTGATTTCATTTACATTACCCTCAGTCAGCCTTTTTAGGAAAAGAAAGCGAAGGCAGCAATTTTACCTGCATGCTAGTGTAGCTACATTAGTGTAGCATTATTGGGTTCCATTAACTTATCAGAATTACATTAGAAATAATATTGTCCAGTCATTATTACCATAGAAAATAAATTAATATATGGGATAAATTTTCCACCTAACTGCACAAAATGGTATACAGTCTGTTGCAGATGGGACTGTAACTCAGATATTCAAAAGGTGGAGACTTTTTTGAGGGTATGTGACCTTGGGAAGGCTCAACATTTTGTGAGCGATAACTCTCACTTTTTACTCATGACTGCTTCATTCTTTGATCTGAATAAGCAGCTCAGACCTTGTGTAAATGAACAGAACTTTCCAAGAAGTGTGTATATTTACAGCGCATTTCATGTATAAGAGCTCAAATCAACTGAAATGCTAAAAAGTTTGTTTAAATCAGATTTATTTATTTAATTTTTTCCCAGAGGAGTCTAGATATACGTGACTTCATGTTATGGGTTTTCATTTTGATCAGCTCCTGGTCTTTATGTTGTATGTGTTTTGTACGCCTCCATCCCTAAACTCATGTAGGCAGCCACAAAAAACCCCCCAAACGAAACCACAGTTCTCAGGTGACGGTCACACACTTGAAAGAACAGGGGATTGCTCTTGGAGGTGTGTCTATCAAAAGCAACATTGCCTAGACTCCTTCTGCACAGACTTTTGTATTAGGTGGTTAAGTATCTTGAGAAGTAGCTCGTGCTAATAGAGATAAATGTATTGGAAGGGTGTCGATGCACATTTTATCCATCTATTTTCCGGCTGTAGCTTCATGATGGGAATCAGGATTTCCCTGTTCTCCTGAATTTCCTCTTTGCAGTGGCTCATGCAGAAGAGCCGATACTCTCGTTCACTTTTTGTGTTGTTAACGGTTATCTCTTCATTTGTCTTTTAGTGAAAGTAGACAGGTGGGATTTTACCTATAGGCAGCCTGTAGCTTATAGGACTGGTATAATCATTTAGAGGAGAGTGGTGGTGCGAAATGGATGAGACTTTTGTTTAGACAGGGATTCTCTTCCTAGCTCTGCCTGAAGTGACCCTGCGCAGCCTCGCTGAGCCTCCTGTATTTTATCTCTGACATGGGTGGATTGATACTTGCTTTCCTCATAAAGTAGGAAGATGGAGCTGTGCTTAGTAATAAACTATCTAAAGTGTCAGTATGATTAGGCATAATCCGGGGAAGAAGTAAAAGGACTCCTGGGTCCCCTCCAAGCCTTTCCCTGGCTAGCGAGGCACTCCAGCAATCCCAGCTGCTCTTCCAGTAAGTGCTAGGGTTTGCTGGTTTTATTCAGTTGTTTGTATAAATGATGGAGGAGGCACAGTGGGTTCAAGAAATGTGCTCAGAGTGGGTAGGTAAAGCCTCTTTAGAAGTTCTAAGACAGCATATAAAAAGTGAGATTTTTCTTTTTTCAGTGAGCGGATTTCGCAGCGGTGCCCCACCACTTGTCAGAATCTGAATTCTTACTACAAACCCTAGAAATACAACAAGCTTTTTAAAGGTATGCTGTTAAAACGGTGTAGGTTTTGCTGGCCTTATTTCTAGAAGTAGATGCAAGTCAATGTAGAGGGTGAAATATTTCCTGAAGTATGCACCCATTTTTTGCATTCAGTCTGAAAAAGAAAACAAAAATAAGCTGAGGCTGATTGATCAGGGTAAATATCAAAAGGTTAGGGTAGGGTTTTTGATTTGCTAGCAATTTTGAAAAATCAAAATCACTGTCTCCATTCTCTCTTCTTTTTGGTATCGCAGATGGCATCATGAGAATCTAGCCTCTACACAATGGGAAAGTCAGCATGAAAGGCTTTACTGTTTCAGGTTTTTCTCAGTTTTGCTTCATCTAGAATTATTAATGGAGTTCAGATGGAATTCGGTGGAGTCCCACATAAAACGTTCTTCTGCTGTCTGCATTTATCCTAAGCTTTAGTGTTCCTCATCAGCTTTATCATGTAGAGGAAACACTTTAAATAAAAAAAATCTTAGCTGTACTCAGATCAGCTCTTTTTATGTGCTTGCTTTGCACTTGCTTACACTGTGTTTATGTCCAGATTTTCTCAATTCCTTTTGTATGGCAGTTTTCCCTGATTTGGATGGTTCTTTCAACCCAAAAAAGGCAAAAAGAGCACAGATTAAAGAGAGCTGAAGGTGTGATATTTAAACCTCTTTAAATCTTACTCATTTGTGGTTGAAAAAGATTTCAGTGTAACAACTTCGTTAGGGTCTAGGGTAAACAACCACTACGAAATGAGAAAAATGTAATTTAATCAGTCAGAGGAGATTAATTACATGTATTAATGCTACAAAAATGTGTATATGTATCCTCAATAAGCCATGTACAGGAAAGCTTACTGGGGATTTCATGTACTGAATTTTGAGCGAGAGAGAGAGATTTTGGTTGCTTGAGCGTCGTTTTCCCTGCCCCGGTCTCCCATCTTATCATCACCCCAGCCCTGGGTCTTTGATATTTTGACACCTGCTGGGTCTCAGGTTGAACCAAGTTAATTAGTCCATGTGTTGTTGTTTATTTCAATAAAAATACCAGATTACTTACAGAGAAATTAAGCAATCTTTTCAGCCTCTGAGCACAGCCCCACGGGACAGCCAAGGACAGCTGTAAAGTTCTTCTTTTTAAGAAGTTCTGGTTAATGTCAGCTGAGAAAGCTCTCAGTAAACAAATGAATAATTGATTGCTCAGCTTTCACATAGCTACTGCGTTTTTGGGCTCACATGACTCATTTGTGAACCATTCCTGTCGTCCTAATGCCATAACATTGGAGAAATGATGATTGTTTCTTGGAGGATTCTTCTGTGGACGTAGTTGCCAAGACCAAAGCTGTAATGGTTTGTTATTATGACCTTTGTTATTCCATTAGGCTCAATAGCTTTAAAAAAAATGATGTGTGCATACTTTAGGAAAGTTTTTACCCTTTACATTGACCTGACATCATAGTTTATACTACAAAATGTATTAATGACAAAGTAGTGTTTTCATGTCAGGAGGACAAATTTTAACAACTATAATCTGCCCTTAGTCATCATAAATACAAATGTATTGGTAAAACAGACCTTGTTAATGCAGCCGAGACAAATGCTAGACCATATTTCAAATCAATTGAAGCGCTAGTCTATACACTCCACAATTTTTTGTGTAGCTTCAAATCCATTATTGTCAAACCGCTGTTAACGTGCGTTTTCCAGCGGGTATTGTAGAACAGTAATGACCCATCAGATGCAAACAATCTAGGTCGTTTTTCTCAATTACTTGAGGATGTGTAAATGTCTTTGAGGATATGGAAGGGCATAGGGAGCATTCAATTAATATTGTTTTGATGGTTTTTTAATACTTGAAAAATCAACAGTAAAAAAACCTCGTGAGCATGACAGTGCTTGCAAATTGCCTTGTACAGTAAACAGTTTAATTTGCAATAAATTCTGTGCATTATAGTTAACTGAAGCACACCCTATCAGTACCCCCTGCTCACTGCAGAGATGATATAAAGTGGGCTCGCTATTTTCAATTCCTCTCGATCTCCAAAGCCAATACGCTGTCCACAAGTGCTCCTTTCTGGTTCTGCTTCCATAAATTCATTAACTATATGCAAAGGGCAGGTTTGCTTTCTTCCTCGGCTTACAGCCTTCCTTGGGCACACAGGTCTCTCAGGGGGCAGAATGGGACCCCGGGTGAAGCTATGAAACAGAAAGGCTACCTGCTTTCTGCTGGCTCCTGTTCATGTTTTCTAGCTAGCGTTTGAAGAGGTCTTGTCATGTGGATAGACCTCCTCTGGGAGGTCCTGGGGAAATGTGTAAGAAGCTCTTGGTCTCTGTTTTTTCCAGTGCCTTTCTGGAGGGAAACTGCCTGTCACTGTGCCCACCTCTGACACCAGCGTGCTGCCGACACCATTGAGGCTGTCCTCATGGAGACTCTGCTGTAAGCAATTCATGCGGAAAAAGGAAATAATGAACTTTAAAAACTCCTTCATAGATTTGCAAGGAAGCAGAATCGAGGCAAATCTGGGTGTTCGTTCGTGGGGTTGGGGCAAAGGGAAGTTTCTTCACTCTGCTTGCAGGAGATGTTGAGCTGACCAAAGAGATGTTTACAGGAGAAACGCAGCAGAAGGTCTTGCTCCTATTAACAGTGGTACTGAAGAAATGTTTCTGTCGTTTAAACCAACGCTGCAGTAAGGCAGTGAGAATACTTGTCCTACCCAGAATGCAAGTTGAGGAACAGGTATTTACTGTTACAAAAAGTAGTGAGTAATTCTTAACGTCAGGGAGCAAGAAGAAACTTAGCTTAGCATCTCTCTGCCAGGAGAAAACATCCAGTGCATGTTGTTATCCCGTGCAAATGGAAAAGAGCATATTTGGAGATTCATTTTTCTGGTTTTAGACCTAAATCCTTATGGAAAACAGTATGCGTCTTAGGAATCCTGGATGCAAAATTATCATGCTTCTGCTTGGTGCTCTTTAACCGCTGAATTAATCAAGTACAATTGCTTAAGGCCCTGGAGGAAAGGATGTAATAAATCTTGGGAGTATTTGTTCTGGTTTATGGCTGGGAGAAGCTGTGTAACATTAAATCAGATGTTATAAACATTTGCCGTGGCACATTTTCCTTTCTCGGGGCATTGTGGCATGAGTCTTGAGAAACTAAAGAAGGTATGTCCTAAGGACTGGATGCATTTCTTCCTATTTTTTATACTCGATGGCATTGCTTTGCCAGGGGTGGGATTGGGCCGGGTTGCTCGGCGAGCCGCACGCTGTACGTCCGGCGCCGTCGGGTAGAGGGCAGTCGGAGACAGCGGGACGGTGCGGGGAGCCCCGCTCCGGGCTGAGCCTGCTGCCTCCTTCCCCGGCCTGCCTGCCCTGGGCGGGGGACAGACAGCACCCCTCCTTTCCCAAATAGACTTTCACTTAATTGGAGAGACAGAGAGATTGGCTCATTCTACCTAGAATCTGATATTCCTCTGGAGTGGGACAAATTGCTGATGGTACGGGGAGCTTCTCCTTAGCACTGGGAACAGGAACTGTAGAGACATGCAACAACCAGTCGCAAAATTGTCCTCCCTTAAATTTGTATCTTCCCGAGTTTAAAATGGAGCTGCCTTGAGCTGTTTTCCTCGCTGCAGTGGGGGACAGTCCCAGCGTGCTGCGCCGAGCAGAACGGGTGCTGTTCTCATGCGCAGCACGTCCCGCCCTCTGGGACCTTGGTCGCTGGAAGCAGCGCAAGGAGGCAGATCCTGTTCTCTCCGAAAAGACGCGTGCCTGCCATTCCAGCGAAGGGAGCTTTGTCTCCGCTTCAGGGGACAATGTCCTGAGACAATTGTGGGGTTTTTTTCCTTGGCATTTACAAGTACCTGAAGAGGCTGGTGGCACCACGCTTGCTCACTGCATGCCTTGCTCTGAGCACTCCAAGGCTGCCTAGGAGTTTTGGAAAAGGTAAATGTTGTCAGCCTGGATGACGGGCCAAGGCTGGACCCCTCTTGTTCCAGGGAAAGAAGGGTGAGCTGAAGTGGCTGGGTCAGCCCTGCTCTTTCTTCTGCGGTCAGGGATGGGTGAGGAGCTGCTGCTTCTGCCCCCTGCGCCCCAGCCCCCCGCCACAGGAGGCACTTGCTGGGTGAAGCAGGGAGAAGTGCTGCAATTATTGCATCGCCACGGTAGTTTGCAGCCCTAGACCTGGTGCCAAGAGCCGGTGGTGCTTGGTACTCCGAGGTCAACACCATAGCTGTGAAGGCCTGGGCTGTTCCTCAGGGAATACCAACAAACAGCATACCCTGAGGAACCCTACCCCATGGTACGAGGTCTCCTTGCTTGGATATTTGAGAGCCTCTGGATGATGGGAGGATACAGATGCTTAAATTGCTGGAAAGGGTCCCTTGTGAAATGGCTGCAGAAGCTGCATTGCAGAATTTGAGCTTTTATTGTTCCACTCGTTTAAAGGGAGGCAGAAGAGGAAAGGTGACCAGGCTTCTGTGGTGGGGAAGAACACAGTGATCCCAGTATAAATCAGTGTGTTGCCGTAAGTCTGAGTCTGCAGCCAACCTGAAACAAGAAGCAAGTAGCTCTGTTTACCTTAGGGCTATGTAAAAAATGTCAGTACTGTCCCTTGGCTTACTGCTGAAAGGTGTAACTGTTGTTTGAAGTGTGTCGGTGTTTCATGGCCACATTGCTGGCCACGAGGTGGATGATGGGCTGGGCGACCAGGGTCAAGTGGCTTCTGCCAAGGCTGAGTAGAAACTATTCACCCATCCCCTTGGACTGTAAAAGCTCAGCAGGGACCAGTGGCATTGCCTCGCTTGTGCCAATCCCCAGTCTGGTCCCAGCGCTTCTCCGTGTGCTGGGCCATCTCACTCAGCTTCTGTGGGCTCCCCAGACCTTCCCAGTAGGAGCTGCGCAGTTACCAGGCGGCATATCAGCAGAGAAATCAGCTGTGCTTTAAAAATGCTGCTGAAAACATAAACGATGCAGGACAGAGCTGCGTCTGGGGAGGGAGCTGGGGGGCTCTTCTGCTTCACGTCTTGCAGTGGCTGCAGCGTAAAGGACATCCCCAGAGCTGCCCAGGGCAGGAGCCGCCTGCCACAGCAGCCTCGCAAACACCCCGGCCAGACGGCTGCTTCCCAGCTGGTGTTGGAAATCGCATTGGGAACGTGCTCCCAGCTGAAGGGCTTTCACTCATCAGAATGAGATTTTTGTCATGCTTCCTATCAGGTTGGTGAGAGCATGGCTCCCGAGCATCTGGGCATGCTTGGGCAGCGGAGAAACCTTCCCCTTTTGGGCAGCGGTGAGGGCGTCGAGGCAGGAGCTGCAGTACTGAAATGCCTTAGGGTTTGCCTATCACAGCCTCAAATCCAAACAAATGCATTCCTGGCTCTGGTTCCGGTAGTGCTGGGGATGCTGCCGGTGCCCATGGGTGCAGCCTTGGCCGCAGTCTCTGCCCCCCGGCGCCCGCCCTCCCCGTGTCAGCGCACCTGGGCTGCCTGGGCCACGTGGGACCACGCGTGTGCATCTCCTACGTGGTGCCTCGCTCCTGACAGCTCAACACCGCCCCGGTTTTGTTTGCAACAGCTGTAGAGAGCAGCAAGGCCACACCGTGAAGTATAATAATTTTTTTATTAGAACAATTTCCTGGGGAGCTTTTTTTTTTCCCCTCCTCTTTTTCCTTCTGTAACATTGCTTCAGGTTTTAAGAGGGGAAGGAAAATAATAAATAGTCTAGAGAAAATAGATTGGGGGGAACCGTGTCGTGTAACACTGGAACAAAGGGGCATTCAATGGAATTAAAAGGTGGCAAATTCAAAACAGATCAGAGGAAGTATTTTTATATGACCTGTGTTCAGGCCGAGGAGCTCCCCGCCGCAGGAGATAGCGAAGGCCAGCGGTGCAGTGGGTTTTGAAAAGGGCTGACGTTCGGATGGGCGGTGTGAATGCTGAGACTTAGCAAAGTCAAGAGAGGGCGTCTTGTATTAATTGGGTAGAAATACTAAGCTTTCAGGCAAAAGATGGCCTCTGATTATCACAGGCTAGGATATGAAGTGGGATTGGTTACTTCAGCACTTGGTGGGATTGCAGGAGCAGATCTGAACATCCCTGGGACACACCAGTGACGTGGAGAGGGTCACAGGGGGAGCCTGCGGCAGCACCGAAATATGAGCACGGGTCCCCTGAGTGCCAGGCACAGGGCCACCCTTCCTCTTGCAGCCAGGCTCTGGCTTTCAGAGGCGCTCTTCACGTGAACAAGGTGAGCAGGGCTGGGCCACAGACGCTCTGAACTTGCCTTCGGTGAGAAATCATAATTGCGAGTGTCAAGAAACTTGGGGTTTATTTCTCTGCTTCAATGTTGTTATAAAAATAAATCTCTTTGGAGATATTCATAAAAGTTAATGGAAGTCTTGAATAGAGCTTTTTTTCCCTCCTACCAACCTAATAAAATGTATTGCTTTTTCTCCCAAGTATTTTTATATTAGCAGGCAGTGGCTGCTGCTGGAGGAGAACCGTTCTAGTGCTATAAAATGACTCCAGATGGAGACCCTCTCGCCGGCCGCTGACTTCAGGCCCAAGCAAAGCTGAAACGTAATGCTTGTCCTGATGGTCACCGTCCTCGGTCAGGAAATAGCGGAATGTGTTTGGCTCGGGGAACAACAGCGTTCTCCCCTTACAACATCTGATTTATTGTATGTCTGTTTAAACAATAGTTTTGGAATAACTTTTAGATCTGCTTTAAGAAAAGGAAGAAAATGAAGATGAATGAAATGGGACTGGTGCTCTGGGCTTGACAGGCACGGCACAGAAATCAGTCCCCATAGACTTGGTGCTACAAGTCACACTGAACGTCTGGATCCAGTGCTCCTGGCAGATCATTTTTCCATCTGCTTGGGAAAGTCACTGCCGCTCTCTCCCAACAGCTGATGCGGGGATGCAGCCAAAGCTTCCTCCTGGCAGGCTGAGCCTGCAAGGGATGTGGTGCGCACTGCCGTTGGGACTAAACACCATCGAAAAAATTAAAAATACAAAACTTGAGTGGTGCCTGCTCTGCAGGGAAGGAAAAGAAACCTTCCTCCTGCGTGCAGAGGTACATCGCTGCTGCGGCGGCAGCAAGGCAAGGGGCTGAGCCAGCCCAGGAGGAGCTCAGCCCGGCTCAGGACGTCTCCGCAGAGCATCCGGTGTCCAAACATGCTGCTGCAGCACCAGGAGGGCATCCAGGCTGGAAAGATGATACCACCACCAGGATACGCAGCAGCGGTAATGGGATAAGGATTTTCTGTGCCTTAGTGCTGAAATGCTGAAATGCTTCAGGGTTTACCTAGCACGGTCTCAAATCCAAACAAAGAAAATCCTGGCTCTGGTGAGGCAGCAAACAGATGCTGCCTCTTGTTCCTTCTGCTCTGGAGAAGGCAAAGGAAGTCATCTATTAGCTGATCCATGCTAAGGAGTGTAGTACAGAGGATCTTTGCCTCATCCCCCATCTTTACTCTTGCAGAAAACCCGCCCTTTCTCATCTAGCAGATAATTTGTGCGCGTTGCGTGCTTTCTTTGGAAATGACTCACGCTACGCTAAATTTTGATTCTCTCTTTTTCTGTAGTCTGCCAGGTTTTCTGCGCTTTTTCGAAATGACCTGCGCTTAAACAGCTTGTCCTGGCTGCCGTGCTATTGTTCCGCACACATGCGGTATCGCCGCTATTGCTGCCGGACTGTTTGTCTTTTGATTATGTGTGGCTTGAAGATTAAGCCTCAATTAGCCCTTAGGTTCACATGAGTTTTCCTCTCCTACAGCAGCTCAGCCTGGCAGGTGACTTGGGCATTGTTGTGCCGCGCGGGGCTACGTACGCATGTAGGAAGTTCACAGGGGAGATTTTTCTAAGCTTTCCTTTCCTGGTGAGTGATCTGTAAACACGGTCTCAAAGCCAAGCATTTGATTTTTCTGTTGTCCTCGTGGCAACACGCTGCGGATCAGCTGTGCACCACCGGTTTTTTCCCCTTCAGAAAAATGGGAGATTTCAAGGAGGTGAATTGTAATCCATTGTTGGATACCAGCTCTGTCAGGTTTCCTTTTCTGCCAAAAACAGCCAACAGGAAAGTAATTACAGGAGCAGATGTGACTTGTGACGTAAATGTTACTTACTTCTGGCCTTTTTTTTTTTTTTTAAAGTAATCCAGTGGGGTGATTCCAAAGCAAGTCAACTAGTATATGAGACACATGAGCCTATGGTGATCATTTCAAGCTTTTCCTTGACTCAGTCAGGTCCAGGGACAATTTGCAATACCTTACAAGTCACTTTTTCAAATGAAATTAGCAAGTAAGAAAAATGTTCAGAGTAGCTTCAATATACGCATCCTGTGTAATTGCCCGCATGAATCCCAGCGCTCTGTCCACTGACTTACTGATGTCTCTGTCCTGAGCAGGATATTGAAGTGCTGCTTGTAACTCCTTTGGAGTAGTAAATCAGTAAGTATTTTGCATCTCACATTTCTCTTGAAGATAAGTTTCATTCCATAGTCTAAAGTCTGGAAATAGGGATGGACTAACGTGGTTAGGTCTTTTAAATCACCTCATTTTCAGGATGTCATGTAATTTCTGCTGAATCAGATGCAGCTGTTAACAGAGTAAGTGTGTTCGTAACCATTCTAGATGCTCACTCGCCCAGGTGTTTTGTAAGGATAAGCCCAGTGAGCTGTCACATTTGATGTCCCTCTGTGCCCGTGTCGAGGCCAGCAGTCTGGCCAGCCACTGGCCCCTTGGCCCAGTCCCTTACCTGAGCAGTCTGGTGTCGGTGAGTCACGCTGGGGCTGTGAACCGTCCCCCCAGGCAGCTGCAGCCCCACAGCTTGTGTCTTCCTGCACCAACAGCTGGATGTGTCCCTGAGCTTCCTTGGTGCCAACGCAGCAGTGCCTTGGTGCTGTCCTTGAGTTACACACCAGCCTTGGAGGTTCAGAGAGCAGTAACCATGACCGCTGGAGCCCTGAGAGTCGGGCCATGAGGATGCTCATCTCTTTATGCACAAAACTTTTAATTCTTCCCAAACTCACCCGGCAACATCTGCCCAAAGCTCACATGTCAGCTGGAAAATGGAAGCACAAGCTACTACTGCCTGGTGTGCCATCAGCCGGTGGCAGAGCCAGGAGTCATGGGTATCCATCTCATGTGGGGGCTCGTGTCAGTGCATGTTCTGGGGAGAAGAGAGCACTCCTGCTGCCCGCCCTGTCACTGCCTGGCACCGCAGGGTCCCTCTCCCTGCCCACAACCCCTGAGCACTGCAGCAATGCAGAGACAGTACAAATAGCAGTGGACATCATACCTTCACGAAGTAGGGCACTCTGAAGCTTAATTTATTGCATAGAATGGTTTGGGTTGGAAGGGACTTTTAAAGGTCATCTAGTCCAACCCCCCTGCAATGAGCAGGGACATCTTCAACTAGATCAGGTTGCTCAGAGCCCCGTCCAACCTGACCTTGAATGTTTCCAGGGATGGGACATCTACCACCTCCCTGGGCAACCTGTTCCAGTGTTTCACCACCCTCATTGTAAAAAAATTCTTCCTTAGATCTAGTCTGGATCTACCCTTTTTTAGTTTAAAGTCATTACCCCTTGTCCTGTCACAACAGGCCCTGCTAAAATGTTTGTCCCCATCTTTCTTATAAGCCCCCTTTAGAATCATAGAATCATAGAATCGTTTAGGTTGGAAAAGACCTTTAAGATCATCCAGTCCAACCATTGACCCTACTCTACCAGGTCTGCCACTAAACCATGTCTCTAAGCACCACATCTACATGACTTTTAAACACATCTAGGGATGGTGACCCAACCACCTCCCTGGGCAGCCTGTTCCAATGTTTGATAACTCAGTGAAAAATTTTTTCCTAATGTCCAACCTAAACCTCCCCTGGTGCAATTTGAACTCGTTTCCTCTTGTCCTATCGCTAGTTACTTGGGAGAAGAGACCAGCGCCCATCTCACTACAACCTCCTTTCAGGTAGTTGTAGAGAGCAATAAGGTCTTCCCTCAGCCTTCTCTTCTGCAGACTAAACAATCCTAATTCCTTCAGCCGCTCCTCGTAAGACATGTTCTCCAGACCCCTCATCAGCTTTGTTGTCCTTCTCTAGACATGCTCCAGCACCTCAATGTCCCTCCTATACTGTGGCGCCCAGAACTGAACACAGTACTCAAGCTGCGGCCTCACCAGTGCTGAGTACAGGGGCACCATCACTTCCCTACTCCTGCTGCCCACACTATTCTTGATACAGGCCAAGATGCCATTGACCTTCTTGGCTACCTGGGAACGCTGCTGGCTCATGTTCAGCCAGCTGTCCACCAGGAACCCCAGATCCTTTTCTGCCAGGCAGCTTTCCAGCCACTCCTCCCCAAGCCTGTAGCGTTGCCTGGGGTTGTTGTGACCCAAGTGCAGGACCCAGCACTTGGCCTTGTTAAACCTCATGCAGTTGGCTTCAGCCCATCCATCCAGTCTGTCCAGATCTCTCTGCAGAGCCTTCCTACCCTCAAGCAGATCAACACTGCCACTTAATTTGGTGTCATCTGCAAACTTACTGAGGGTGCACTCAATCCCCTCGTCCAGATCATCAATAAAGATGTTAAACAAGGCTGGCCCCAAAACTGAGCCCTGAGGAACACCGCCTGAGACCTGCCACCAGCTGGATTTAACGTCATTCACCACAACTCTCTGGGCTCAGCCATCCAGCCAGTTTTTAATGCAGCAAAGAGTACGCCTGTCTAAGCCATGGGCTGCCAGCTTCTCTAGCAGAATGCTGTGGGAGACTGTGCTAAAGGCCTTACTAAAGACCAAGTAGACAACATCCACAGCCTTTCCTTCATCCACCAGGTGAGTCACCTGGTCATAAAAGGAGATCAGGTTGGTCAAACAGGACCTGCCTGTCATGAACCCATGCTGGCTGGGCCTGATCCCCTGGTTGTCCTTCACATGCCGCATGAGTGCCCGCAGGATGAACCATTCCATGATCTTTCCTGGTACTGAGGTCAAGCTGACAGGCCTATAGTTGCCTGGATTCTCCTTCCGGCCCTTCTTGTAGAAGGGTGTCACATTGGCAAGCCTCCAGTAGTCTGTGACCTCCCCTGTTGACCAAGACCACTGATAAATGATGGAGAGTGGCTTGGCAAGCTCCTCTGCCAGCTCTCTCAGCACTCTCGGGTGGATGCCATCTGGCCCCATAGACTTGTGGCCATCCAGTTGGCGTAAGAGGTCACTGCTTCCTCCTGGATTATGGGGGGTTTATTCTGCTCTCCATCCCTGTCTTCCAGCTCAGGGGGCTGAATATTCTGAGGGTCACTGGTTTTACTATTGAAGACTGAGGCAAAGAAGGCATTAAGTACCTCAGCCTTCTCCTTATCCTTGTTGACAATCTTCCCCTCCGCATCCAGTAAGGGGTGGAGATTCTCCCGGGCTCTCCTTTTGTTGTTAATATATTTGTAAAAACCTTTTTTATTATCTCTTACAACAGTGGCCAGGTTAAGTTCTAGCTGTTCTTTCACCTTTCTGATGTTTTTTCTGCATGACCTAACTAGATTTCTATACTGTTCTTGAGTTGCCTGCCCCTTCTTCCAAAGATGGTAAGCTCTCCTTTATTCCCTGAGTCCCAGCAAAAGCTCCCTGTTCAGCCAGGCCGGTCGTCTTCCCCGCTGGTTCATCTGACGACACATGGGGACAGCCTGCTCCTGCACCTCTAAGACTTCCTTCTTGAAGAATGTCCAGCCTTCCTGGACCCCTTTGCCCTTCAGAATTGTCTCCCAAGGGACTTTCTCAACAAGTGTCCTGAACAGGCTGAAGTCTGCCTTCCGGCAGTCCATGGTAGTGGTTTTGCTGATCCCCTTCCTTACTTCACCAAGAATGGAGAACTCTATCATTTCACAGTCGCTAAGCCCAAGACTGTCTCCAACCACCACATCACCCACCAGATCTTCTCTGTTTGTAAGCAGCAGGTCTAGCAAGGCACTCCCCCTGGTAGGCTCACTTACCAGTTGTGTCAGGATGTTATCTTCCACACACTCCCGGAATCGCCTAGACTTTTTCCTTTCTGCTGTGTTGTATTTCCAGCAGATGTCTGGTAAGTTGAAGTCCCCCACTAGGACAAGGGCTGGGGATTGTGAGATTTCCGTCAGCTGCTTGTAGAATGCTTCGTCTGTTGCTTCATCCTGATTGGGTGATCTATAACAGAATCCCAACAGGATATCTGCCTTGTTGGCCTTCCTTCTCATCCTTATCCATGAGCACTCAACCTCGCCTTCACAGTCATTGAGCTCTATACAATTGAAACACTCCCTAACATAGAGAGTTTAAGTACTGGAAGGCCACTATAAGGTCTCCCCAGAGCCTTCTCTTCTCCAGGTTGAACAATCCCAGCTCTCTCAGCCTGTCCTCATAGGAGAGGTGTTCCATTCCTCTGATCATTTTTGTGGCCCTCCCCTGGACCTGCTCCAACAGGTCCATGTCTTTCCTGTGCTCAGGGCCCCAGAGCTGGACACAGTACTCCAGGTGAGGTCTCACCAGCGTGGAGTAGAGGGGCAGAATCCCCTCCCTTGACCTGCTGGCCATGCTTCCTGTGATGTAGCCCAGGATACGGTTGGCTTTCTGGACTGCGAGCACACACTGCTGGCTCATGTCCATTTTGTGCCCTTCACTGGCAAAAGGTTTGCTTTCATGTCCTGGAGGGGTGGCAGAGGACAGGAGGTACATGGCTCGTCTGGGGCAGGAGTGGCCACCAGGGCACTGCAGCTCTGAGTGGCACCTGTTTATACGAGGGCTGACTTTGTTTCACATTAAGTTATTCATATACTCTTATTTCTGGCCAGAAAAACATTCTTCCAAAATGTGCCCTGCCTCATTAACAGTCCCCACCCAGGGACCTCCTTTCAACTTTGCCAAGCTTCCCAGCACCTCGCCGCAGGGACCGGTCGGGGACACAATAGCTCTGGCATGTTTATTTCATTTCACTTTTCCTCTCCGCTTGGCCGGCAGCCAGCAGAGATGTTCTTTGCAAAGATAATAGTTTCAACTTAATCACTCACCTCATATGTGTCTAAAAGGAGTTAAGGAGACTGGAAGTTTCCAAGAAAAATAAATGAACAGAACTCATTAGAGGGGGCCTCTTCAAGGCTGTTCTATTGATTTAAAAAAAAAAAAAAAGGAGAAGCAGCAAACTGTTCCTGCACATCACCCATGCCCTATTTATTTTTTAAATGCATGTTTAAATTTGGAGGGACAGTCATGAATAGAAGGATTATGAAGTGTTTCTCTTTGCAAAGGGATTTGCAGTGTGTTTGGAGAGATGGCTCCAATGTGAAATTCTAGTCATGTTCATTTTGGGGGTTGTAGAGCTGGATCTGGACCTTGGGGGACTCCCTCCTAGGTTTGCATGTGGGTGACAGGCAAAAACTCACTCATGTATTTAGTTTTTTTTATTTTTAAGGGGACTGTGATTCTATCTGGTTTCTTCTGGGGTTGTTCATTTTGTCACACCCTAAAGGTCTGATGTTTCAGGAAGTTGGAGGACCTGGTCCCCTAGTGATGGACCCCATTGTGTTGTCTCTAGTTAAGCAGCTACTGTCACCAATTTCTTTTGGAAATAAGGCCTTCGTTTAAGCCACAGAAAAAACGTCTTCCTTCCACCTGGCTCAGCTGAGGGACAGCGATTAAAACCCATATATTTCTCACTCGCATATCCTGTCCATAGAGCTGTTGAGAAAATACATGTCCTTGGGAACTGTTGATAAAAATTAAAGGTTTCTCTTTCAACAGCATTTAACACGGACACTTTCCAGTTTTACTGAGAACCTGAAAAATGGGATGGTTTTGGTGAAGAAGCAAGAGAAATCTCTGCTCGCTTGTAGCTGGGGGTGGATTAAGCCACCACCAGTAAGCATGAACCTGAGGAATGAGCTCCTAAATGTGATTTAGGACTTCAAGGGAATCCAGACTTTCACTTAACCATCAAACCAAAAGCAACATTACGGTTGAGCCTAAACCATAGGAACATGCCCTGGGAAGAAACAAATGCCGGCTGGAAGGACCCGGCAGGCTGACCTGGGCTCAGGGCAGGGAGCCCCGTGGTGGGGGCTGCTTTTCTCCCCGCTCAGGTTTCCCGGCTCTCTGGAGCGAGGTGGCGGGTGGCTTCTCCAGAGCATCTGCTAGAGGAGAGATTGGTCGTGGCATTACTATAACTTCAGCCAGAGACGGGAGAGCAGAGCCTGCCACTGCAGAGCCATGGCAAGAGAGCAGTATGCAATCCACAGCCGGGATCGACTGTAATCCAGTCGAACTGGTAACGCAGAGAGATCCCTCCTCCCCTGCTGTGTCTCTCTGTGTTTTTCCCTACCTTCAAAGAAGCTCCTTTCTGGAAAAAGAGTGAAATACCTGAATCCATTCCTCCCCTTTCATCGCCCCGGCTCCATCCTCCCAGCAAAACATCCATGTAGTGCTCTGGTGCTGCCCTTTCCCCACACATATGTAAGTCTATGTGAATGTATATGTACTTAGCACTCTCTCCCTGCAGGTATGGAGGGTCTCTGCCTGATCCCACCTTTGGAAAGTGGGTTTTCTTGTGGGTGCAGATTGGAGGACTCACTTAAATCTCCGTAAAATAGTGGAAAAAGGAATAAAGTTGTAACTGTCATCACCTATTCAGAAAAATTCCTGCAGCGCAGACACCCATTTTCCAGCCTTTGATGACTAGAGGAAAAATTATCTTGCCAGGTGGAGTGTGATTTCTAGTTCTTCTTTTCGGCAAACGAAGAGCTGTATTTAGCAAGTTTGGAGTGAGATGGAAGTGAAACATCCCTCCTCCTCCTCCCCCTCTTCTTCCCTCTCCCCCTGGACAAGCAGCACCCGCCTCGTTAGAGAACACATCTTCACAGATGTGTTAATTTTCGTAAGGCCCTGATGAGGCTCTGGGCTGGGCGCTTGTTTCCCTTCCCCCTCGCCGCTCACTCCAGTAACCACACATTACCCAAGCCGAGCACTTTCTGCATGACTCAGATGTAGTTTTTTTAAGAACTAGAATCCAATGGACATTTTCCTCGCTGATACCACTGGGACTAGAAGGTCTTTTTATTCCCACCAACCTTAAAAACATGCTGATATACTGCAATTTTTTTTTCCTTTTCAATATTTTGTTGTTATTATTATTAAAACAGCACCAAGTCCCACAGCACCAAAGGATGGGATCTCTCCTGCTCTTTTCTCCCTTCCTCAACAGCTAAAGGAAAAAAAAATAGAATAAAAGGATAATTATCCATAAAACAAAACATTGTTTTAGGACACTTGGACTATCCCTGACGGCTGGGCTGAACCGGGGGCACTGGTGGCGCAGGATGGGGCCACGGCAGAGGTCCCCACTGCCTGCAGCTGAACCATCCCCACCCTGGGGTGCAAATGTGAGGACAGGGAACAGCCAAGGACTAGTGTCCCATCATCACCGCCATCCTGATGATGGGTCATGCTGAACAAAACCTGTACTTTTCTTAGACCTGACGCATCCGACTGAGGCTGGGTGCACGTTATGCGAAGAGTGGAAGATGCCTTGGTGAAGGCAAAGGTAGCGACCTGCAGACCCTCTGTAATCCAGCACCTTGGTCCCAAATACAAACAAAAGTGCCGAGGGGATGATTAGGTTGAACAGCAAGGCAGTGAGCTCCCACACGGAGGTGTCTGAAGCCAAGGAAAGGGGTTTTGCAAGGGCTGGCACCAGCTTCGGTCGCAATATGGGGCTGCATGTGGGACCTGCATGGCCTCCCGTGCTGGAAACATAGCTCTGCGGTGGATGTCTGGATCGGTGCATGCTCGTGCCTGCTCAGCAGCGGGGATAGCCCAGCCCTGAGCTTCCCCTGAAACCATAAGTGACATGTGGAGCCAATGTGTGTTTTCTCATGTGAATCCTGACGAATTCAAATGAACAGGTTTGGGGCCACGGTTTCCATCTGACGTTGACTGCTCGACGTGATTATTCAACCCTGAATTCAACTTCAATTGACAGCCGCGCTATTTCCAGTCTCTTAGTCAGCATATACCATTCCGCTTCCCAGTCTGATGAGACCTGGATTTTCCCACACTCCCCCTTAAATGGAAACACATTGTTCATCTTCATTTTATTTATTTATTTGGTACAAAAAAACAAGATACTGCTATAACTTTGAAGTGCTGGCTCTACAATGGTTGGTTCCTTTTCGGAGCAATGGGTTTTCCTAAAAGCCACTCTCAGCAAGATCCTTATCAAACTTTCCTTAGCGGGAGACAATGAACATTTCACAGCATGAAGAAAAAAATAAAAAGGTCGGTGAGAAGACAAATGCTCTATGAGAAGAGATAGCCAGGGTGCAGATGAGCTCCCTCAGCCTTGTAAACACAAATTATTTTCTGTCTAACCTACAGTTTCTAAACATTTCACTCATTGAGTCAGTTCCAGAGTATGCTGAGGGGTGACAATGGGGACCTGAGCATTGTCTGGATACTTCCATCTGAGACCCATAAACCTCACCCTGATGTGTCCAGACACCGAGGGCCTCACTGCCCGCAGCTGCCAGGGGTGGCAATTAGGATGGGATTTGAGGGATGCACACACCTCTGCAAGCTGCTGGGGCTGACTTTCCACAACAGGTCACACTGGGACCAGTTTCCCCCTAGGCTGTGGAACTGGTGGGTGGCCTGCGTGGTGGCACAGTGCTTTCCTGCAGCGTGGCGAGAGAGAGAGACTGAGGAAAACTCCCGGAGGAGCCTGGCTGCCAAAACTCATGATGAAGGGGCACCATCTTCTCCCGCAGCCTGCCCAAAACCTCTCCCGTGTCAGGCGGCTGTGAAAGGATGTTCTGAGCAAGGACAGCCCTGGGTCAGCTTCAGACCTGACCTCCCCCAAAATTGCCAGTGCCATCTGGGAGATGAGCAAGCACAGTAAGCGGTTGTACCTCCCCAGGACCTGTTAAATTTGAGCCAAACCCCGCAGCTCAGGTCCACGAGAGCCTCCACAGGGGCAGGTGCTGGGGGTCTAGGTAGGGGCTCAGGTGTTGGTTTTGCTGGGAGCAATCACTGCTTTGCTCTGGCTGCACTGGAGCACATCTGTGCAGGCGGGTGGCAGTTTTGTGTGGAGGAAATGTGTTGGCTTGCATCTGCCATGGTTTTTTTTCTTTTAGCATAATTGTATTTTTAATTATTTGGCGGATGGTTTCGAGCCAAGACACTGCAATTAGTCAATGTTTGTTGGTTAAAATAGAAGTAAACACTAGGTTAATATAAACAAAGGAGCTCTCTGGTTTATTGCCCAGGGGTAACACCAGCATTGTTGTGTGGATCCTTGTCTGAAGGCTTTGAAGATTGCTTGCTCTATTTATTTTTCTAAAGATGGGTAACTTTGTTCTATTTGCTCAGCTTCTTATGGGCTTGAATGGACAAGAGGTGAAGCGTGGTAAAGGTGGGTCTGGCTCTGAAGGGGTCTGGAGGAAAAACGTGTTTTTGAATTCTGATCTCATCCAAAAAATGTCCCGCACTTCAATACCCTTAGATAGCTTACACATTGGAAATGCCAAGGAACCGGAAACTTTCGCTCCAAAGTCAACTCTGCTTTCATTAGTAATTATTTTAAGACGGCATTCAGAGAACAAAACAGCACTATATGGAGCAGAAAGAGACCCATGGGGAATTCGGGGCTGAGCAAGAGTTCAGCCCACCATCCCCACTCTCACGCTGGATGTCAAGGATTAGCATCCTGAGATGCAGGCAAGGTGTTCGGGTGAGGTGACAGCGAGGGGCACGATGAAGGGGAGAAAGGAGAGCTGCCCTCCAAATGATCACAGCGGCAGCAGAGCCTGGCCACCCCTGGGGAAGGCGGGTGGTGGGCCAGGCAGGGCTCTGCACCCAGGGCCATGGAGGGGCTGAGCCTGGCTCAGAAGACCCCCGGCACCCACAAAGGCAAAGTTTGGGGAGGACGTGTCCTCCTAATTTCGTCAGTTGGTAGAGACGTGTGCTTGACCCCATTTTACAGATGGGAAAACCAAGCTGCAGAACATGAAGACGCACATTTTACTGACAAATGTGGGACTTGACTTTCTCCTTTGGACCTGACCTTGTGTCATTCCTCACCTTGTTTTTCTGTCATAAAGTCGCCGCCTGTGCCTGTAATCTGCTTCTACAAGTCCTGTAGATCATTGCAAATAGTAGTAGATTTATCACTTCTGTACATAACGCACCAATCCTGGCAGCACGTTTTGAAAGCACAACAGCAACAAGAAGCATATGTTCTGAGAGTCAAGTTAGTGGGATTTTTTTTTTCTGCCAAGGACAATAATTTTTTTCCTCTTTTTTTTTTTTTTTTTTTCTCAAAATAAACATCACGCTGGAATGTGCTGCAGCAAATGGCTTGGGCTCTATTATATTTCATGCAGCTTTCTAAACAATTTTCAACCCTGCTGGCCTGGTGTCAAACAGAAGGCAACCAACAATAGCAAAATCCCATTAAAGCTGAGAAGGTTCCTTCCTGAGGTGAACACGGCCAGAAATAGTAATCTTGGCTCTCTTTTCAATTTGGCATTGGGGACTAATAATGCCTGTTCTCCTAATGGAAATTATCTAATTTCATCCAAGTGCAGCTCCAGAGAGAGCTGGGCTGACGCACAAACAGTCAATATAACAACATTCTTCTTGAAGAGCTGAACAATGGGGCTTTGGTGGGACCGTGATTAACAACGTCAAACTAAGAACAAACAGAAGGTGTAAAAATAGGCATCTGAGGAGTTGACACAACGGACTATTTTTCATCTGTAAGGCCAGAGGAGAATAGCTTGTTAAATTGTATGCTTGGAGCACTTCATCAGATGTTGTGTGGAAGGACAAAAAAAAAAAAAAAAAAAAAAAAATCCAATCCCATTTCCCATCTGGGTCTGAATGTACTAAAGAACTGCACATGCCTTATTAATATAAATCACGCTAGGAGTATAATTCCCATTAGCATTAAAGAGCCATTTTTCAATGAAATACTCTAGCACCAGGAACACCTAATGGGAAATAATGATGTTTGCTTCATTTGAAGAGAATAGTAAAATACAGTGTGGAGATGGAGAGGGTAGAGAGCCGTTTCTTCTCTCCAACGCCCCACGTTTTCGTGACTGTCGTAAGATATCCCCTTCCCAGCCCAGCAGGGCCATATCCAGCCATGGTGCAGAGGCTCCCAGGGGTGGTAGGGCATGGCGATGGGGGCGAAGGACCGCTCCAGAAAATTGGAGTATTGCTACAGCCAGGGGTAAAGGGCTGGTGCTGCCCTGTTTCCCGCAGACCCCTGCGGCTGCCCGGGCTGGGTGAGGGAAGGGGTCCAGCCTCCCTTCACCCGCCCTTCCTTCATCCCCAGCACAACCTCGCATTTGGAGAGCACTGGGATGGCTTCAGGCCACCTCCACCCCCTTACCCGCATGGTCCAACCTCATCCTGGAACTCCTTGTCATCCACCTAAAAATAGCACTTCCCAAAACCAGCCCCAGCCGTTATTTATCCCATCTCAAGAAAAAGCATCACTCACTACGTTTCCCTTTAACACTGAAGCCACAGCTGGACTGTGCCCAGTATATTAAAAAGTCGAAGTATTAGAGGTAGGTGAAAGTGCCGCATAGCTCATTAGCTCCGGTGCCTCCCCTGCTTTTCCCAGGGCTCTGGCTCTTGGCTTCGCAGCCTCTGTGCTGCTTTGGTATTTGCCCCGTAAAGAGCCGCATGTGCCTGGGGCGAACACTCACCGCCGTGTTTGTGGGGGCACGCGCTGGTTCCCGAACCTCAGCATCACCTTGGTTTGACAGAGGGATTTATTCTCCTTCCCCACCTTAAGTGCCGCAGCTCCCTTCTAGCTCTTAATGAAAGGAAGGTCTAGCCTTGAAACCTTAGACAAAATTTCCACCTCTGGTTAAGCAGGTATGGGGTTTTTTTAGTTTTTATGAAATCTCGAGTAGCCATTTACTCGATGTTATTTTTAGAGCGTGAGAGGGGAGCGCTGTGTTTTCATAAAATCCCTAGATGTGTGCTGAGGCGATGGGATTTTGCGCGGGACACGACACAGTTAACTCACCTCCGCGCTGTGGCCGATGGCACCCAGGAATGACCCAGCTCCCCCTCGCTCACCCCACCCTACCCAGGGTCTGCCAAAATTGTGTCGTTTTCTTGTTCTCCTTCCTCCTAACTACAATAAAACTGATGAAACCTATGGAAATTGCTAGTAATGAGAGAAAAGCACACCAGAAGTAATACAACACCGCATTGCCCTCAGCCTCAGCTTTCACACCCAGTTAGTCCCCAACTCTCCCAGAAACCAGTGTCTTTCTCTGTGAGACAGTCCCGGTCCCCCCTCCACACCCCAGCCCTGCTTCCTGCACCCCAGCCCCAGGCTCGGCCCTCTCCCTGCATCAGCCGACCCCTTTTTGGCCCTCCTTTTTGCCCCCAGTCCTTTCAAACTGGGTAGGATCCCTCTCACAGGTCTCAAAACTCCCAACATGTGAGGCAGACTCCTGGCACAGAACATTTCTTACCTCCAGGCTTCCTCGGGCAGCAGCATCCCGGAGAAATGAAAGCAGCATGGCACGATGGTGAGCAAGCGGAGGATGCTGCTGCCTGGGTCTGCCGGAGTCCTGGGCAACATTCAGCATCCGACGTGTTCCCAAAGCATGCATGAGGGTCCTAGCAGAGGAAATCTGGGAAAGCTTTGGAGCGCAGAAGGGAAAAAGCCTTGTGCCTGAGCTCATCCCCAGCGGTTCCAGTGGCGATGCACCAAGACTGAATTTCACCCAGGAGGGTTGTTGTTATTACAGATTTTATTGTTAACTTGCACTAGAGGGTGCTACTTCGTTAGTGTTCGGGAAAGATCGCAGTAATGAGACCATCTTCGACGTCTTTATTCCTTGCAAAGTTAGGCTGAGACTTGCAATGTGTTGAGATTCATATTACCGTTCAGTGCGGCCCCAAAACGAAACAAATTGCTTAGCTGGGAAAAAGAGAATGTCTTGGCTTGGACAAGAGTTTATACATCTGGGGGGCAAGGGTAAACATTCGGGTTAGACACGGTGACAAATGAAAGGAAAAACAGGTCAGCCTTGCCTTTTTTCTCTCCGTTTCATGACTCCGGGATGAATGTATGCCGCAAGGAGCTAACCGAGAAATTAGAAGGAAAAAAATAAGGACAGTGAATGCAGGCACGGCAGATAATGAACCTTTGGAATTCACTGCTGCAGGACAGATAATCAAAATCTCATGATAAAGTTTTCTAGCAGAAATAAAAGCAAAATACATTTTATGACCGCTACAGTCTTTTGGCTAAGATAAGGGTAACCAGATCCCAGGCACTGAGATATAAAATGATGTGTTAGAGGTATCAGTAGGAAATGACTTCCCCTGTGTGTTGCATTGCTCCACTGACTGCACCTCCTCTGTTTTTCTTTCCATTTGCCAAAGGCACAGAGGAATGGCTATTGCTGTAGGCAGCATCCCAGACCCGCAGCCGGGAAGGGGATAGCTTACTCCGTGCGGCTCAGCTCTGAGAGCATCTCCCCACCCTCCCGGGTGTTTCACAGGGAGGGGACTGGGGTCTTCCAAGACCTGGTGGAGTCTGGCGTGGGGAAGCAGTGAGCTGGCTGTGGAGCTGAGACGCAACGGCTGGACTTTATATAGGGCAGATTCGGTTCCAGTGAGGGAAGCAGGTCCGGAGGGTGCTATGTACACGCTATATAATATGCCGTGCTTGTGGATTGGATTGTAAAACTTCCCTGACCGACACTTCCATTTGGCATCCACCAGAAAGCATCTCCCTTGGGCAAAAAGGGTTAAAATGGGAATTTTTTTTAAGGGCTGTGATGGCGTTATTCTGCTGGGATTTTATATATGTTAATAGCAAGGAAAGAACTGGTTTTAAAGCTGAACTGATGTGTACCTACTGCGTTTAAGTCCACTTAGAGCATGAAAGGAAGGTTGGAAGAAAAATAATAACTGTTCTCAAATCCAGATGAGTTTTACAGAGTAATTTTGTTCTAGAAACTTGACTTCCTTCAGGGGTTGATTTTTGCCTTTTATACGGCTACATTCTGATAGCTTTATTTCCAGCGTCCCCACATTTTTGACCGCTGTTGGCAAGAAGGAGGAAACTGTTTCTTACTAAAACTTTTATTAGGCAGTTATTAGTATTTCCTTCTTCGGTATTGAACGGCTTTTCTGCACGGTGACTTTAATGTACTGCTGCCGGAGGGGCAGTGGGCCTAAAGCATCAGCTTGGTTTTCTAGAAATAGATGGGGTTGCTCTGACCAAACCATAGAGGTGATGAGCTGCTACGGGAATAAAAAACCCCTGTTTGGTTTCCAGCTGTACTTGCGCCTAAATACGTTACTTGCACTGAGACACCCTGAGCCTGTCCTCAACAGCGGCAATTTGCCTCAGTTAAGGAGCTGCCCCTTTGGGTCTCAGCTGAAAATGGGTGTAATTATACTGTCCTGTCAGATTTAGGAAATACCTATGGATGAGCCTTCTGCGGTGAGAGTCGAATCACCTTCATTTTATGCAACGATGCTTGTTTTCAGTCGCTGCGCACTGTGCAAGCTAAACCCAGCGTGTGCATGTGAATGTTTCTCCCATCGGCACATTAGAGCAGGGGGTCGGCACTTCTGCGCGTCACGTCACCTTTAATCAGCTGCTGGGAGGTTAATTGCAGACCAGCTCTCTGCAGACCTCTCTGTTGGTGTGGCCTGGAAAATCGCAGCGAGCCTGTGATAACTCACTCCGCAAGCAGATTACGGTCTGAGCGCGGTGTGAAGGTGGAGTAACTTATGAAATCAGTCGTGCCGATGGAAATGAAAGCAGACACGGGCTCTTTCCGTATGAGAAGGACCCATTTTAGACTGCAGGAAGTAGCTCCAAGAGGCAGCACTTGAATTAACAGGTGACCTGGTGAGAGGTTAGAGCAGACTAAAAGAGGGTCACAGCAGTCCTGCCACCCCCCCTCCCCAAATGCCTGTTCCCCCAGCTCCCTCACCCTGGCTGGCCACATGATAAAGAAGTTGGTTTGGGGAACTATGACATGAAAAAAACCTTTTCTTACTGGCAGGGTTAATTTTCTACAGTTTGACACCCCCAGAGCTGGGAACAGGCAGGCAAGAATGGAGTGAGTGTGGGAGACCGGCACTTCAACTTTGAGCAGCTTAAACCCTTACGGCATTGCAGGCTTACAGTGTCCAGCTCCCTGCACAGCATCAGATGCCTAAAAATGGGCTTCAGGAAAGCCAGCACAGTGGGCAGGATCTGCTTGCTCTAACCCATAGGAAACTCCGAGGAAAGGACCGTCCTGACCCCGCTGCTCCTCAGAACACAGCCTCCTTTCCCGGGGCTGCAGAGAGGCGCTTCTTTCCAACTGCTGTTTATTACCCTGATCCTTTTTTAAGATTTACGTATCTGCAATTTTCATGAAAAAAAAAAATAGAAAAGGAAAAAAAAAGGAAAAAAAGAGGAAGGGAAGGTCACCCCTTTCTCTGTAAACACGGCTGTGGCAAGGTGGAAAGATGCAGTGCTCTCCCGCATCCCAGATCTCTGAGCCAGGCACTCAGGGGCAGAGGGGAATTGGTGTTTTCAGGTACTCCCTCTGTCTGAAGGGACTTGAGGGACTACACAGCGTTTGGGAGAATGCAGAAACTCAGCCTGAAACGCATCAGCTTCACGTGATCTAATGTATTTCATCAGACCAGCGGTTGAAAGAAAGACAGAGAGAATGCAAACGTGCACACGTGAGAACCAGTCTCCAGCTCAGCGGCTGGTGTGTTGTCCCTGGAGCTGGGAGCCTTGGGTTTTGACCCGCCATAACATACGGACCTGTTCAGTGGCACCTACTCTGCTATAGCGTATGGACAACTCTCAGGACTGCTCACATGCAGAAAATCCCATGGAGTTTTCAAACAGCTACAATACGAGCATTTCAGAGGGATTTTGCTTCAGAGTAATTTTAGCATGCCTTGTGGGCTCAAGTCGCACCAAGGATTCCTACATTTGCACTCCGAGACCTCTCCGTGATGCAAAGCTGCAAGTGATCAGGATGAGGTGATTCCCTCCAAAAGCACTCCCACCCAAACTCAAAACACGAGTGCAAATGCACCCGCAGGAGACACGAAATCCTGTCCTACTGCACGGAACCCCAGGTCCCGCCTGTTTTCAGGCACCTCTCACTTAGGCTCAGCAAATGACATAACGTGACTCGTTACTTACTGACACAGGTATTCGACTAAATAACGCGTGAAACAATAGGGCGGAAACGCCAAGGAGTTGACCGGCTTAGTCACTTCATTCACTCGCGGTTCTGGGCAGCTCCTGCCTGCAGCGCCTGCGCTTCTCCTCAGCATTTCAGATAACGAGCTGCTGAGCAGCTGAGGGAAGCCCAACCGAGCCTTGCGGCTCACGCCTGTGGCCTGTCCCCAGCTGCCGGTGCCGGGGGGGCGCTCGGCCTGCGGTGGCATTTGGTGGCCCCGCTGCTCCCGGGGCGGCGCTGGGGGAGCGCCGGCAGCAGCCGGCAGCAAACCCCCGGCAGTCTGCAAAACGCTCCTGCAACCAGCAGCTTTGCGGGGTGTAGCGTTGTTTTGGGGATTTGGCTGGGTTTTGGGGTTTTGTTTTTGTTTTTGGGGTTTT
>VFFE01007703.1:4099163-4387021 GCA_008921705.1 Burhinus oedicnemus
ATCTAAGCCCTAATACTAATATTATGCATCATTTGGACAGGATAACCATGCCACCTTGTCAAACGCTGCCTCTTTACACAACCCATTTGCTGCACCGCGGAGTCATAACGGCGGTGATGGATGGGCCGGGGACCCCCCCGGCGCCCCCCCGGCGCGGGGAGGAATGCGGGCGGGCCGAGCCCCCGCGCCCCCGCCCGGCCCGCACCCCGCCGGCGACAATTTATAGTCTGTATATATTTGCTGGCTCCAGATATCGGCAACGTAATGGATGGTTATATTTTATGAATCCGAGGCTCGGATCTAGGGACTCGGGAGTCCCTTCCTTGTATGGTGCATTCCCGTCTCGTCCTTAATCCGCCCGGCAGGCAATAAACTTCCCGGCTAAATGCGCCGGGAGATAACAGCCAACTTTTATTGATTACAAGAAAATGCTCGAAACTAAATAAAGGGCTTTTATGAGGATCCCTGCGAAGAGCCTTTTCTCCGCAACCATTAAGCGCAATATCGACGTTTTACTGTGTGTAAACTGTGAACTTGTTTAGCTATAAACGTTGGAGCGGGTGAAAGGCAGATGAAAAGCGAAACGCACCGGCGATGTTTGCCGGGAGGAGCCGGGCTCGGAGGTGCCGCCGGGCTCCAAACCTGGAGGGTGCCCGGCCACCCTCCAGGCTTCCTCTCGGTCCCTCTCTCTTCTCCCTTGATAAAGGCGTCGGGGCAGGAATGGCTCCCAAACCTAAAAACAGGGAGCGCTGGGGAGCAGCAAAAGAGATGCTGAGCAGGGGAAGGGCGGAAAGTCATTTCACACACGGGTTTGAAGGGGGACCTCGGGAAAGGTATTGCCCGGGCGTACCGGGGGGGCGAGGATGCGGGGGGGTCCACCCGCGTTTTAAAGCGGATGACCGTGGGAGGTTGCTCCCCCGTTTCCGCGGGCCTGGGTGGCGAAGGTGTGAGAAGAGAGGCGGATTTATTTGGGGTATTTTTTTTTTTCCTCGACCATCTTTATAGCCTCAGAGGCGCAAGGGGCGTTACAGTTTCCGTCTGAAGAGGGATGATATTGGGGGCCGGGGGGAGCGTTTAGGCACCGAGCAGCCGGGCTCTGCCCCGGGGCAAGGCAGGGATTCGGGCGGGGGGGGGCTTCGGTCTCCCCGGGATCGAGCCCTGACTTCGAAACGCGATCGCTTTTTTTTTTTTTTTTTTTTTTTTTTTAAATTTTATTTTAGTCTCCGTCTCCCGCCCCTTGTCCTCTCCAGGAAAATCCAAGCGAGGGACTCCGAGAACGTGCTCCGAAATCCCTCTTTTCCCTCCCACCCCCAAACAATTTACAATGTGAAGTATTTTGCCAACGTCCTCATCGGTTGCAACGTGTTGCTTCGAATAATCCGGCCAAGAAATACTGCACTGACAAAATATATAAATATATATATATATCTCCTGTAAATAAAATGTTTGCTATGGTTTGTAACCATGTCAGTCTGTTGACCAGGTGAGGCTGCCCCCGCTTCCCTCGCCCCGCTCAAAGGCAGCCACTGTCTCTCCTCGCCTCGAAAGCCTCCCCAGGCAGCCTTCTCCTTTTTTCTTTTTTTTTTTTCTTTTTTTTTTTTTTCTTTTTCTCGTTGGCGTTCTGTTGGCCACACTTTGGCAAGGTAACTGTAAAATCACTCAGGCTCTGCGAGTTGTATCGCGTTATACTGGAAAGCTGGAAAGCTGTCTTATTCCCCGATGTTTCTTGATTAACTTATGAGCATAAAGGAAATGCTCGAATAATGTTCCCTCTGCGGTTTTCTTTCGGCGAGGGGAAGCCAAGGGAAGATGCTAATATTGTCATCTTATTTTACAATTTATACCGGCTGCCCCAACAGCGCGTGTATACAAACGAAGGCGCAGTGGGGTTCATTTTCTTAAATGCAGCCTATATATTTCAGAGATCATACTCGCCTTGGTAGCCGGACTGGCGAATTCTTTCGCCTGCCCTTTATTGCTGCTAAAACGCTGGCTTCCACTTCAATAACCAAAGCGATCCAGAGCCGTTTATCGGTTCCGCAGAGGTCCAGTTAACAGCCTGTCCCGGCAGCCACGGTGTGGGCTTCCCCCCCCCAGCAGCACCTCTGCGCTGCCTCTGCTCGCACCGCGCAGGATTCCGCCCCCCCCCGCTAATAACCTGCACATGGGCCCTCGGCTTCCCCACGCAAACGCCCTCCCCTCCAGCCCGCCATGTGCTTACGCTTAACTTTATCTCTAATACATGTGGATCTCTGTGCATACACATATAATACTATGCTGGAAACACATGGCTGGCCTTTTTTTTTAATTAAGCTTTTTTTTTTTTTTGAGGACTATTTAGCTCATTAACTGAATTAGCTGGGGAGACCCAAATGCAAACAGAAAGGACATGAGCATCGCTACTTGCAGAACTGGAAAACATTTGGAGGGTCTTTATATACACTTCAGGTCATAAATTAATCGCTGACTTATTCTTCAATCAGGAAAAAGCCATTAAGGTTTGCTCAGCTCTGGTCTGTGGGAAAATAATTTCTTTGATTGAGATCCCCCTAAAGACCCCCAGAAGTTTTGTCTCCTCTGTCATGAACAGTCTGCTCTTTCCTGTCTTCCGGACAGAGGGAAGAGTAGGACCTCTGGAGAAAAGCAGCTTTCCCGCATCTTGAATTTCACTTTGCATCTTTCTTCCTACCTGCTGATTTAATTTCTCTTTGCATTCGGGACCTTTCTAAATCCATCAAGAGAAAACTATGGAATAATTAGAGTCGTGTATCATCTTTTATCAGCTTTTTCTTCCTTGCTGGTGGCCAAAATTGCAGCTCTGAAGGAAACAGACATTTGAGGGGGGGTGCTGAGGGGTGGAAAAGCATGGCATGGAAAGAAATTCAATCTAAGGAATGAGAGGAATGGATAAAAAAAGGCAGGGCTGATGACTTTTTCATTGCGTGGATTTCCTATAGGAGCAGTGGTTACCAATCCCTGGTCTACTTGTTTATTTAGTGTGTTCCTGAAATGCATGAGCTCCTAAGCTGGCCTGTATCGCTGGAGTACTCCATGCTTCCACGGACAAGCCCCAGACCTGGCCCACAGCCTCCCTGTTAGAGAAGCTCTCCAGCCTGCCCACCCACTGCCACCGACACTTGCTCACTCTCCACTGTTTAGTGACTTGCTCCCTACCCCCTCTGGTGTCACATAGAACCCCAGAGAGCACCAGGCTGCTGCTGCGAGGTTTGGAATTTGATATCAAAGGGCCATTTGCCTTGAAGATAATCAGACTCTCTCCTTCCCTCTTCCCGTTCAAATTTGTAGGGTGCTGTTTTAGGGTTGTCCCAGCTGATGTTGATGCAGATGCAGGTCAGAGGACCCTCTGAGGCACAGGAACTGGCAGTGCATGGATGGGAACCCGGCATGGTGGCCATCTATCCCCACGAACGATGGGCTAGGTATGAGCTGGGTGGTCCCTGTGCCAGGAGAAGGTGTGCTGCTGAAGCCTTGAGCCCTGTCTGGCTTTCCTGCAGTAAGTGTCCCATGGACGGCTCCAAACTCATCTCTCCTGGGCCAAATTTCAGTAGGGCCCCAAATCGTAGTCTGTCATTTTAGTCTAGGACTCGTGATGAGTTACAACACGACGTGCTTGAGTGGGAATTGGCCTGGGCAGCAGCGCAACCTCACAAAGTTCCCGTTGTTAAAACTGGTCACATCAAGAGCCATCCTGAGAAATGCAGAGCACTCTTTCCTTCCATCCTTCACTTTTTGTAAAGGTTGAGGCAAGTCCACCACATAGATCTGTGCTTTTGTGTGGACCTCTGCCCCTGTGATGAGACTCACTGAAGTCAACAACCCAGGAATCTGCAGCGATGAAAACCCATGTCAAGATCCATCCTGTTAATGGTGGTAACTGAAGTTAGGGGTTTTCTGCTGGGGAAGTTTCAATGCTGGGCCAAAGTTTTACTGGGCTAATGCATCACGAGCAAGGCTTATTTAGGCCTAACTTTGTCCCAGATCATTTGGCAGTTCAACTATCTGTATATCCATGAATAAGGCAGAAGAAGAAACAGGGCAAAAAGGAAAAGTAATAGCACTGAGCCTGCTGGGGGAAAACAGATTGTGGTTTTTTAATCAATTTTTTACTTTTATTTCTTTTTTTTTTTTTTTCATGATGAAGTATTTTAAAGGCAATTTACACAAAGCACAGCAGGTAAAATTCCTTGAATGACATTGTTTAAAAAAGCTGGTGTGGAATAGTAATCAGAACAATGAGTCAAATGAGAGCCTAGGCTCCTCCCTGTAGAAAAGAAATACTAAGTGGGTATTTTTCATCCATAGTTGTCTTTTTTTTTAAAGCAGTTTCCTAAAATATTCCTGGTGATACCAATAGTGGGCCTTGCATGCATTTTCTTGAGCAATTATTTAATCTGCCGTTGCACTGGAATGTTGAATTATTTTCAGCGTTGGTTTTCCTGAGCCCGTGCAGTGAAAGCTTTTGCCTTGGTACTAACTTGTTGTGTGCAAGAACTGCTTCACAGGGCTTTGGTGCCCAAAGCTGCCAAATGTGAATTGGAGACCACTTCTGACAGAAGACTGAACTGTTCCCCTCCAAAAGAGCCTTGCTAAAAGGGGGCAAGTTCTGTAAACGAGTAATTCTGGGAACAATTTTTTTGCTCTTTCAGATTTATTTTGTCCCTTGAAATGTGGGATTGGTCCAAAATGCCTATGAGGATATTGGAGAAGGTTCATCCGAGGTAATCACAGAATCACAGAATGACAGGGGTTGGAAGGGACCTCTGGAGATCATTTAGTCTAACCCCCCCCTGCCAGAGCAGGGTCACCTAGAGCAGGTTGCACAGGACGGCGTCCAAGTGGGTTTTGAATGTCTCCAGAGTGGGAGACTCCACCACCTCCCTGGGCAGCCTCTTCCAGTGCTCTGCCACCCTCAAAGGAAAGAAGTTCCTCCTCATGTTTAGATGGAACTTCCTAATGACCTCATCGTTGTGATCCTCAATACGACAATGTTAGTTAAGAGAGGCAGCGATGATGAAGTGATACATACTTACTATTTCTTACGAATCTTATGATTGATTCAACTGTCTCCTACTACCTGGGAATATGACAAGAAAATGCATAGGTATCTCATGCTTGACAGATAAAACATTCCCATCCATGGCGGAGTGCGGTGTTCCTGAGAGACAATTCCTTGTAACTCCCTTTTGCTGAGTGACAGATTCAGTTTGTTCTCACCCAGGCATGTGAAAAGAATCCAGCTTTCAGCTGCTACATTTATTTTTTGTTTCCAGCGCGGATCCATTTTCTTGGTATCATTTTTTCAAAACTCCGACTTTTGGATTGCACTGTCAAGGTTAATGTACGAGGGTTGAGCTTACTCTGCTCGTGGAGGTGCCTTACTGCAAGACCACAACAAAGACTTGCACAGCACACCGAGCATGTTACAGTGAGAAGCCACCTGTTGAAACAGTAGAGGTCGTGCCATTTTTTACATGTGCACAGTAAAAAAAATGGAAAGATGGGCTGTCTGAGATATTTCCAAAGCCAAGGGTTGTTGAAATCTTGATGGAAGAACGCACTCCTTCACTGCTATGCCTCTGAAATACAAAATATCCATTAAAAGTGACAGACTTGAAGCCAAGGCAAACAATTTCATAAGCTAAACTTGAACACTTTTACTTGCAAATACCGATCTTGTGATGACAGATTCATTTTTTCAGCTCTGGCAAATTTGTTTCTACTGTAGCCTTGCTGGAAATTACCCTGCAAGTGTTTATAATCCTGTCCTACTGTGAAAGACTCCATGTAGGATGCATTATTCAGATGAAGGGAGGACCTCATGGCTATCAGTAAGGTGGGTTTACGTAAGTATCATAGAATCATAGAATGGTTTGGGTTGGAAGAGACCTTAAAGATCACCTAGTTCCAACCCCCCCTGCCACGGGCAGGGACACCTCCCACTAGATCAGGTTGCTCAAATCCTCATCCAAGCTGGCCTTGAACAATTCCAGGGGGAGGGCATCCACGGCTTCTCAACAAGTAGTTTTGGGCTTTACCTTTTGCAATTGAAAGCCCTGGTAGTCTGGGTTTCCTTCAGATGTGCCGACATACCCTTTTATCTTCTGCTTCTCACCTTGTCTTTTCAGCCCATACTGAGTGATTCCCCCTGGAGCCTACTTTCTTCTCCTGAGAGAGGCTGACCTGTTTAGCTGCTTAGCTGCTGGTCTCACTGACTGTGCCAGATATGGGGGTGGATTGACCGGCAAACACTTTCCGTTCCATGTTTGGAGGAAGGTCTTTAGCTGTCTGCCTTGTGTTTTCCAAGGGCACATACACACAGGCCCAGATCCATGGGAAGGATGCTGCATGGAGGACAAGAGGAGAAGAGCATGTCTTGCTGTGAAATGTCTCATACAGACACAGTGTTGGAGGGGGACTCGCTCTTTAGAAGCTCAAGGTAGCCTTCAAACTGAGTACAGACCATTAGGGTAGCTCACCTCATGGCTGCCAGCCGCGTGGATTTGCATTAGAAGTCCCCAGCTTCTGCCGTCTGCATTTCAAAACAATTTAGATCTCCTTGGCTAGGAGCAGATGCTTATTTGTCGGTATGTTAGCCAACTGCTAGAGGCCCGAGATGCTCTCCTCTTCCTTGGAAACAGTCTCCCCAGTGTTGAGTCTGATTGACATTGGGTTGCTCGCTGAAGTATGCAGTAACTATCCTTCTCACTACCCGCCAGCCACAAAACCCCACTGCTGCTGCTGCTGTGCTCTCTCTCGGAAAGTCTTCCAGCCCCTTGAGCAACATGGTGCAATAAATATTAAGAAACAATTTACTGCAGTGTTATCAGGTGGTAATTTCCCCCTCATATCCCTCACCCAGAGCTGTCTTACAGCCCCTGCTCTCTGATTATCTGCATCACACTGAGCTTTCTATTAAAAATTGACACTGAAAACAAACCAGTGGCTTTTTTACTTAGCCCCCCTCAGTCTAAAGAAGCCCAACAATCCAAATAACCAACCAAAACGCCAAACAAAAACAGATGTGGAAACCAACAGAAAAAGGAGGAGTAGGAATACTCTTTCTTTCCCTAAATAAAATACCATGGTTTATTACGTCTGCATATGTCTGAGTGCTTGGGGAGGACAGAAAAGTAATTTTCATTGGATAGATAATGCCGTTCTTAATTCCCTCATGGGGAGCTGGAAAACCCCTTCAAAAACCTAGGGGCCACCTTTAGCTGAGGAGTGATGATGTGCAGAAGCCGTGATGCTCAAGCACCCCACACCTCTGTGCTCTGCCCCTTCCCCAGGACCGCTCATTCCCACCTCCAAACCATTTTTTTTTTCCCACTCGGGGAATTTCCCAGACCTGTTTGCCACCAGTTTGAAAGCTGCCCTGCCTACAGCTCTGATGGAGAGGAGGGAGGTGATGCACTACCACTGCTGGAGAAGCAGCATGGTGTGCATCACCCACATCACCAGCAGCTCCATCACTGCATGGCTCCTGCCCGTACTGCTGTCCCCGCCACCTCACAGACGAGGGCTGGTGCAAGGGTTGGACATACATGGTGGATTTGAGAAAGACCTCATATTCACGCTGCCTTCTACCACAGGCACCCTGTCCTGTAACTCTGAACCTCAGTTTCCTATCATTAAGTGCGGTGGGAAAAAGGGCTGTTTAAATACCAGTGAAGACTGGATTCAGGATGCGGGTATGTTTTAAATTAAGGTGCGATTTTAAACTAATAAAACTAAACCTTACCGAAAGGCTTGGATGTGTACTTACTTTGGTTTAAATTTGGGCCATTTAGGTTGCTCTTAAATCATACTACACATATGACTGTATTTTGACTCACTTTTAAACTAAAATAAAAATATCCAGACAGTGCTTTGCACAGCTGTTTAACAACTGTTAAATACATAAATAGACATCACGTACTAAAATACTGTGTTGATACGAGCCATATAAACAGAAGAGAGCAGAAATACAGTAGTCTTTTTAACCTGATCTAATTTTGTGTCTAGACAAGCTTTACTCAGCATCAGAGTCTGCCTCAATGCCGCTTACTGCTACTTGGAGAGAATACAGTTTTGGTAGGTACAGCATAGTCTTGCTTCCCAATGTTACTAATTTTTTTAGTGGCAAAAACATTTCCAAGACTGCCACTGGAGTCACAGGATGTTTTTCCCGTGGATCCATGGGTCCTCGGTAAGAGCAAGAGGTGTGGGACCGAAGGAGAAGTTTGCAGCCCTTTTAGCACTATTAATATCATGGTTCTGCTCATGGCTGGTGGGATACTTTGAAGGCAAAGCGAAAGAGTAAAAGATGAGAAAGAGATGCAGGAAGGGTATAACGCTTTCCCTTTTATCTGCATTTTTCTCTGCAAAAGAATAGGACTTCTGCCAAGGCCTTTATTTATCCGTTGCTATGAAAATCACTTTGTGTCCTAGTTTCAGCAGCGTTAATATATTTTTTTTCAGTAAGTGATTATGTTTTATGACCAGTTTAGACTTATATGGAGGTGCAGTAATATGCTATAAAACTCTACACCGTAAGCTGTATACAGGACATATCAACTAGTCTAAAGTGATTACATTAATAAGAGAAGAGCCAATCCTTCTTACAATTCCATGTTATAGCAGATGAGCTCACTGCTCCCGAGGAAGACATTAAATCACGTTTGTGTAGAAGGTAGAGAGACCCGTTACGCGACTACTGTTTCAAGAAAATATGATGCAGATACAGACCTAGATCCAAGTATGGAAATTAGCTGCTGGGCCCCTCAGGCTTTCTGGCAACCCACATGCTATGGAGGAAGAAGAAACAGCTGCTCCAGCTATCACTGGAAAAGATGACAGTGAAGGGAATTAAGCCTCGAAAAGGGGTCCAGGTCCCTGTGAAGTTGCCGCAGAGCCTCGGGCCGGTGCCGTCACGGAAAGCTGTGGCGTCACCAAATGTGGCAGCGAGCCGAGCATGCACTGAAGCAGAGGAGAGGTTCGCTGGGGGCTTCGAGAGGGGATGCACGGGGTGTCTCGCACACGTCCGTGCACAAACACATACTTGTGCTCTCCCTGCGCCTGGCGTTCCTCGGTCAGGGCGTGAGATACCAGCCTTTATGTTCAGGCTGGTTGTGACAAATCTTTATTGATACAATAAATAGATGTGACTGAGGTTTACAGTTCAAACAAGCTATGAGGAGCCACCACAAATCAGCTTGTCACGTTGCCACCAGCTTTACAATCAATCTCCCATAAAGGGCTTAGGCTCTGACTCCTTTCTTCAGTTTGCTTATTTTTGTGTGCTAACTGGCTGCAAGGGAGTCACTAAAAGATGACTGGACTCAGACCTTTCTGTTTTAAAAAGAGTGAAGCACCCTTACACTTTAGCAGTAGAGCCCACTTGAAAAAAAAAAAAAGGAATCAGGAGAAAAGCAAACAAAAGCCACCCACCTCTGTGCTAATGGTTTGGGTCTAGCCCCGACAGTCAAAAAGACTCATTAGAAAATGCTGCTGAAGCGGGGGAAGATGTGGGCAGCTAGGGCTGGAGCATTTGTGTCACGCTATAATAAATGAAGCCCTGGTTTATACCCTTTGAATGCTGTGCAGTTAATCCCCGTCACAGGGTTAAAATCAACTTTTGAATTCCCTCACTGTTACCTCTTTCCCTTCTGGCTTCAGCCCCGTGTCCTGCTTTCCCCTGAGGATGCTCTCATGGAGGAGCTTCACCTACCCCTCTCGACAGGCTCGGCTCAGAAATGAAGCATCTTCCCCCAGCAAAGCGGGTCCATGTGGCTCCTGGTGGGTGCGAGCTCAGGTCCTGGCGATGTTGACCTCAACCTTTTGGCTGGGGTGGTGTGAGACCGGTGGACACGTTCTCACACCACAGGGAGAAGGAGCCTGGAGGTGCCGGGTTAAGACCTCCTCCTGGTCCTGCCAGATACTTTGTCTGGTTTACCTTTCCCATATTATTGGTGTCAGAGGGGCTCACCTCCTCTGGCTTTGGCTGGTCAAGAGGGCCCTCTGCACTTGGTGAGGACAATGGGGTACCCCTTGCGAGTGCCTCCTTGGGCATTTTTGAGATTTCTACCCTAAATGCTTTGGAGCAGGGACTCTTCTTTTGGATACAGGGACACCTTGCCTAGCTGAACGGGACCTTCACTGGTGGTGGTCAACGTGAGCATAGCCACAACAACAAAAATGAGTAGAAGAACTTAGAAATAAGGCATCCAATTAGAGCATCATGCAGGAACAACACAATCTCTTTTGCTTTTACCTTTCCTGCTGTTCTGAACCAGGCTAATGGTTTCCATGTTTTTTCCACGATGACTCCCAAATGTTTTTTCCTGATCAGCATGCTGAATGGCTGTTTCATTTAGCACATAATCATTAGCTTCACTCCTTGCTACCAGACACGCTATTTTGCCTGTGCCTTCACCGAAAGGCATTTGCCATCTGCTGATTCACTCATAATAATATCGGTGTTGTAATATTGCTAATAATAATAATACTACGCTTGGCTTCCTTCTCATGCTTTTCATCAGATCTCAAAGTGCTCAAAAATCCAAATTGCTCTGAATCCTGTTACAAAACTCATTGTCGCCAACTTTATCCACAAACGCTGCAGTCTGCGTTTGGCAATCCTGTTGCAGACTGTTTACCAGAGGCCCCCGGCACTTTTTGTATGAAATGCTCCTTTCCCAAATCAATCTTTTCAGTTCTGTAAAGCGATTTTCTACCTATCTAGTTCCAGTCTACTCCTATACTGTTGGCGCTCAGTAACACTCCACCTCAGTCATAACTCTCCTGTGTTGCATTTTTTCAGTTTTTCTGTATGGCCAAAAAACCCTGCTGAAATGCACACTTGCAGCTATAGCCAGGGCACTTAAGTTACAGAACATCCCAATCACTTGTATGTGTTTAGACTCATATTTACTACAAATGATTCCAAGGTAACATAACCACATCTTAGGAGCTAGGTTTCATGCTGACGAAGTCAGAAATGGGTGTAAATAATATTGGCTTTTAGACTCTTCCTTTCAAATTTGGCTAAGCCAAATTCCCACTCTTTTTCCTGTACAATAATGGCTTTTAAGATCTCAGCAAATGTCGAGCTCCACTGAGATAAGCTCTTGATCCCTCACAACTGAAGCCCTCCAGTCATCTACTAAATATTCTTCACACTTTTCCTTCTCAGAATGCATGTCTTTTTTTTTTTTTTTTTTTTTTTTTTTAAAGTAAATATATTAAAACAGCTGCTCTGGAGTGTTTCGATTGCCAGGTCTTCTACCTCATTTCAGGATTGTTATTGCTGCTCTTATGTAGCTGGCCTTAGCCTGGAGAGCCCAGATTAGCAGAGGTAATACTGTGTGTATGCAGAACAAGGCAAAAAGCGAAGAGAATGGGAGAAGTGATACAAAGGGATTTTCCAGCTCTGTCAATAAATTTACCACAATAATGACTTCCTTCAACACGTTTGTTGCTAATGGACCTGCACACAGAACTACTTACAACATAATACTTTCGGAGATCAGAGTTCCCTTTTCTGTTTGCAGGATATCTGCACACAGGGCTGAACGTCTGCAATTTTCTTATTTAAAAGTGATTCTTCAGGTAGCTGCTGAGCTCATCGCTTGCAGGGCATACACATAGCGTATGACGTGTGTGCTGGGGCTCACCTGTCTCATATGGTGTAGCTGCCATTCCCCCTGTCATTAGTACCTCTTCGAAGGGCTGAAGATCATCTGAGTCTAACTTAAACTACACTTCAGTGCCCCGACCTCAATACAGAAATGTGAAAGGACTCACAGAGACACATACTCAAGTGCACAACCAAGGGGCCATCAAATGAAACTAATGGGAGTCAACATCAAGGCCAACGAAAGGGGAAGATGAGCTGGACAATGCCTTTCCAGGGGTGTGTTGGATGCTAGAGGGTAACAAAAGTCAAGGAGGGACAACTAATTCATGTCAGAAATCCATGCAGGGTCACCAAGGACGTGAATACATCAGGCATGGAAAGTGTTAGGAGAGGGTAGAGGCAGGAGAGCATGAGGGAGGGAGCGTTAAATACACTCAACTTGCTTTTGCGCTCACCCCCAGGCAGCCTCCAGCAGTTCTTCTTGAAGACATCTCCCAGGTCAGGATTTTTGTCCTCTTAAGAATGCTCTGAGAAAATTTTTGGGTGTCAATGTTATGGGGTGAATTTTACTTCAGATGCTCATTTGCCGGCATACTAATAAAAATTGCCCCTTCCACTCATGTTATTGTCAGTGAAGCAGTACCTCCACCGAGAGGGGTGAAGAAGTGAATGGAGAAGAAGCTGTAGAAAGCAAATGTCATCAAACATACAGAACCTCACTGGGGCAAATGTCTGCAAGTCACTTTTCTAAGTGTTTACCCAATGCTCACAGCTTAATTTCACTGTTGCAGAAATAAAGAGAACAGATACTTCCCACAGGAACAGGAAAAGCCTCTGTTACTTGCCATGTTGCAAGCTCATTAAAACAGAGGACTCTTGAAACCCCTTCACCCTTCCCATTAGAAAATGAAAGTGCAGGCAATACAGCAACTTACTGTGATTGCCAAGGAAAACAGGACCGAGGGATTGCCCCAAACTGGAGACAGGCTCATCCCGCTCATCCTTTTCTTCTTTTTTTTTTTTTTTTTCCACTGGAGGATACTCCTGGGGAGGCATTGCAGCCCTTGATCAGGGATCTGTTGCTTGTTATTGCAGATGGTCCTGAGGTGAAGATGAATGCCAGACACGTTAGGCTTAACAGGATGGGTTTTAGCAACTTGAACATGTTGATGAAAACAGGAAAGCTAATAAATCAGCCACCAAGGACCAGACCGGGAAAGCCAGTCTTTGGGCTACATTTTTTTTTTTTTTTAATGTGGGAAGCTTCTAGGGCGCAAACAAATATTGCAGACACATATTCGTTGTTTAAATCCAGCCATATTTGCAATCTGTTTGGACATTTGAGTGATTTTAAACACTTCTTGGTATAAAACCAGGCCGAGAACCAAAGCCAGCAGAACAGAATAACCCAGGCTGGTCCTGAGGAACAGGCATTCACCTCCCCTGGTTAGCCTAGCTTGTGCATGAAAAGGATGCCTCTCGCTCACTTCTCTGGCCACCATTTCTTAAAGCCTGAAAGTACGGCAAGCTATTAAACAGTGCCACTATTGTACTCACGCAATGGGATACATCATTACATTTTGTGGGGTAGTGTGAATAGCCCAGGGTTCAAACCTGGCTGCAATCTTGAGTAGGTTGCAGTGAGGACCAATAAACTCTAGGAAATAGATCTGAGTGTAGGGACCCTTTCTCAGCCCCCATAAGAACAAATTAATCCAGCATTAATATAGTTCTCTATGTGTCTTAAGATAGATGTATGCACTTTTGCCAAGCACGCTTTTTTCCTAGGGCTTTTTTTCAATATAAAAATACAAAAAGAAGAGAAGAGAGGAGAGGTCTGGTTCAAAACTACGTGAACCTGGCTGCAACTGTGTGAGTTACTTATGTAAAGATAGTTTTGCTTCCTAAGAAAATATGAGGGGGAACTTGAACCATGTCTTCCCGTCTTTGCTGCTCCTGCTTCCAAGTTGCTTCTTGCTCCATTACAGTGGTTCTCCATTAAGGTGAATGATGTTTTCCTGAACTGTGATTTAAGGAGGTATTTTGGAGGAATGCAATAGCTATTTTAATTTCTGGAGCTATATTTAATAGCTGTTTAATTTACTAAAACATGGCTTTGCAGAAAGCTGACTCAGAAATACTTTTACACCAGATAAAAAAAGTAGGATGACCAGAAGAGGGAAAGGAGATGCGAAAAACAAAGCTTTTTCATTCTATTATTTGAATAGCTCTCTCCCCACCCAACCCCCCCCCTTGACATCTTGCATATTTATCCTGCTTGATTCCATACAAATATCTAGTTTTCCAGTAGTTTCAGATATTTTTTAAAGGATTTTTATACCTGATCACTCCCATGAAACTATGGGAACCAATAATGCCAGTAGCAACAGTGAGCAGAAAATAGCAGGCACTTCTACGATTAAGTCAAATAATTTCCTTCTTGTGGCTGAGGAAGATACTGCAGGGCATAAACAGGCCAGGTAAACCTTGTTTTCTGCCCTAATCTTACCTAACAGTGAGGTCTTCTTCTGATCACAGAAGTCATCTTCTTTCTCCATGGAAACAGGAGGGCTTGGCATAACCCATACATGCATGAAACTGCTGTTGTGAACTCATAACCTTGACAATATTCCACGCAGGCACACAACAGCCAAGACCGCCTCAAGATATTTTGTAGGAAGTGTTCACTTAGCGTGGGTTGCTACCTGTGTCTTTGCTTACCTGGGAACCCTGGTATATCATTCTTTTATGGATCCGAGTCTTTAGTCTTTAAAAGTACACTTCAATTGAAACGATCTATTTAAAGTACCTGCAGGCTGGTAATACCACTGTGTACACTGAATGAGATTTGATGCCACAGATAAATGGATTTGGGGTCTCACGTAAGCATCTGTCGCTCATTTATCACAGCTGAAATTGATACTGTGAAATAAATGGGTCTATTCACTTTCCATATCTGTTGGTACGCAATCCAGCCCTGGGCCAGGCTGGGGGAAATGAATTGATTTTTCTTTTTGATTTTTCATTTTGATTTTTTCCTGGCAGAGGAACTGGATTTGTATGTTTGTGATTTGTACTGTACTGGCTCATTGTATCCTTCACTGACCAGAAGCAATGCGATGGGCTTGGTGCTACTTGCGATGGGCTTGGTGCAGCTGCCATTGACACGGCTTGCACAATGCAATGGCTTGCAAATGCTCAGCAGGTCAAGGGGCACTTAAGGAAATTTGTAAATCGTTGTAAATAGCTAATGCAAAGAAGATGTCTGCCTCATGCACACAACCCATTCACAAATGCAAAACAACAAATGGTGACTTATGTGGACAAATTACTGGGGCGGGGGGGAATGACTTGCTTTGCTCTAAGGAAATTCTTATCAGTGTAATTACACTGAAATAGTTATCATTGCCTTTCTGGTGCAAAGCCCCACACGGATTTTTTTGTAGTGTCTTAAGGCGATGTTCGCTCTGGAGCAACTTATTACAATGGGTTATCGCATCAGAGTCACTCTTCCTCCGGAGCGCTCCAGGGCTTAACACATGCAAAGATCTCCACGAGGTCTACATGAACACACGTATATAATTTGATGCATCCATATGTATATATGGGCAGACATCATACACTGGCTTTCAGCTGAATTAAGTGAACGCTCTCCTCCAATTATAATAGTTAAAGGCAGCTCAGATTTGGGGCTTAAACTACTTGACAGTCTTCCTTTAATCTGGATTCCGAGGTGTTTTCAACAAGAAGTATTATCCTATTTTTAAAAGGTCAGATAAATCAGCTTTAAGCTCATGAAAAGGTAAACACACTGATGCCTGCATAACTTTTCTGAGTTTATGAGATATTCTGGCAATAGGAATACAAAGAATCACCATAAATCCTGCTGCGCACAATCACCTAACTCCTGGGGTGGAGTACGTATGTGGGGACTCCTCTACCATTCAACACAATTTCCCCTGAAACCAGTATTAGCAAATATTAAATCAAGTAGAAGTATAAACCCCAGTAGGAGAATGCTTTTACACAAGAGCTTTTTCCACTAGCTGGTTCTGAAAAAGTCACTGCGTTTCAGGAGGGGGTAGAAGATAGATCAGGAGACATCTTCAGCCTTGCTGGATGGTGCCATTTTGACACTATATAAACAAAATGTGTAGGTACAGATGAAAAATAACTCAAGAGGATTACAGCCTGTGTTTTACAACCAATCCTTTAGAGCTTTTCTATTATCATTATTTTAATGACAGTAAAAGTATGTCGGAAATCTCTTTCATCACATTCATATGTATATATACATATGTATATGTATTTGAGTATGTACATATATATACACATATCTATAAGTAAAGGCAGTCCATTGTAAATACATGTCATTCTATAAATGACTAGGCTGTGCAAGGGTATAAATGTCTTTTTAAAAGACATTTTCAGCAAAAGTGCTTAAATTATAAGCTCTTATTTCTGAATCCTGGCCGTAATGAGATCTGGCTGGATGTCAACAGAGATGCCTTTAAAGCAGCGACTATAAGATCACTTCAAGAAGCAACACGAGCTTACTTTACAAACAAGGGCTGCTAATGTAGAGAAATAGGGTTAGACTGCAGCTGATACAACAGCCCCTTCTTGCCACTACAGCCCATGAGTATGACTTGGATGCGATCGGTTTTACCGGTGGGGTACCAGGAGGACGTGGAGCTCCTCTCTGGTGGGGCTTGGCTCTGTACAGCCCCGGGGCTGGCACTGCCTCTTTTATGGTAGTTCTCCAATTCTCTCGATGACAAAGATGGGAGGGGGGGTGGTGGTATCTCGTATGTGATGGGTGGGTGTTTTGGGGAGAGGTTTGATTGTTTATTGGAAAGGATTTCACCTGGAGACCTGCCTTGTGGGGGGGAGTCAATCCATTGACTCCAGAGGGGCACTGGGTGCAATACAAATATAAATATATGCAGAATATAAGCAGACACCTGAAGACATGTCTGGCCCTCTGGACTGCTATGAAGGTTTGACGCAAGGCTGAGAGCAGACAGCAGCTGCTCCCATGGGTGCTGGCCTGGGGGTAGCTGCACCCACCACCATCTCTGCCGCCCCCAGGTTTGCACCACGGTGGCACTGCCTTGGTTGCAGTGCCCATGCTGCTTCAGCAAGCTCCCGGGAGCGGGCAGAGCAAGAGGGGAGGCACGTCTCCCACCTGGGCCTTGGGATGGGGATGGGAGCACTGGGTCCTGGGCATTCCTCGCTCCCCGTTCAGGGCAGCACACATCTCCGGCAGGGCGGGGGCTGCTTCACGCCAGCATCTCCCCAGATCCCTGGCTCCTACTGTTGTTTCCAGTGCCATCAAAAAGAAAGGCTGGTGAGTGCTAATGCCAACTGAGACCAAAAGCCACAGTTAAACCTAAAATCTTAAAAATGAGGGAGATCTGCAAGTAGCCATGGGGTGTGTGTGTAGAAATAGACACCTTTACTTTATGTCTGATTTGATTTTCCCAATTTGTATATCCTCTGAAGATAAATACAGGGAGATTTCAATTCAGTTAACAGTGGTATTTTGGTAAAACGCCCCCAGAAATCAGGAGAGGCTGATGTTATTTTAAATGGTCCTTGTCTCCATTTATACTAAGCAAGCTGAGCCTGGGGTTTGTCCAAAACACAGCAGAGAGACCACCGAGTAGTCTCATCAGCAGAGCACTAATTGTGGCCATTTATTATAGTCACTTATCTGATAGTAGCTTCTTTATCTGTGATAGTTTTACAGGGATAAAATCCACCAGGCATTCGCACCAGTATATAAACATGTTACCTTGTGGCAGAGTGTCTGTTACTTACTGTCAACACTTGCCAGCAAAAAAATGCCTATCTAGAGCTTATATGAAGTAATGATGAGTTTAATATGCTCCAGTGAAAGCCGCAGAATAAACAAGGCATCACAAGTGTTTGCCTTGTCTGGCCTCTTAAACAAATAAAGGTGACTGAGAAGTACAAACAACACCAGGTCGGGGCTTATCGGGGAGATGGTGGCAGCACCGCTAATGCAAACTCCCCTGGCGAGCGAGGGCTGCGTGCGTGCTAATTATTACAGTAAATATTGGGGAAGCCCTTTATGAGGGAAGTCTCTTCCTTGGGTTTGGCCAAAAGAAAACGTAACGCCACGGCTGTTTCAGAGCTAGTCCTGGTATATGGGGGTGGTGGGGGAGGAGAGGTGGATGGGGACCCAGTAGGCAATCTCAGCTCCGCCAGTCTAGCCTGGCCCCAGTGACTCAGGCCAAGCAGCGTTTTCCTGTGCGACTGCCCCGCTCAGCCCACCTTCTCCTTGCAAACACAGTGGATAAATGAGGATGACCCATGCTGGTGGCGTAAATGCAACGCAACAAGAGGGAGGAAGGATCACGCAATCACACTCCGTGCTTTCAGATCGAGGGAGGAAAATCACACTAACAAGTGCTCACAAGTGAGAAAAAAATTAAAAATTGTTATTGCTTTACTGCTGTCTTTGGATCGGCCAGAACAAACTAATTTTGCATGTGACCACAATCAGGGTGCTCAACAAAACTTGGCGGATCAATGGACAAAACCTGAAGATGGACACCTCAATATATGAGTAGAGTCTTTGTTAAGGAATCATCCCTATTAAGGGAGGCACTTAAAACCATCCATCCCCTGTCTGACAATAAATAAGCTAGCACTTGCTTGGCTTCAGTGTTGATCTTATGATAAGTGATGGAAATACATCCCATTTGTCATAATGAAATATTGGGGACAAGTGGAATTAGCTACCTAAGACAGCTGTTTTTAATGTCAAACACTGCGTGAAATCAACAGAAAGGGAAAATTCAGTTACAGATTGAACGTTTTGTAGAGGATCTTAATTTAGTAATTGGTCACAGCCCAGGAGAGTGGATCCACACAGACATACACACAGCTTACACAGAAATTGCAGAAAGTCTTATGTTCGGCAAAGGTGTTTGGCAAACTTTGATATCGTTCCTTGACCTCATGGGAGGGGTACTGGCATTCAGCTTTGCAGAGTCAACTCGCCATGTTCTCCACGCAGAATACCACATGTAGAGTATATTTGCTTGCAACAAATGTGAATTTTTCATGCAGAACTGCCCTTCCTGTAACTCAGGCCATCAGGATGGGAGCTTCCTGCTTTGGTTTAGCTGGAAAATGTGAGGCAATTGCAGCTTCATCATCTCTCGTGGTGACCAACGGACTGACTTGAAAGCTTTCTTGTCTGCTTTCAGCATGCTTATTTCCAGTGCTGCAAACAAACAGCTGGGCTGTTGGGTGACAGTGTGGCTTTCATTTGCAGCTAGAAGACCATGTAATCTGGAAACTGTTTGAAGGCATAATTTCATTTTGAATTTCTTTGGCACTGTAAACAAAATGACCCAGGACCAGATGAAATGCATTGGCAGTGCAGTCCACCTGTTGGCTAAATCCTTCTAAAAATAGCTGAATGCACGGCAGATGTGGGAGAGCGCTCACGGCTGGGGAGGTGACGGCAAGGCTGCGTCAGCAGGAGTGATGGCATGGCTGGGGGGCGTTATCCAGCCCCGCTTAGTACCGGTTACAGAATCACAGAATCACAGGGGTTGGAAGGGACCTCTGGAGATCATTTAAGCCAACCTCCCTCCAGAGCAGGGTCACCTAGAGCAGGTTGCACAGGACGGTGCCCAGGCAGGTTTTGAATGTCTCCAGAGTCGGAGACACCACCACCTCTCTGGGCAGCCTGTTCCAGTGCTCTGCCACCCTCAAAGGAAAGAAGTTCCTCCTCATGTTTAGATGGAACTTCCTATGTTCAAGTTTGTGCCCATTACCTCTTGTCCTATTACACGCCCGTATTGTTGCACGGCTCATTGTAAATGAGACTGATCATCATTTTGCACAGTTGCTGTTGGCTGAGGACTCATTTTAGCCCGTAATTTGCCACTTAGATGATCTACCAGCCAGCTGTCCCAGTGGTTAATGGGCACGTATTTTATTTTGCAGCTGGCATGAGCCAGGAGCATGTACCCCATCGTGTACCTGAGCTCCCAAGCATGGCTTTTTCTCACCCAGCTGGGGAGCAGAGATGGCAGGGCAGCTGCATTGCCAGTCCCCGGGCATAATTCATCCTCCTGTGCAGGGACATGTGCCAGGTCCAAGTCTGCGTTCTGTGTGGCACAGCCACCATGGAGCAGAGATCCCTGCTCGAGGAGGGCAGGCGGCGAGAAGAAGAAGCGTCAGATTTCCAGCTGCAGTTGAGGGAGCCGTGTATCAGCAGAAAAAATGGCCCAGTTTTTCTAGCCAGGAGCTCAGTAGATCCAGCCCCGGATATGAAAGTCAACCTAATCTCTTTGCACAGGCAATCAAAACTCAGTGGTTAAAACTAATTACCAGTACTGTTGATGGTGCGTGAACCAGAGGAGAGCTGGCTACTTTTCCCAGGGCTGTATAGTTTCTACGCCGCTAGCAGAGTAGAAAATACAAAAACAAGGTATTATTTTTGTCAGTAAATGAAACATATCTGACTCAAATTTCCTGCAGAAGACAGCAGATCCATTGAGTAAAAGTGTGTCATTTTTATAGTCACTTCTCCGAGCACAACCACATTTAAGAAAGCCACAAACCTGAACGGCAATATGATTTTACATTTAAAAAAGAGATTTAGCATGTTACAGTACATTTTCCCTGGGCTATGGGGGAACTGTTTCTTGCTTAGCTGTGAGTTCATAAATTATCAGGTCGAGTTCATGCACTATCGTGTTTCAGGACAGAGCTGTTTTACAAATAACGCTATGCGGTGGTTCTCTTTCATTGGGAAAGCCTTCAAACATGAGAGATTGATATTGCAGGGAAACAATACAGAGGAGTGGGCAACTGATTCTGATAGAGTTAAAAATCTGTTACCACTTCAGCGGCTGTTGCTTAATCTCCTGTTTTCAGAGTTGATAACACGATCATAAAGTTCACTCCTGGCTGAACGTTGGCACAGGAGTTTCTCAATCCAGAAGTGAATTCCAGATATGAACATTAGTACTACTATTAATAAAACCTCCTCCTTTCCAATGACAGAAGTGCAAATAAATGGAAAATTTGATTTGTGATAAGAGCTGCTGGGGTCCAGCCAATATCTGGCTTTGTAAAAACAACTTTGCAAAGACAGAAATATAAAATATGAATTATGACGGGACAGAAACGCTCCTTTTGCACTCAAGATTTTACAGCTCTTTAAGAAGAGGTTTTGAAGCAAAACCAGGGACTGCCTTTAGCTTTTTATTGCTCTGTGATCAGCGGTACCACTGCAAGCAGACAGCAAGGAGACATGAAGATCTGACCTGCAGCCTATTGCCGTCAACGGACTTTGCGCATCGCCCAGCTCCAGCACCTGCTTTGCAAAGGGCTGACCTGTAACGACGCCTGTCATGGCCATGGCAGCCAGCTGGGCTGAGACGTTCTGACGGGAATATGGCTTTTTCCTTCAGAAGGGGCCGTTCTCAGGACCAGAAGAACCGAAATTCCTTCTCTGTGCTACTCTGGAAGAACAGGGAGGAAGCTTCATTTTTTTAGGTCCAGGAAGCCGTCGTCTCTGCTGATTAGGTAGGAGTTTGCATTAAGAAGATCTGATTTCTAATCCCAGCATTGTAACGAACTGTTTTTAGTTAATCTTTCCGTATTCTGCCTTTCAGCCCCTGATGTGAAAAAATAGGTGTCATGACTTTTGTTAAGCAATTTGTGAATCTCAGAGGGGAGAAAAAAATTCACCTAAGTACAATGTAAACAGCTCAATCTGAAGAGCTTTGAGACCTGGGTTAGTGATTACAAACAGCCTATCTCCCAGTACTCCTTCACTTTTAAAATCTGACAGTGCGGCTGTGACAGTGCTACAGGGATTTCACAGTTCTATCAGACCCTGTTTGCAATGAACTCTTTGAAAATGCTTAATGAAGACTAAGTAAAGCTGTCACAAAGTCTTAGTGTGGGAAAGGGGGGGTTGCCATTAAGATTAATACCATGGTTTAATTACTTTTTTTTTTTCCCTTCCAGAAATGTAGCTGAATTATAGGGAGTTTTTTAGCTTTTTAATAATTGTATAATTTCATTTTATAGCAACAACTTTGCCTAAGTTAATTCTTGAATTCTTAATGTAAAACCTCTCTTTGGGCAGGTAGCTGTCAGTATCTATTCTCGCTCCCCTTCTCTCCCCCCATCACCGGCCGGAACTTACAAAACCAGCTTCCTTAGGAGTGTTTCGATGCTTTCACTGCCTGACAAAATCAGGAAGTATAAAACATACAGAAAACCTTTTATTTTTTAATTTTTTATTTATTTCTTTTTTATAGCAAGCTGTCTGAGGAAATTGGGCACAGGCTCTTACGTTGTCTCCTCCTCTATAGTATAACAGGCTTGTGCCACAATCATGATAACATTTATGTCTGTGAATGGTCTGGCTGAATTAGACCAAGATCGTATGTTACGGAATGCAGATGATCATATATAAACCTTTGGGACCACACGCAGGTGAAGTACGCTGCCCGGGGAAAGCGATTCTCAGCCATGCAATTCTCCCATCGCACCAGCGCATCACTGGAAGGGACCTGAATTTGGGTAAAATAAGTAACGCTGGGAAGAGTCAGGCCTGTTTCTTGAAGACGGTTGTAGCATTTAGGCACAGAAGGATGGATTACAGATTTTTCAGCCTGAATTCAAAAATGTGCTTAATCCCCTTTTTAATACTTGTGAGAGTGCCAGAAACATCTTTTATTTGCTTCAGCAACAGCAGCCAGTTAGTTAGATGCTATCAGCTACTTCTTCATTCAGTTGTCCTTTGCATGCTGATAAACACCACATAAGACAGGGGAGAGAAACCTTAAGCCACAAGATTGTCCTGCCTATAATAGGATGCACCTTGAAACAATTTTGATGTCTCCATTGAAATCAGCTTAGGTTAAGCCTACATAAATAGTGTCAAAGGGGAACACACCCAGAACGCTCTGGGAGATCATGATAAACACTCCTGATGTTTTGCAGCTGTGCTCATCATCTGTGCGTTTCACAATAAAATTTTACAAAGCATCCAGACACCCAGCTGGTTGTATTCACTGCGAGATGGCTTTCGCCACGATGGCATTTGGTTCTGTGTCTGTTGCCCCGCACTATTCCCTCCCCCGCCTTCTGTCCCCATCACTTATTTCTTACTAGAATACAGCAAACCATGATATTTTTTTAAGATGCGTTAGGCTTCAGGACTGAATTTTACTTATTCAAAAGTGAGAAAAAAAACCCCTTCCCTGAATAGAAAGGAGGTCCAATTTACAGTTAATTGCGTCAAAGAACATGCGATTTCCAAGTATTTTTGAGTTAGTATTTGCCTATGACTGTAACTGTAATTTCCCTCTGAAGTGACTAAACCTTGATTCTGAAAATTTTATATACATGGTAAAGTCTCTGCGAGCGATTATGCTGCTTCTCCCGTCTCTCTGCCCTGAGACCTCTGATACCTAAAAGCGGAGCACGGCTATCCGCAGGATCGGGGTCTCCTTTTGTAAAAGTGAATACAGGAAAGCCAGCTAAAAGGACTCACACCTGAGTCTCCTCTCACTGACAGTATATCACCAACATAATTCCCTTGTTGAAAGTGGAATTTCTCCTGATTTACACCAAGAGCATTAACGAGAGAGGGTTCAGGTCTTAAGTGCCGGGGTTTAGCTGTATTTCTTCTGTCTTCATTCCTTCCCCAACGATTCCCAGGAAATCTCACTTTGGGGAGATAAGTGCCTACAAGAATGTTGAAATTAATTTCAGAGCAGGCTGAAATGGCTGCGCAGACAACCAGCCAGAGGAAATGCCCCAACAGAGGGATTTATTGCTCTATCGCTCTTCTTCGCCAAGCTGCAGCGTCTTAATCTTTCATGATGACATTATTATGAACCAGCCAAAGCAGAGACAGCCCTGAGAGACCGACAGCTCAGCGCTTCGTGGCTTTCCTTGAGACCTGCTAATCCTTGATGTGACTTAAGCGGGGCTAACTGAAATGTCCTTCAGGTTACTCTGGTCCAGCAAGACATAGAGTGAGTTTTGGGGGGAGCAGCCCTTGCCTCCTGATCTACAAACCAAGCCAGCATCCCATCATGGCAGGGCATCGTGGTCTGTGTTTTGGGGGTTACCAATGCATGGCTTCACCAGTGGCTTTCTCAGGTCTTGAATCGGGGGGAAGGCAGGTCCTGGAGCACAGAGAGTAGGTACTCAGCATCCAGGCCATGAAATAACCATGCAAAATGGAAAGGTTTCTAGTTTGCAGTCCTATCAGAGACTGAGAAGAGGACAGAAAGCAGAGGAGAAATGAGTCTTTTGCCCCCCTGTTGGGCACAGTCCCACCTTCTACAGTATCTTCAGTTTCTTTGTGTTTCAAAGGAAAGAAATAATCCTTGCTAGCTGATCATATTAAAAGCCCTAGATGGCCTGTTTCTTGACAAATCATGCATTGAACCTTTGCCTTTTAGAAGCAGAATTAGACACGTAATGACCCTCCCTCCCAACTTCCAGGATTACAATAGTTTCCTCCGATTTCAGCCCAATTACTTGGCCTGTAGGCTGGATTTGGGTTGGTCTGGAGAGTCCCATCTTCTCCTGAGGTTAGATGTCAGCGTTGAGTCTGAGACACATTTCAGACAGTTTGCGTCATTGTGTAAACAGTGATAACAATATTTAATGATGATAAATCTGAATTTCACCACAAAACTATAAAACAACTGAGAGAATGAATTATGCAATTTACAGCTAGCGAAAAGGCAGCCAAAGGGAAGGCAAAGGATATGTGCAGCAGAGAGACAAATTTAGTGGTCTGAGACTATAGTGTCATTTGTTTTTGTGTTTAGTAGCACTTAGCAGTCACGGTGCATAAATAATCTTTATTGCAGTGGAACCCAGGAACGCTGCTGGCGACTACTTGTCACTATGCAGGACGGCTGCTTCATGCGGCACAGCAAGGTGTAGCTGGGCTCTGGAGGGTTCTTCTGGGGCTCATCGGTCCCCCAGTGCTCAAGGGCTGATGCTGGGTGACACCGTGTTCCTACCCACCCCTGCGTCACGTGAAAATGCTGGTGCTCGTTGAAGACACTTTCTGTTGCAGCCTAATGAAATTCTGCTGTTCTCGCTAACTTAATGGCTCAAACGAATTTTAAGTATACAGTCCTATGGACTGAACAATGGCAGAAAGGAAAGAAAAGGAACAATAAAAGAAAATCGCATAGAGGGGAGCTACAAAAAGTCAAACATTTCTATCTTATTTTTGGTTCATTTGTTTATTTTTAATGTAGGAAGACCAAAAAGAGGAAGAAAAATAAGGAACACCATCTGTAAACTATATTTCTTCCTTTTTTCTTCCTCCACTGCCATCCCATTATTTTCTTTTAACTTCTTTTTGTTATAACAGTATCAAAATCCTTTTAGAAATGTACTGTTTTTCACACATTCCTTCACTTTTCCAGTGAAAACCTTGAGACACAAAAAGTCAATATTCTTCAAAAGCTCCCTAAATCACATCTTGAGAACAACAACAAAAAGTTTCGGTTTTGAAAACTGAACATGATTTGGTTTTCTACCTTCAAAAACAATTGAGAAGCCCAAATACAGTGGTGGTTTCACAGAATCAAAAATAAATATCGGCATTAGTTATTTTATTATTGTGATCCCATGTTGACATAATGTGGGTGATATTACATACTATAAAAACCCGATGTGTGCAAGAATTAAACTTCAGTACCTTGGCCTGCTATAATCATGGATAATGTAGGGGAGAGAGGTCAACTTTATACCTCTTTTTCCTCGCCCCGTTCTTGGTGGGACTGGGGATGTTTGGGGCCAGCCTGGTTGTTCCAGGGACCATGGTGGCTGTGACTGCAGTGGCAGGACAAGGAGGGCTCGCTCATGCTCTGGGGTGGATGTGCGCTTTGGAGGATGAGTTTCTAGGGCAGGTCCTTCTTTCCTGCCAAAATCCCCTGCTTGGGACAGAGGCGCTTGTATACAAAACTCGGCACAGCACTGGCCCCATCTCCGCAAAGGCTGCTTGCCTCCTGCCTGTAAAGCAGGGATAGTTTGCAGATAATACTTACCTACCTCTGGGAGTGCTGTGAAAATCAGTAGCCTCTGTCCTTAAGTCCACTGTGAACCACTCTAACTAGAAAGTGTCTGAGCTTCCTCCAGCCCACAGTGAGAAAAAAAAAAAAAGTCAATATACAAGAGTGAGGAAACGCCAAATTGCTCAAGCTCTCCATTCTTCTGGCTTCTGAGAGGATACCGTAAATTACAGGGTAAACAACTTTTGAAACGACATTAAAAAAGTGATGTGTCACTTGCCAGTGTCCCTTTAACTATGAAAAATAACAGCAACATAGGAAAAAATGTAAATTTACCATCAGGCAGATCTTCCTCCACAGCATAATGAAGAATTTGATGAATAGAATGAATGAAACAACAGAGGATCCAAGCATTACACAACGGCTATAATTGTGCTAACCAGCTGTAGTCATCTGCTGCTTCCAAAACAAGTTCAGAGCATTTTGACAGTGTCGCCTGTGCGGATTGGAAGGCTGCAGCAAAAATGTATTTCCATTTATTATTTGAAAAAAAGAGGATCTATTCCTCAGTGTCAGATTCTGCTTGGAAGGTGCCAAGACAGCGCAGAGTGAGGAACAGGATTATTTACAAAGCTGGGAAAAGAAAAAAAGAAAAAGAAAAATTAAAAAAAAGAAAAAGAAAAAGAAAAAAGCAGTATCTCTTCCAGGGAAATAAGATTTTAATGAGAATATGCTGCTGGATCCAGCCGCACCAGTGACCAGACTAATCCTGTGCCTTTTTCTGAGAGCAATGGAAGCACTGTGTCCATCCAGGTCCCAGGAAAACTCAAACTGGAGGCTTTTTGTCCCAGGGAAAGGTGTTCTTTTCTGCGCAAAGGCTGACACCAGACTGCTATTTTGAAAGCGTTACAGGGTGGCTGACTTGGCTGCTTGAGGCAAAGCCTGGGAATTAGGCATCGCAAAGCCCAGCATTTAGGCATCTGTATACAACATGTGGTGAAAGCTGGGGCGGTGCAACAGCTGGGCCACCTAACTCGGCTAACGGGAAAGGCCGAGGAGAGGGATGGAGGTCCCAGCCCTGCCCTCCCTAGACCAACGCCGCTCTACTGAGGGACCTCCGAGCCAACACGGAGACCAGGAGCAGGACAGATGCTTGTTGGGGGGGTCTCTGCCATGCAAACTAGCCCTGAGGACACACACCCACGGCCACCATTTCTGGGGCCATCACTTCCCTTGCAGCATTACCCGGAGCTATGCTTTGAAGTTTTTTTCATGCTGGAGTCTGGTCATATAGGGGAAGGAGAGATGATGCAACGTATTAGGATACTGTAGCTCCATAGGTGTGGTATGACCTGGGAATGCAGATGACTCCTCTTCAGAATAGCTCACTGTTAGTATGATTTCAAATCCACTGTTTTTTAATAAATGCCTTTTTTGATATGTGCACGAGCCGTGGAGCTCTAGGAATGCTTTGGTGTGCATGGTGTGCTGGTCAGATTCATTTAATTTGGAGGTGAGATAGGCAGTTTTATCCAGCTTTTAGTACTTGGTTTTGTTTTTGGTCACAGATCATTTACTGAACCTGTTTTAAGTGGAATGGAGGGTGGGTTTTTTTTAAGCCAAGAGGGTTGGTTCTGGCTTGTTACAAAACAGCGGCTTTCAACAAGATCCAAATCTATCTTCAGCTTTTCTGGGTAACTCTAAATGAGTACTTTAACTTGGGGATTTCTGTTCTGAGGAAGAAGGGAAGTTAACAACTCAGCGCAGTGCAGAAGTAGAACTGGCATGTGCGTGTTTCTGATTTCCCGTGTCTCCCTTTCCATACTTGCACAATGAGAAGTGAAGCTGCTATGGGTTGCCCTGCACCTTATGAAGCCTGTCCTTCCTTGGATTTCAGCTCAGGTGTTGCACGACCCTATTGCAAGAGACAGTGGGGATGGCACCTCAGTTCAGCAGATGTCTTGCTTAAGGGAGAAAAGCCTTTTATTTTGGGTAGGAAAGCCTGGAAGAGTTTAGGGATTGCCCACTTCCTTTACACAAATATTTTCATGGAAACTGTTCTGCCTAATCGTGTGGTTGGGATGGGTTAAGGGAGTAGATATTACATGTAACTAAATTCAAAGGTTTGGAAAAAGCTGTTGCAAACAAAAATTGGAGGAAGAAAAGAAGAAAGTAAAAAGGATGGAGCAAACACACAGTTTATACCCTGAAATACAGCCCCAGTAAAACACTGCTGGTGATAGTCCTGCTTCAAATGGGAAGTCGGACTAGATGACCTCTAGAGGTCCCTTCTAACCAAAAGTTCTATGATTCTGTGAGTCATATACATTTCCTCATCATTTCTTCTTGTCATTTTACTTGTTAGTTTTCCTAGGAAAAGCCTAGAATTTAAAAACTTCAGACTCTTTTACACCAGAATATTTGAGCAGTGACTTCTGTCACTGGACTAGGCTATAGGCGAGCATTTGGGTTCTGCTGCTAAATAGTGTCAGAAAGGAACAGGCTAAATCAAGAGAATTCTCATTCTCCACCATCAGGCAAAACACGAGGTCCCAGGACTCACTCAAATTCTCTTGGTATTCATCATGGTATTGCCATCCAGAAGTAAGGTGTGGTGGGTGTTCCAGTTACGCTTGTTATGATGGTGTCTAGCCTCTCTGAGCAAGGCTTGGGAGTGGAGGTGGGAAAGGGGAAGGAGCAGGATGGGCAGCTGAATCACATTGCGCTGTTTCAGCTCTTGGACCGGGTGATGGAGGTCATTTGACAAGGAAACTGCTGAACAGCAGAGTGAAGAAAAATAACTTGGTCCACTTTGAAATATTTATACCTACAGCACAGGAAACTTAAAGGATTTGACCATCCATCTGTTTGCAAACAGTGAGTAGTATTGGAGCAACAGCTGATCCCTATCCCATTATTAATTTTCAGCTCTGATCCAGTTATGAAAGATCCGGACAGAGCAGATCAGCTGGAGTTACCTCCATCTGGAGTTCCCACCATCATTCCCAATGCTCTTCCTCATCATTCACTGAGATGAAGGCTCGAATATTGCCAGCTGTGAGAAGGCATGCGGGCCACATGAAAAGTTTGCCCTAGCAGTTCCTCCATCTCATTGCCCAACCCAGAAGTAAATTATTCAATTTACTGCCTAACTTGGGATATAAAAAGCTCAGAAAACTTCAGTCTTGACCTCAATTGACTGTGATGAGATGCTGGGTACCCTCTTCTCTGCCAGCTCCCACTGCCTTTACAGCGATTTGGGAGCACTTGCCACCTATCAGCACCGTGGCTTTCAACTGCATCGTACTCTTCCCCTTGCGTATATTCTTATTCAATTCAGATACGTTTATAAGAGAGAAGCCGGCGCAAAGCAGGGCTCTGGCCTCGCTGGGAGCACGCAGCAGGCTGGGAGCAGGGCTGCGGCACCCATCAGGGATCTGGGTTGCTCTGGATGGGGCCAGGGCTGCATTTATTTTAGTTGCTTCTGTTACTCGTAGAGGCTCAGATCAACCCCCCGGCCCCAGCGTTCGCTCTCTGGAATTCGAATGGTTTATCTCACGCCCCAGCGGGGTCCGAAGCAGCGTGCTGCACCAAGCCCCTGCTTATCATGGCTCTGACATGGCTTCTCTAAGCAAATGTTTAGCCCTACTTGACTCGGGATGAGTGCTGTATTGATTATTAACTTTAAACAAACATCTGGTTTTCATTACGAATGGTAGCAGACCAGAGAGGGGTGCTGTACTGGGCGGTGCGGTCACTTAACAACCATCAGGGCTGGCTATAAAGAAAATTTAACATATCCTGTAATTACAGTCTGCACAGCACAGGGGGATTTGGGATCTGCAGATCTGATTTCAGAACAGAAGAAAATGTTTATTGTATCTGCTGCGCACATTTATTTACTCAGTAGTAGCAAGGCTTTTGAAATATTGCCTGTGCAAGAGCTTATTCCTTGCTTACGAGAAGGACTTTCTTGTTTAAGCCAGGAAACCCGAGCGAGACTCACGGTCAGGATGGCCTGCTTAATGCTTTTACAGGCTTCGGGATTTCAGGGTTTGTCGAGTACACGGATCTGTTCTGAAATATAAATAACTTCTTCCCCCCTCCCCCGCCCTCCAGCTCCAGCGAGTCCCAGCTCCTCCAGCTGCGAGGAAAAGCTGCAGCCGGGGCGGCAATGCGGTGGCCCCGTGGGGTGCGAGGACGGGATGGTGGCGACATCGCCCCAAGAGCTGGTGGCCCCAGTGGTCCCCAGTCTCTGGACCGGGAAGCGGCTTTGAAGGCTGTCCAAGGGTGGCCCTCGGCCTGTTCCCCAACCGATGAACCCAAAAGGGTGAACTTGCACCCGCGGCCACATCCGTAACCCCGCATGCAGCATCAATGCCCAGCTCCCAGGGAATTATCAGCCAAAGGGACGTTTTTGGGATGATGTAATGCTGTAACTTGAGCTCCAGCTGAAAGGACATGGTAGGTGGAGTTTCTATGGAGCCAGACAGAGCTGGGATCCTCTCCCTCTCCCTTTTTCTCTTTTTCTGGCTCTTTCAGGCTGTCTCAATTAAAGCTCGGTCGAATTAATCTTACACTCTTAATGTCAGTTGCTATTTTTCTAATTCACCTCCACACTCTTAAAGACTATTTCTCCAAACAAAACGAGTCTGTTCTTCAATTTCAGGCTGTCAATTTCATGGGCTGCTGATACATTTATTAGGTGTGTAATTTGCTATTTTTAGGAGGCTGCGGGGGAGCAGCACCATTTTTTTTTTCTTCTCTTTTGCATTTATAAACCTCTTACAGTTCCCTGTCCACGGAAAATATTTTTACTATTTAAAATATAGTATCAAAGTCCGAGTATCTCGCTCCAGATTCCTCCCTGGCGTAACTCTACTGACCTCTATTTCACAAGGAGTGAATTTATTCTCTAATGTTCTCTTTTTTTTGGTTTTTTTTTTGGGTTTTTTTCTTTTTTTTTGGTAGACATGAACACTTCTTGGCCACTGCTGGAAGTAGGAAAGCATCCAACTGTACGGACTGATGACGTGATCAGAAACAGGCCTCAGCTACAAACTCTGCCGTAGGAAATACTTAGACCTTTTTCAGATAAGCCTGGCCCTTAGTCCGACTATCTCGCTGAAATCACAAATGCCCACACACCACGCAGGGCACACAGTCAAAGTTTGCTGCCAGACTTTGCTCATTTCAAAGTAGTTGTGAAGAATTTCGCAACAATTTGAGGCCAATTCCTGTGCGGTGTGGGGGGATTTATCCACACCCCTGCAAGAAAGCAGTCTTTTTTGCCTGACTGGGGCTCTGAAACTAAGGGATTGGAGAGGTGGTCATCATCCCCCTGAGGGGACAACTCTTCTCCTTTGTCAGCCATGCTCAGTCTGGGAGGTTCACCACCCACCAAGGCCAGGCCAGGTGGTAGAGGCACAAGGGCCATATGTACAGGTAGAGCAGTGGCGATGTATTTGTACAAGTCAAGAGGCCACCAGATCACCAGCCAGTGGAGGAGTGCTTACATTACACAGGTTATAACTGGGACAGGACGGTGGTATTAAAGAGGGAGAGGAGATGTTTTCACTTGCCTCGGCACATGACTTCTGGGGTGGTGGCAGGACTTTGGGTAGAGTCCGTAATGTGGTTCTTCAGTGAAAGCAACCAGGAGTAGATGCCTTCTGGCATCTCCTCATGTCCACATGCCTTTTCCAGTTGCCTGGGGAGATTTTCTGTCTGCTGCCTCTCTTCAGAATATGGGGGCTCTGGGGTGACTGTCTCAATTGCACATAGTTGTTGCTGCACACCTTCTGCCATCAGCATTGCCAAAGATGTCTTGCAAAGAAGGCATGTGAGTGCGACGTGTCTCAAACTTCTCCTCTGGCATTTGCATCTCCTGTCCATGGGCATAGCTCATGCTGAAGACCAACACTTTCTACTGGAGCAACATGTAGCCTTTTGCTGAGCCGTCATCTCTTGTCCTGTTGTGCCCCTTCTTCCCTCCCATGCCCACACTGTGTGTGCACCAAAAATGTAACAAAGGAGTTCCAAGGGGCTCTATGAATGGGAAGTAAATGCGGCCATGCACAGGCAGCTTTGAGCTGAAGGTGTGTTGAGAGACCGGGATGAGGGTCTCACAGCACTAACTCATTCTACTTAGATGGCCAAGGGGCAGAGAAGATGGTGTCTACTGCCTTCATGGGCAGCAATAAACGACACAGAAATAAACAATGCAGGAAAGCAGAGCTCTAAGGCCAGACCTCCAAGCATAATTAGACACCTAATTTCCTTGTGGGCCTCCCACTGAAATCAGCGGGAGGTTAAATGTCGAAGCACCTAAATGCCTTTGGAGATCTGGCCCATCACCTTCTCGTTATAAAATGCAAGAGATAAGCTCGCCTGCGCTGTCCATATGCCAGATGCGGTTGGACCTATTTGCTCTCTCCTGTGTATCTGTGTGCTGGAATTTCTCTGGAGTCTAATTCTCAGCATATCCCTGCAGCATGCCGGTCTGGTCTGGGCATGTTTGAGATGGTTTGCGGTTTAGTGCTGCTACTGAGAGTTGCTTCAGAAAGTATCTCAGGGCTGCTGTGCTGTCTGGGCTGCTGCGCCGCACGGTCAGAATGGAAATCTCCGCTGAGTGTACGGCAACCTCAAGGTAGGGAAACAAGTCAGAGCCCAACTGCTCACCAAAAAGGTGGGGGGCAGGATTTAAATGGAAACGCAGAAATGATGGCAGGTGCTTTAGATATGTGTCTGAAAAGTCACTTTGTGAGGATGAGGTGGGAAACTGAACGCGCAGGATGGGAGGGGCTAAAACCCTTCCTCTGCATGGCTTCCCCTCCAAATAAACACACAGAGTTAATTAACGGCCGCTATCTCTGCAGATTTGCTAGGTATGCTCTGCTGTGCTTCTGCTGCCTCCTCTGTGGTCTTCAAGCCTGACCAGCCCAACAAATGAGATGGTGCAACTCCTCCGTGCAGGCTCATCCAGAGCTTGTTACAGCTAATCGAGTGGTAAGTGATGGACGCCCCAGATAGTCTGCTGATCTGCACAGCCCCATTTATCTTAATCAGGAGGAGCGGCTGGTCCCGGCCCGTCCTTCCCGGGGCTACAGGCGAGCACCCATGGCTGCCGCTCACTGCTCAGTGGGAGGCCTCACCAGGAGGCCAGGAGCAGCCCCGGCTGGTGGGGGGGGACGCAGAGGGTCAGCTCCCCAGCCAGGGAGGTGATGAGTGTGCCAGACCTTGGACTGCACAGCAGAGATGCTGCGCTTGTTGGTCCTGCTTATTCCCGCTCTGTTGGCGCCGGGTTCGTGGACACGCACGCTTCCGGTCAGGATCTTTGAGGGCTTGCAGATGAAGTTGCTAGAGGGTGGTTAGGCATTTGGGCTGGCTGCCGGCATTGCTGGCTGCTTCCTCCAGCCTGGAGGAGATGCGCTCTTACTGGGAGGCAAAAGGTGGTACCATCAACCAACTCATAGTGACAAGGGGCATCAGCACTATGGAAAAACAGCAAATTGGAAACAAACTATTTGATTAAAGACTCTGTCACAATGCATGCGGGTACTTTTTTATACAAATCTACTCAAAGGCAGTTCTTAGAGTTAATAAGTCAAACACTCAGAAGGTGGCAAAACTCATTATCCGTGTTGCTCTTCCTTATTTTCAATTGAGAAGGAAAATAAAATGTTAGCGGAAAATTCAGACAAAAATGTTGAAAACTCTTGGTCAACAATTGTTATTTTTTAAACTGGCTACTGACTACCCTGGTTTTGTGTTGTCAAGGGAGCTCCTTATCTTACTCATAGACTTGGAGGCCAATGCAAATCTAAAACATCTTTTATCCTGTTATAGGAAGAGGTTTCCATTCACTCTTGCCAACTGTTGAACTTAGGGATGTCATGGTACTTTCTGACTCCTGTCCATCCTGCAGCACCAAATCAAATCATTTGCTGGATGACATTTATTTTTGGTAAGATTTTTTCATGTGAAAATTTGTACTGGTAAATAACGCAGGGTAACAATTTTCAGCCACATTTTTTTTTCCACTGGTGAACACGTATTTAAGATAAATACAAAATTGCTGTAAAGGGAAATGAATTGTTGTAGTTAAAACAAGTCTGAAAACATTGAAACATTTAATGTTGACATTTTAAAGATAGCCTTTCAATAACATTATTCAAAACCAATGGTTGTTTCAGATTCACTTCAATTTTATTGAAACTGCTTGAGAATGACATTAAGAGCTTGTGAAGGAACCAAAATACAGCATTCAACTCAAACTTTTTTCCTCCAACGTTTCAGTTTTGCAAAAAAAACCCCAACCCAAAACGAACACATATTTCAGGTCCACTTCAAGCCACCCTTCCCCATCGTGCTTCTCTCTTGTTTGGTTTTGTCAGTGAGCTGAAAGATCAGTTGTTCACTTCTCTCTCTGGGCAAACAGCATCTTTCAGTTATTCTGCAGCTACAACCATCAGCCGCAAATATTTGAGTCTGACTAATTTTTGTTTTGGCCTTCCAGGACGAAGGCAGAGGGGGGTGACCCCTCTGCAGCTCAGGACCCACAGCGTGCCCCCTTTCTGCTTCCTACGCTCCGGCCGCTGCTCCTGTGGCTGCTCTGGGATTTCGAAGGCGTGATGGTGGGAAGATGCGAGTGCCACAGGTACACCTTTACATGCTGTTTTAGAGTTTTAGAGCGTGACTCTACTTTCTAAGAACAGTGTGGACATAATTACACGGAAGAGTGAGCAAGTGTTTTTGCAACTTCCCTGCCTGCCTCCAGCGTGCGCAGCTGAGGGGGAAGTGGCCAGTGGTGAGCCATATATAGGATCTTTAGAGAAGTAGGTGTAACGCCACACATGTTAATCATGCAGAAGTGCTCTGTCCCAGCTGATGGGGCTAATAAAACTGTAAACGAGAGTCCTTGCAGGACAAGGCGTTAGCAAGGCAGATGAATTCCTCAGCTCCCGTGTCCTAACCCCAGAGCCCCTGGTGAGGGCATAGTGGTATTGCCTTAGAAGGATGCACCTGCTGGAGGGTTCTTTCAGTCAAAAAGGTCCTTTTCCAGACCAGCTCTGCATCAGATGGGTTTTTTTGCATGGTTGGATGGCTGTTTTTCTCATGAGCTTGATGCACGGGGCCTATCCTTCTCACCCTCACTGGAAGGGGGGGCCTGGGGTGGGTAAGCGGTCTCTGAGGGCCTGGCACGCTGCTGGAAGATGACTGGGGAGGTCTCATCCCCACTGATGGATACAGGCTCTTTGGAGATTGTGCATGGCGCTCACAGGAGCCCTCCTGAGATCCCTGCAGCTGAGGCACGGGGATGAGCAGAGAAAGCCTGTGTATTCGGGCCCCTGCCTGCACCCCCCCACCTCCAAGCATGCCCATGGTGCCTCAGGCCTGGGCTGTGGTGCCGGCTGCACACGTGGAGCACCGCTGCAGCCGCCCAATCCACCTGCACCCAGGTCCTCAGCGTCACCTCGACCGCGCGGCTGCGCGGTGGGACCGGTGTCAGGGGGCGGTGGTGTGTGCCCCCCCGGCATTATCTGCACTGGAGGGCAACTCCCCGCGCGCCGCCATGCAGCCGTGCACACGGCGAAGCCAGAGGTATGTGCTGAATCGCCCACGATTAGTAGTTTATGAGCCACACAGACCACGGTAGTCTGATTTCTCTTTATTGTGTACGGCTCCTTGGGAACCAAATGTCCTGCCTTTTTATACAGTTTACTCCAGACAAAGGTCCCTTCCCTTTTTCTAATCTTGCCTTGCTTTTCCTTCCCAAGGCTGGCATATCAATAATTCATCTCCCTTGTATCCAGGAGGTTTCTAAACAACAGGAAACTTCAGGGATGGAACAGAAACATAAAACATTCCTGCAGCCATTTGCCTTCTGCATGCTAAGAGAGACAGTGTTGCACCGACCGGCTTGGGGGTTTTTGCTGATCATCCTGGCTGAGCCCAGCTGTGATAAAACCTTATGACAACACATATTTTTTTGTTTATTGGGAAATAGGGCTGGTGCTGGTCTTCAAGGGCCATGTCTCATAAGGGAGATACATTTATGGGAGCTGGCAGCAACTGCTAATGCTGAATCGGGACAAAGTTAGCAAGAAATCTGCTGACGGCTGTTGCAGAACCCAGGAGTCACGAGCATCCTCACCTTCACTTGAGGTCTGTCTTTAGACAAACAGAAAAAGTCTCCTTTCTGCCCTTTTCCTTGTTAGTGGCTTCCCATTTGCTAGTCGGTGGTACATAGTATATCCCTTCATACAAGTACTTTATACCCTCTGGGCATTTATGTCCTCTCTTTCTGCTTCAGGACATAAATTTTCTGCACTGCTGTTGTCTCCATCTGCCAACAGGATGGATGTGGCAGACCTTTGAAGTACAACCAGAAGCTTGGAGGGCAAGGCAATCCTTCAGTCAGCAAGAAGATGGGAGCTAAGATGCACCAGGACAATTCAGAGTCACCCTCTTTCTGTACATCCTCGGTCATTTTCTTTCGGCAAGTCTCGGAGGATGTCCTGGGGTCACCACCGCACCACGAGGGCTGCATGCCCTGGCAGACAGTGTGCCGAGCAAGAGCCTGAGACTACCACAGCCCTAGCTCTTCCATTAACTGATTTTGCAAGGCTTCTGAGATTTCTGTGCCTCTCTTACCCCTCTTTCCCTGCTCTGCTTTGTCTCTGGATGTGAGGCAGTGGGCCGGTTTCCCCCGGTAATTTCATGGTGCCCAGCTGTGTTTGACAGTCTCCAAAGGTATGCTCATAATGAGCCCAAGCTTTCCTGGCCTGGTTGCATCTCCTTGCTGGCAGGTCTGTCACTACCTTACAAGCAATATGGCAATTCATCCATACCCAGACCTGACTTTACACATCAGCAATTGCAAATCCTCTTTTTATTTTAAAAAGATCAAAAAAATCCCTTCTCTCATAACTTTAGTGGATACAGACTTTCATGGCTGGATTATTTCTCATTCTAAGAAGTAGGATCACATTGCTCCCATCCCCTGTCACCTTCTTATCCATTGCTGAATTCAATTCAAAACCACTTTCCTGCCTTGTAAAATCCCTCAGGACTCTGCTTCACCTTCCCTCATTTCCTACCAGTGGGCTGCTCTCCTCCTGGACCACGTTTCTATCCTTTCCTTGGGGTAGTCCATGCTGTTTCTCTTGTGCCTGCTCCTTCTCTCTGCTTGGAGCCAAACATCTTGCCCCTCTAAATCAAATCCTTCCTCAAAACCTTCATTTTCTCCTTAGCTTACATTTGACAGTCTATAAAACATTTTTTAACCTGTGTATTTAAGATCTTTTATTAACCGCCCCCCCCACACCCCCACACCCCCACATTTTATTAGCTTCTTGCATTTGCACAATATCAGAAACCCCAGCTTGTCTTGGTAGGGCACAGACCAGTGATATCAGATAAAGCTCCGTGAAGCTATTCCCTTAGTAAACCGATGGGACAGAGATTTATCATGGAGAAAACGTACAGTTAGGTTAACAGTAGGTACACATAACTTCAAAGTCGATATACAGAAATGATAGAAATAATCAACAGAATCAGAGAACAGATGTGAGTTTGTTAAAGTACAAAACCCCAGATGCAAGTGGAGATGCACTCTGCTTGAACGAGATGCGTTTGATCACTCTGCAAAGATGTGCAAGGATGGGCTGGGGTCCCTGCAGCCCTGTGTGCACACACAGCATACCTGAAGTGCAACACCAGAAAGATTAGTAAAAACAAGTTCCGATTCTTTTTTTTCTTTCATTGAAAAAATGGCCAGTTCAGCTAAACGCTAAAATCTTGCTTGTCAAAATCATCAAATAACCTGCCGCTTTAGGAGGAAGGGTGTGGGGGATTCTTTTTCCATTTTTAATGTTCTTTAGTGAACAGCTTACATATATCCTTGCACACCCACCCACCCACATGTATATAAATATAGATGTATGAAAATAATATGAAACGTAGCTCAATCTCGTAGCACATAATAATTAAGGGCCCAATTTAAATAAGCATTTCAGCATATGCTTACAATCTACCTGGCTTCAATGGGACTTAAGCACACACTTCATTTCCAGCACATGCTTCTATGCCCTTTCTGAACTGGGATTTTACCTGAATGAAAGCTAAAACATTGAACAACTTTTTTTTTTTCTTTCCTCCCTTACAAAATAAATGTCTGAGATAGGAGACTTTCAAGCTTTCCTATGCAGAATGTAGCTGTACAAAATTCCCAACTACATAGCAGAAGAAGCGATACTACACGTTGTTCTGCTGGCGAATATTTTTATTTGATTTTAGTCCATTCATAGTGCGAAGCGGCAGTTACTCTGCTGAAGATAAAGTAAGAGCGATTTGGATCAGAGCCATATTTTTGACTACAATAACTTTATTGGCTAGAGTCTAGTTTGTGTAATCACTAAAATTAACACATGACAGTATGAGTGCTGAGTTCAAAGCAGGAAACAATCTCGACACAGCTACAAAAATTGCTCCAGTCCAATTACTGTAAAACAGATGAAGATAAAGTTAGTGTCCCAGTGAATCATCCAGCCAAAATTCACATTTCAAAAAAACAGCCATTCCAGGGGTAGAAATGAGGACAAAACTCTTTCAGAATAGCCATGAAAAATATGTGCAGAACATGGTCTGATTATACAAATTTGCAGACTGTTCCCAGCAAAATGAAGCAAAACAAACGATCCTTAGTAATAAAGGAGCAAATATCTCCCTGGTGAAGAAAATAGAGTGAATTTGGCCTAGTGTGTTTTTCATTAGCTCTTTCCATTAAAGGAACACATTGTGCAATGAAGTTTGGCTTAATATTTAAGTTTTGATTAAATTAAATCAACTTTTACAATATTTAAGACCAGTAGAAAACATTTTTATGATTTGTTACAAACCCCCAGGGAAATATTTAAAAACAAGACCAACAAGCAAACATGTTATTACCATGTTTTCAATTCAGATTTTCTAGCATTGTGTTGAGCATGAGAATCTGAAAGTAAAATTCAGCAGAAATGGACTGGAAACCAAACTGAAAGTGGTTAGCTACAGTTCAGTCTTTAGGCTGACATAACTTGGGGAGGGAAGGGAAAAGGGAGGAAAGAGGAGAAGAGGGGAGAAAAAGAGAATAAAGAAAAAAGAAAAGACACCGCAGGAGGTGCAAGGAATAAAAAAATACATCTGCTGATATTTGATAACCTCAATTGTTGTTTGAAACATGGTCATTTTCTTTAAAAATATGTATTCCACTGGATTCAGGCACTGAGTTACCACGATCGAACAGGGCCCTTCCTCTTGTCTGATTTTCATTTATGCTAAGATCAATTTCTATCACTCTAGCCAGGCAAGCTGGTCCTACATATAATTCACTTTTATTTTCAGTTCCTTTACATTGCTAGAGAGATAGTCTGAGCATACATGACAATGAATCCCCAGATTATTTTTATTTATATTTTTAAATGGGTAGCATCAATGTAATAAAGGTATATTATTTGTGCACTGCAGATTGTTCCTGTCATTCATCTTGCTCATAACAAAATAATTTCCTAGTTGCTTGTGCTCCTTCTCAAGGCTACCTAATCCTGAACGTGGAGGCTGGGCTGGCAATGCCTTTCTCTCGCCCTTGTAATAGCAAGAACACGACCGTCTCCGGTTGTAGCACTTAGGTGATGGGAGACCATAGAGTTCCCTGCAGCCAAGTTGCCTCCTGCGGTACTTCTGCAGTTGATGGGCAGCAAAGGCTTCCCAAATGAAATATTTATTTTGTATTAAATTTTAGTGTGCTGCATAGAGCTAAGGTCACCGAGCTAACATCCCGACAAAGAACTGAACTGTAATTTAGCCTTAGAAAAAATTGGCTTGTTCTGACTCGATCAAAAGAAGTCCAGACATGCAGCACTGCACAAACTTGGGTCACGTGTATTTCAGTCCTTGGCTTACCTCTCCTTTTGCCCTAGTCCCAGTCTCCTACAGGGACAGTGTTTTCAAGAGTGGTTTGTATAGGCTGTTTTGCATAATAACATAAAAAAAAATGGACAGATAACCAAAACCCAGAAAAAAAATTATTAGCCAACATAATATATTTTTTAACAAGTCAAATCAGAAAAAGCAGGGAAAATGGATACTGCCTTATCCTTGAAATGGATGGGAAAAAGCGCTTTGTACTGTGTTCCCCACTGGGGTTCACTTGGTTCTGTGCCTATAGTGATATGCTGTCTATACCATACACATTTGTAATGTGGTTTGAGATCTCTCTAAGTGCAATCTTAGAGCCAAGTAACATGATTATTATTACAACCTTAGCTCCAGAGTGAATACTGCAGACCACTTAATACTGTTTTCTCTCAATCCGAGGAGATAAGGAGCTAAGCATCTTGAAAGAGAACTTGCATTTGCAATAGGTGAAATAACTTTTTGTGCAACTGCTCTACGGAAGGAGTTAAAAGAGGGTAGGTGGCCATCCTGCCACGCGGTGTCAATGCAATTAGTGCTGCTTATTGTTGACTGGGACAGCAGAGGTGGGGAAATTGCAGCTTGTTAGTCCCAAATACATTATGGCCTCCTAATGAACTCCATTTTATAGCCAAACTCCTTTAAATTGTCTCTTCCCGTGATTAATTCACCTCTTTCTCCCCTTTCGGCAGGCTGTTGTTGATAGGGAGTGTCCAGTGTTGAATGAGTAAAAAGTACTAATGCATGTTCTTTCCAGGGAGAGATAACCCTTCTCTAAACATGATGAATGCATCTTTTACAGAGGAAGATACCCCGTGTGGCAAGGGCTTATGTATAAGCACTGGAAAGCATGTATTGCGGGGGGGGTGGTGGGGTGGGGAGGAGGCTGGCGGGACAACTTCTTGCAGCTCCTGACTATTTGCAGGGGCTTTAGGGGCTTTTTGGGCCACTAGCAGAGCCAAACCGGCCTTGTCACGGAGGCCAGCCAGGCAGGAGGGGAGGGTCCTGCTCACCCCAGCTGGAGCTGGAGCTCCCCGCCACCAAGCAGGGGACACCCAGCCAGTGCTTTTCTGTTCAGGGACCTCATGTTTTGGCTCAGAGATGTAGGCCCAGACTGGAGAAGTCATAGCAGGGACCTGAGCCTGTCACTCGCCATGTTTCTGCTCTGAGTCCTGCAGGCTGGAGCCCCTGGTTTTGATCAGCCCTTGCTGAGGCGAGGGTCCCGTCAATGCTGGTTGGAGCTGGGCTGGAGGAGGGACCATGCAGGAGCAGAGGCATGACCTGAGGGCTGTCTCCCCAGGAGAAGCTCTGCTCTGCTTGCCCTCCTGTCTACCCAGATGCTTTTGGCTGAGGGTAAGTAAGAGTTAAACAGGATTGGAGAGAGAAGGTGACGGTACTTGGCATTCTGCAGCACAGAGGTAAAAGGCCAAAAGATGTGTAAATACAGTGGGCCGACTAAAATTATACACATATATTACCCACATATATATGTGCATACCCACATGTCCCCACAGGAACACGCAAATAATATCACAGCACTCACAATTATTCATGCGTCAGAGATTTTTTTCCAACTCATCTCTGGCAAGAGAAGACAGCAGTAAAAGAAAGAAAAAAACCCACCCTTCCCCAAGCTGATTATCAAATAAAATACTGTTTTATTTTCTGTCTAATAAGTACAAGAAGTTCCATAACTCCCCTGATTAGGCATATTATCCTTCTTCAGAAAGTCAGCTTGATTTATGCAGAAAGTGATTTGGACATACTTTCCTCTGGCTATAGAGATTTCATAATTCCTGGTGTATGTCTGGAAAATCTCCCCTCGTCCTGAGTCCAAACCAAATTAATGTCTTCCAGAATGACCTGAGGAATTAATGAGGTTTTCGCTGTCAGTTCTGCCCATGCAGGGTCAAGTAAATCATTTGCTGGCCCTTACTCCAGTGTTTTTCGCTGTCTTTCTGACTCCATGTACAATGATAACAAAGTTGCAGATGCCTTTGAAATACGGCATCACTGACACTCTCCGTCCATCTGTTGGGACATATTTTAGGCTCTGTTTCTCTGTCTGCTGTAAACTCTGCCTTTAATGGAGTCAGTAATTGCTGATAAATGGGGTATCAATGAAGTCAGTGTACTGTAGGTTTCCCCATTCTTTTCTGCTGATGTGTGCTATTTAAATCTCTCTGCCATTACTTAAAGTTATTGTGTGTTCTCGTCTTTAATTCCAGCCCCAGCATTCCTGGCCCCAGCCGCGATTTTTAATACATAGCAAACCTAGGTACTACGGAGAGCTGTTTGGCAGTAAACAAGTTATCCTCAATTCCCCACTCTGCTGTCCCCAACCAAAGAAAATGTGAAGCACATTGAGAGTACGTACATCAAGTTCTGAGTAATTCACAGATTTTCTTTCTCTCATGTCATAAATATTTTAAACCAACCCAATTTTGACATTGCAGCCAAGCGATAAAACCCACGATCCATCCCCTCTCCCCCTCTCCTTTGGTCTCCACACGGTAGAGAGCCTGAAGTAAAATGAGCCCACACTTTTTCCTACATTTTATATTACCTTTCTTTATAATTTATCACGGCCTTTAAAGGTATTAAAATCGTACTTAAAATGAGTACTGCTTGTATCTCTGACACTGTATAATCTATAATCTATTAGGCCCTCTGCCAGCCGTCTCAGCAGTTATACCTCATTTTCTTGCATGGCATCTGAACACAGAATAATCACTCTAATTGCAAAAATAACGATGATGCTTGTAGTAGCACCTGCATCCAGCAGGCCCTTTCAAAACAGCCAGGTGGACACAGTCTCCCTCCAAACCAAAGCCAAAGAAGAGGCAAAGAGCCTAAGAGATGAATGGGAAAATCAGACCACCTCATTGTGTGTCCTGCTACCGGCCATAGCCAAGTCCAGAGGATCTAGGAAAAAAGTGCAAAGAGATTCGTACTGGGTAATTACAGAGAAGCCATTACATAGGAATACTGTTCCCAGTGCCCATCAGTCAGTGGATAATTTATGTCCAGAAACATAGCAAGCTCTTGGTATTGCCTGCAAGGTTAGAACTGGGTTTGCATCCTGGCTCAGCCTCAGTCTTGAAGGATTTTTGGCTACACTTTAAGGACTCTTGGTTTGCTGTTTGAAGCCTGTTTCATAGTTCCCATAGCCCTCTGGGAAGAGATGTTCAGATCAGCAGTTCTTCTCTGTTAAGCTGATGGCACCTGAGTTTGAAGGAATAGTCCTCTGCAGTGTGCCCTTGGGCCCAGTGGGATGACTGAGTCTCTCTTTGTCTCTGTTCTACTTCAGGAGACTGTAATAAAACAAAACATTTTGGTGGCTATTCCTGGTTTTTATGTTAAAATGTATTTGTGCTCCTGCAGACTGAGTGCTCCTGAATTACATCAGTAGTTCATAGGAGAAGACACTGCTTCGAGAGACTTGGACTTTCCCCTAGCTGCCTGATTTGAAGATGCTTATTTGCTTATATGCTTCAAAATCTTCTTGTGAAAGAAGGATTATTATGACAACTTTGCAAAAGGACAACACAAGCTTTGTTCCTCTGCAATTTTATGGATTTTAAGGCAGAAGAAATGGTTATATTATGGTTATCTAATTTAAATTTTTGTCAAACAAAGGCCATGGGTTTTAATTTAATAAACCCTGCATAAAAATTTGTATGGTTAGGTTAAGTTAAAACCTACCTTTCAAAATACATTGCCTTGATTCAGAGGCCTCACATTATGGGACAATCTGCCATGCATCTAGGGAGGTTGCTGAAAGCACTCCCTGTTATAACCGCATGCCTTAATTCTGCTGGTTTCATCTTGTAGTCACTAGACCTTGTTATACTCTTGTCTGATAGGGGAAACGTGTCTCCTTGTGTAGATGGCTGAAGGGCTGTCAAGTCAACTCTCAGCGATCTCTTGGGGAACCCTAGCAGATGTAACCTCTTAAGACTCTTCCTGTTAGACTCAGACAGCAATGCCATGAAAGAAATTCTCCCTCTTTGCTCAGGGGGAAGCCTGACCTCCCTTTCGCTGTCCTTATTTTGCTGAAAACTTCCTTCCTGGTTCTTTTCCCTGAAAGAAAGCAGCTTCTGCATTTTAGTTCTTCTGGGACAGATATGGCGTGATGACTCTCATTTCCTCTCTTCCCTTTTCATTTTCTTCCCCATACCTTCCTTTCTTTTTTCTTTTTTTTTTTTTTTTTTTAAACATAAATGATGATTTCAATGCTTTTTGCTATGGTCCACCTAATGCAAGTGAAGCAGTCATGGTCTGCCTCTTGGGATGATGTTACAAAATTTTCAGAATATTACAGCACGTTATAAGCCTTACCTTATTAAAAATTATTTGTCGGGTATACAACACAGCAAATACACACTCTCTGTTTTATTTTTAACTCTTGTCCAAATGGTTTTTACCTGCTCTTGTTCCTCTCACATTAATTCAGCCTGTAGCTTGTGAGATCACTTAAATTCTAGTTGCCCCCAACCTGGTATGACCAGGGGAAGAGGTTGTGTAAAAAATTCAGTCACCTCTTGTTCCTGCCAGGTACTCCCAGAAAGTTTGGGGTGTCTTTGGTTGCCACCACAGTCAGCCAGCATTACTTGTTGATAGCTGGCAGTGTGCCCGCATATCCTGGCCAACGCTGGCTGGCAATGCCAAGTGCAAGTAGGATTGTGATGGAGCCATTCAGTATTAGGGTGAGATTGTACAGATGTCCTCTTCCTTTCTTTTTTCATGAACCGTATTCTTAAAGCACTGTAGGGCTGATCCCTCTTCAGACTGGGCTCTCTGTCATCCATGTGCAACTATGCTTTCTTGTTTTATCGTAATGAATTCTTATGGTGTTACTGCAGAAATTGTTCATGAACAAAAGAGGCACAAATTTCTTCTCACATTTGGAAGAGTTGGTTTTGAAAACCATGTCTTCAAGCCTCCATTCAGGGCTTTATTTTTTATTTTCTAAGTTTCATTCTTTATTCTTCTGTATTATAAGGCAGTGGCATTACCGTTAGGTGAATAAAACTCCAAGTGCTTTGCTGCGTTGACTCACTGCTTAAATGAAGTCTCCTATTCAGATTGATTGTTGCTGTGAAAACTGAGAAAGACACATAGCCTATACTAACCTGTTTACTCAGTTCCAGAGTATGTCTGTTATAGTGCTTAAATATACACAGTAGCTAGATCAGAGGTTTCCAATTGTTTTGGACAAAGTGAGCACTGGACTCCTGGGAATTTCTCATGGGCAGCCATGTACCCGAATATTGAACCTTCAGCTGCAGAATGCAGAATTTTATAATTGCACATGTGGCCATGGCCTGGCTGTGGCTCACTTGCCATGATCTCATCTGACATCAGGGTACATGTCCCAGTTTTGGAACCCATGGGCTAGGTGATTCTTGTACTAGGGGCATCAACATCTTGAGAGGGCTCAAAACATACAGAGGTGGCTATCGCTTGTGTTCCCTTTTTGTTTTCGCTCCATCTTCCTCCATTCTTCTTTAACTTCCTTCTTTGTTTTACGTGAGTTGTATAAAACCTAAATTCATGAAAAACCTTCCCCTTGCCCTTCACTTTCCCCTCTGTGAAGTATGTTAGCAGAAATATCTTAAACCTATAGATTAAACAACGCATATTCATCCCAGGTTTCATATATGCTAACCTCCACAGTTAGTTTGTCAGGCTCAGTTGTGACAGTTTTTTATTGGTTTCATATTCATACTCCTTTTAATCTTTCTGTTAAAGTTGCTTAAAAAAAGCTATTATGGGAAATTTTGGAAAAAAAAGTTTTTCTAAGTATTTTTGACAAAAGACTTTAGTTTTTGATAAAAAGATGGAAACCCAAAGCTTTAAAAATACAATTAAAGTTTTTGTGCAAATATTTAGATTTCCATTTAAATGTTTGTGGGATTTTTGAAAATCAAACTATTTTACAGGGAAAAAAATCATTTCCAGTTTTTGTCCAGAAAATTTTAACCCTAATGAAAATTTCCATGAAAATGTTTGCATTGGTCTAAAAGCAGATTTTTTACCCCTCTTCTCCAAAAATATTTCGAAAGAAAACATTTCTATATGCTACTTGATTTCCCTCTCACACCTGTGTAAACCAAATGCAATTCCATTGAAGTGAATGAAGTTATACTGTTAGAAGAAAGAAAAAGTTTAAGCCTGTTGCGTTTCAATAGATGACTTTGTCATTTAATAAGCCAAGCTAGTTCTAAACAGAATCCCCTAAATCCAGACATTCAAGCCCCAGCAGTGTCACAGTCAGCCCTTCATCCATGCAAAGCAGCTCAGATGGTTCTCTGCAGTTAAATCTATAATGTTTCTCTACTTAAGAGTAAAACCAACTGAGGTATGGAAAGGGGAATGGGCATGGAGGATCACGAGGTATAAACTACTAAGTCTTCCCAAGACGTTGTCAGTACCGAAGCACTGTGACAGGACAATATGGAAAGTCTCCACCGCTGCAGTTGGTATTGTGAAATGCAGAGAACTTCAGTCCTCTCATTCAGCTTGCCTTGGAGTCCTGCACTGACCTTCCTAGAAATATCTGGACCTGAATCTCCCATGATAGAGGAATGAAAACAGTGGATACCAGCATCAGCATTGATAATCTGGCAGTGATCTGGGCCTTTTCATTGCACTTGATTGTAGGTAATCATGAGAAATTACTTCATAGAACTGGAGCTGGAAATGGTCTGAACTGTAACAACAGATGCTAAAGAATACACAGGCAATAGGATAATAGACTGGTCCTAACTGGTGACATCCAACATGTGCAATAACTCATATGAAATGCTACTTTTCTTGATGGAAAAAAAGGAGAAAAATAGATGAACCTCGTATTCATAGCAAGGGAAAAGTATACAGAGGTTCTGTTTCCACATGGTGCTTTTCATTTTGCCTTGGGAAGAAAGGCCTGGGAAAGTCATCATAGCTTCCAAAATATGTACCCAACCATTCTGGATACAGACAATTCTGGAAAAGCTGCCATGATTTTTGGTGGCACAAATACCTGCACCAAGTATTTTAAGTGCAAGATCTGGAAACAGGACAGTGGTTAGTGGGTAATCTGCTTTTTAAATTCAGGGACTGAAGACTTGAAAGCTGAGATTGACCCAAATTATACCCCTGAAGACAAGTTTAACGCCCACTAGTCTTCACCGCAACCATAAAACTACACAGGAACATCTCTGCAACAGTCCTTTCTGCAATGCAATTTGTACTAATTTTTCCAAGAGTCCCACCACTAGTATTACTTAGCAGCTGAGATGACAGACAAGACTTCCATCTTTAGAGCCTCTTTCAGAGAGCTCCTTCAGCTAAGTGCCCCGTGGGTTTTCCCTCCTATTAAGTCTCTCCTTTTGTTTCTTTCTTTTTTTTTTTTTTTTTTCACAAGAATTAAATTATGAAGGAAAATTAATTTTCATTGCAATGCAATGAACTGTGAAAGAGACTCTTAGTTGTGGTCTGGAATGCAGACACTGCTGGCTACCTTCTCAGACCATGGCTAATCACACCACTGACAGACTGGAGCTCACCGGCTGAACTGTACACCTCAGCGCAGCCTCTGCTGCTGCGAGCCCAGAACGCGCCGTGTTGCTGAACTCCTCAGAGTGCTGCATAAGGGATGATTGCTGACAGTAGATTGGGGAAAACTCGTTTGGAGCTATTTCATCCTGCTAGTCACTGCAGTGGTGTTATTCTGCCATCTTCGAGATGCCTTCTTTGGTTCCTTCTTATTAATGTCTAGCTATAATTCTTTGGCTTGCTTTTGCAGGATGATCGCCGGTATTTCCACAATAACAGACTGTGGAACATTATTCATATTAACCTTAGAAGCAGTGGGAAAAGCATGTGCTTGTGTTGCCCATGCCCCTGTGCACTCCTGGTGATTGCAGCTCCACAGGGAGGAAAGACAATTGTGGAACATGTCCATGGAACAATTCTATGAGATGCTCTGGACTCAGCGTGTTTCTACCACTCTCCTCCTTTTTGACAGCTTCCTGCGAACACTCAAATGGAGTTTGCCAAGTTCTCATTGTTCTTCTTGCAAATGCCCATGCTTACATGTGGGCAAGGTACTCGTGTGTGAATGTAAATGCTGGGGATTAACGATGGAAGTACCCTCTCTCATGTATCGTGTTTCACCCGTTTCCTCACAGATTAGGAACAGCCCGACCAGCAATGGTGACCAGTCCCACATGGGAAATAATGAGTGATTGGTCGGAAAAAACAGTTCTAAAAAGAAAAAAGCACCCTAGAAAGCTGAGCTGTGTGAACATAAAGTGTTCTGTAAATGATTGCAGAGTGGAAAACTCAACTCTGAACTGAACTGAACTCAAACTCTATGGATAGATAATCTGTGAGTCTGTAGAGTTGGATTTGTCTTTACTAAGTCAACTGCTTGTTCTGGTCCAGGTGTGCTAGCATTTTTTATTTAAAGTGGGTGGGAGACTGATGTGGAAAAACCAAGAAACAATACCAACAGCTATGCAAGCAACCAAACTGCCATGACTATGATCTAATCATTCTTGATAGGCAGGCAGTGCGTCTTTCAGGTATGAGGTACATCCTCCTCCCCGTGTCCGTAGTAAGGAGCAGGAGAGGGGTAAATCATACACTTGAAGGTCCCTGAGCTGGTTATATGGATCTGTGATGACCTGGTATCTGTGGTAGCGCCTTGTGCACTATCTGGTCATCAGCTGCTGGCTCTTAACCTGCCTAAAGGGCAGCAACAAAGACTACTAAAATTCATCAAGTACTTCCCCAGTGAGACCTCTCTGTGTGTCCCCACTGTGCCCACCACATTTTATGGTCATGACTGGAGAGGCAGGTAACCAGTATCTGCGCCTTGCTCGTAGGCAATGCAGCCTCTCAGGGGATAGCCCCTTCCTTCTAGAAAGCTGCATTTGGGATGTCTCATCAGACAAGCACCCAGAGTGGCTCCAGGGACAGGCTGTGAACTTGAGTTTGTACCAAATCAGAATATCAACAACCCCAAGAGACAAGGACTACGAAGGTTGTCACCTTTCTGCTTTCCCTGTGAATCCCAGTGACTCCCTACAGTCTTTCAGGGAAGACCCAGTGGACCGAATAATACCCTTACACTGACTCTAGGACCAGAGGACTGTCACTGTTATGCACCCCCATGCCTGTTGTGGCAATATGTACCTCCTGTGACCAAAGCCTCCTCTCCTCAATGGCGGGCTTGGCCTCACTGCTAGCTGAACTCAGGAGGCTGTGGCATTATTCATTCTTCTAACCCTTGCAATTCCTCCCTGAGAAAGCAAAATGAATCATGCCAGGTCTGAGATTCCCCAGAGAAATGGCTGTGTTTGGTACACATGACTTTAAACTCGTCCCTTCCACCCTTTGGTGATTAATGGTCTGTGATCCTCAGTGATTCATGGCATCCAGGAGACATTATTTTCTGGGATGTAAGAGCTGGACAGCATGTTTTCCTCATCAGTTACTGGCTGTGATTGTAAGCGCCTCGTCTACCTTATCTAGGATGTTGGTAAAGATTGTCAAGGAGGAAAATGGGGAGTTGGGGGAGAGGATGAAGGAGAAAGCCTGTTCCATCACTGACTTGCTCCTCACTCAGGGCCAGACACTTAGCCCTTCTCTCAGCCTCTGTAGGTTGAGCTTTTCCTCTTCTTGGGGTAGCCTGAGCCTTTCCTCGTCCTGAGGCTGAATTCACTCAGGCTCTTAGACCCTTGGAGAGGATGGTGTGGAAAAAGAAAACCATTCAGTGACTGCTTTTAACTTGACAGTGATCCTACGCACACCTGTCCACAGAGCCAGCTGTGCCAGATAGCTCTGAGAGCCAGGTTCACGCCGTGCCATGCAGCGCACATTTAGGTTGAATTACTATACTTAAACAAATTTTCATTTCCATGCACTTGATATACACTTTTTTTTTTTCTTTCCTCTCTCCCCATTGGCAACTTAAGGAGCCATTTTTCTTCCTGACGCCATCTTGGCACTCTCTCTACCAGCATGTGAAAACAGCAGAAGTTATACATATGGAGACCTCATCCTCAGTTGCCTAATGGATTCAGAAGACATCCTGAATATTCATCATTTCTCTTTTTATGAGCACCTTGGCAATTGCCCCCGAAGTTAAAGACTGTTGTAAATTAAGGAATGGCACTTGGTGAATACCAATTTATCCGCATTTCAAGACTTCCCTCACCCCCACCTCCCCTCCACACAATATTGAAGTTCCTGTAGTCTTTGTGAATACAGGGCATTGTTTCTGCGCCGCCGAGGCAGAATTGTTTGTGCATCCCTGAAGACTGCGAAATGTCTGCGCCGGGGCTGCTCATTTAAACTCTGTGCACTTACTGTACCCTCTCCGGAACTCCCTTCCCGGAGAAGCCAGCAATGACCTTCTCAGAGGTAATGTTAAACACATGCTGAGGAAGCTTGGCTCCTTGACAGGCCCTTTTAATTATTAGTTGTAAATTAGCAAATCGTGGTTTTTTCAGTTTCATATCACTGTCTGTTTTGTTGCATGTGGGATCCTCCAGGTACACAGTCCCCACGTGGTCCCTGAAATATATACTGGTGGCAGACTCATCTAGCAATGTCAACATTTGATGCTTTTTAAACGTACGTAATTTTTCTATGCAACAAAACCTTACCCCTTCAGAGTAATGATGGTGCTGAAATTAACGCAGAGGATTAATTACGGTTAATAGTTACTGAGTGTTCCTTGAACAAGTGTCAAGTTCAGGGGGAAAATCCCTGCTGCAGAGAACACCCTGCTCACTGGAGAGCAGGACAGCAGAAGTAGCTTTGTCTGAGGTTTACATATAGGACACAGAAGCACAGAGGGCTCTGTCCTGCAAGATGCTGAGCACTCTTTTCCTCGCCTTGCCAAACTAAGTGGACTCAGCGTCTTCAGTGAAACTAAACACGATCCACTTCCCTGAGGTGACACAGAAATCCTGTAGCAAATTAAAGGGTGAAGCCTGGACTTCTCAGGTCTCATTGTAGTCTTAGCTCCGCCTTTATTCATTGCTGGGTCTCACCAAGATTTTCATAAATACAAAGAGTGTTGCTGACATTCATAATTTTACTGGGGATGCTTGCCACTTTTTTCCTAAAGATCCAGGAACCACATTTATATGACAACCTCAGCTGTACAGGGGAAATAAATGGTTCCTAATCCTTGTTCTTGCAACAGAAATCTTGGAAAGACAACCAGGAATGCTGAAAACCCAGAAAGCAAATGAAAATACCCCTAATATATTTGCAGTTACAACAATCTCACAGCTTCTAAGTCAACTTATGTATTTTTTAATTTTGGTGTGGAATAAGCTGGTTCTTGCTTTTGCAATATTCATGTCATATGTAGAGTCTGGAGGGCATGGGGGCTGAGGAGAAGGTGACCTGCCTGCACTGTCCTGGCACCTGAGGTGGGTGATGGGCACCTCAGCTGGGTCCTGTTGGGAGCAGGAGGTTCCCTGACCTGCCATGGGGCTGCCATGGGGCTGCCAGGCCACGAAGGAGGCAGGCAGAGCCCTGGGGCCACCCCAGGAAGGTGCAGCATGGTAGGGGTGAAGCCAGGAGCTGCCAGTGGACAAGGCAGGAGGCTCCTTTCATGCCTTGTGCCAGGGCATCTCCCCCCAGGCTGTGCTCCACGGCCCCGCAGCTGTGTGTGGAGGTGCCACACAAGGTACATTTGTGTTTCTCCTTCTGTTTTATTTGGAAGGAACCTGGGTTGTGGTGCAAAAGGGCCAACAGTGGCCTGGAGAGGTGCAGGGAGCTGGGTAGACTGTGCAGCATTAAGACCAGCTCGTTGTAATATGAGGATGGCTCCTCACCCATCACTTTTTGGGAATCTTCACATTTGCCCAATGAGAAAGAGAGGGGGACAGCAAACACAGCACATCGGGAAGGATTTGAGGGGTCCCAGCATGGCAGCTGATTCCAAGAAGAGTGAGGAGAGCAGCACCTCACTGGGCTACAAAAAACTTTGTTTAATACAGTCAGCACAGCTGGAGATATATCAGGGGCTGAGATACAAGCGCAGGTGTGAAATTATCCTCCGACTGTCCCTCAAAGCAGTCCATCTGGACCCTTGCTCTGTTGTTTTTTACTATTTACATGGGCAAGTACAGCCTTGATCTCCTCAGAATCTTGCTGGAAATTAGAGTTGGTTTGACCAGATCTCTCAGAGGAAATTGTGGAGACGGGAGACCACGAGCCGCTCTCAGCAGGAGCAAGCTCGATGTGCGGGGTGGGCCAGGGGCTCAGCCTGTGAGAGGCAGAAGGTGGGAGGCAAAATAAGCCCCTGGACTCTGGATCCCATCCACAAGACACAGAGCCTTTCCTTTTAACTTCAGTTATCTCCCAGCTGTCTGGGAGGCCATCAGAGGTCTCCTCTTCTTGAGCTGTATTAAGAGCTGTCCATTAACAGCTTAGCTAGTCTGCATGGGTCTAGACTAAAAAGAAAGAATAATTTTGTTTAAAAGTGCTGTTTCATATATACATATATAAAAACATGTATGCACACACACACAATACAGTCAGCCATAGGGCTTGTGGAAGAGTATAAAAAAATAAGATGTTGAAAGACTGCTGTCATTTTCCATTTATGTTTATACATGAAATAGAAAAATTTTCACCAGCTGTAGTTTGCGATTCACATCTGATCTGGATCAGCATCCCAATAATTAGATCTTTCTGCTGTTTTTTTTGGAAATACGCATAAGGAAAGACACACTGAGAACAGGCATCATCTCTGAGGCTTCCAGGACTACAGTCAGCTCGGAAGAGTGCTTTTCCATCAAGTTTAATACTTCTGCTTTTATTGCAAAAGGGGCTCTGAAATGCCTTCGCAGACATAGAAGAGGTGTAATTATTGTGATAGTAGGTAAGCGGCTGCTCACTTGGGCAGAATATTGTCTGTGAATCAAACTGCAGGAAAGTAGGTGAAGCCAGGGGTGATGAAAATCAGGATTAATTATGGATATGGCTAAAACTTTGTGTAAGTTTTTGTCATGCTTGCAGCAATTAATCTCCATGGCGATGAGAGACTGCAGATACAATTCTTCAATGAGAGATGGGTTCGATCTGATAAAAGGGAGAAATAGGCTGCTGCATCAAGTCTTAACTGCTACCTCCCTGGGTGACCCCAGAGCAAAGGAGGAGATATTTTTCACAAACAAGTAAAGAATAAGAAAATGAAGATCAGTCTTAACTGGCAAGGCAGCATTAGAGAAGCCCTTTGCATGGGCAGAAGTGAACAACAAATTTTGCTTGAGGTTGATTCATGGAAGGAAGGAGAACTCAGGAAAGGGAAGAGATTAATATAATCTGAACTGAAAAAGTTGGATGGGTCTGGATTTCATGCAAGTGTGTTTACCCTCTCTCTATCAACATGCTTCTTTATAGCTGAATTTCAAGTTGAATAATTATATTCTGATGTTGTAATCATCTGATAAGCCTTTGCATTGCTGGGTATTTTTCATCTCTGGACCTCGAAAAGCTGTCCAAGCACTAACTGAGCTTTGCGTAGGATGTGAAGCTGGCCAGTATTACGATCCCTTCCAGGGGAAACAAAGCGCAAAAGGCTTGCAGCTAATGTTAAAGAAAGTGGCCAATTAAAGACTGCAGGCAAGAGTTGGCCAACCCCCAAATGACACCCTAAAATTTTCCAGTTGGATGAGAGCTACAAGACATTTTCTGCATGCTTGGGAGGGCCCAAGGCAGGAAGGAGGAGGAGAGAGGGAGGTGGAAACTTTCTTCCAGGACAACCTATGGCTACCCTAGGGCCTGGACCAAATAACTGTGGTTTGTGTAGTGTGGACTCCTTTGCGTCAGCCATTGGAAGAGAGCAATCACATATTTACACATAAGCTAAAGCGGTTTGCTTGATCAAGGTCTTAGGAAGGGCTTTGCAGATTTTCAGAGAATCTACAGTGTTAAGAGAGCTCTCTAGAAGCTGCATTTTTTTAATACCAAATCTTGGTATTAAAATACCAATACTCTCTGATGATGCCCCCAGGAAAAAATTAGACAAGTGAAATAATTTGGTACTTTATGAAAGTAAAAAATGCATGGCAATCCCATGCACAAATACAGACTGGGCAGAAAATGGATTGAGAGCAGCCCTGAGGAGAGGGACTTGGGGGTGTTGGTGGATGAGAAGCTCAATGTGAGCTGGCAATGTCCACTTGCAGCCCAGAACGCCAACTGCATCCTGGGCTGCATCAAAAGAAGCATGGCCAGTAGGTCAAGGGAGGTGATTCTGCCCCTCTACTCTGCTCTGGTGAGACCCCACCTGGAATACTGTGTCCAGCTCTGGAACCCCCAGCACAAGAAGGACACGAATCTGTTGGAGTGGGTCCAGAGGAGGGCCACGAAGATGATCAGAGGGATACAGCACCTCTGCTATGCGGACAGGCTGAGAGAGTCAGGGTTGTTCAGCCTGGAGAAAAGAAAACTCTGGGGAGACCTTTTAGCAGCCTTCCAGTATCTGAAAGGGACCTACAGGAAAGCTGGAGAGGGACTTTTTACAAGGGCATGTAGTGATAGGACGAGGGGTAATGGCTTCAAACTGGAAGAGGGTAGATTTAGATTAGATCTCAGGAAGAAATTTTTCACTCTGAGGGTAGTGAGGCACTGGAACAGGTTGCCCAGGGAAGCTGTGGAGGCCCCATCCCTGGAAGTGTTCAAGGCCAGGTTGGATGGGGCTTTGAGCAACCTGGTCTAGTAGGAGGTGTCCTTGCCCATGGCAGGGGGGTTGGAACTAGATGATCTTTAAGGTCCCTTCCAACCTAAATCATTTTATGATTCTATGAAATCTAGTCTAGAGTGATTAGCTTGATTACTGAATGACTCAATGAAAAACTCTAAGGTAAAAGCCAGATCTACTGCTTAATCTTCTCTGAATGGTTTACAAGACCATACCTTCTATCTTCATTCATTAATACTCATTATAAAATATTGCAGTTGGACACTGTTTTGTTCATATCTTGCATTTTGGCCTTTGACAAAATTGAGGGGAAAAATGTCTTTCCCATTATGGAAATCTGTGTCCTTTCTATTGGGAAAATCTGTGTCTGACTCTAAATCAACTTTGTCAATCTTTGAAGAAATATATGTGAACATATGTACATGACTGCTCCCAAAACAGAAATTGCTATTGTCACCAAAAAACTAGATAAAATTATTACTTCCTGATGAGAAAAGATCTCGTAAGTTTGTATTCATTATGTTAACTGGTTGTTGCAAGAGACACATTAACTTGTTAATACCTTGGAAGTTTAGGGGAATATTTACAATTGCAAATACTTGTTTGAAAGGTTATGACTGAAGAATGCAGAGAAAGGCAGCAGAGCTCTTATAAGAACTTTAATTGGCTATCAAAAACCATCCACGATTTATTCAATGTCTCCTTCCAGGAGAATATATTGTTAGTTCAGCTGCAACTTCTTAACTTCATCATATTTTATATACTTTGGCCATCATGTATTGCCACAAAGTATACTATACAGTGTGATTTAAAATGTGTTCTGATTAAGTACACAGAAATGGTCCTATTCACCAGACAAGGAATGAGGGGGGCATCATAAGTACCCATTGTTTAAGTGCAGATATTTTTAATGATCATTTGTTAGATAAGCCTTTTAAACTTCTGCATTGTGCTATACTTTTATTTATATTCTAGGGTATTGTCTCAATTGCAGAACTGATGAGCAGACAATGTCTTTCTTCTCCCCCACTCCCATCACACAACAATTGGGAAGGAAAATGTAGGTGATGTGTCTCCATGGAAAATGAAAATGAGAAAAAAATGGCCAAAAATGCAACAAGAGAGATCGATCAGCTGAAAGAGGGAGGGAAAAACCTCGAGAGTGCAATAGAGGAGTATGCTGTTATTTTTATTATTGCTACAATGGTACTTATCCAGGATGTAAAATTTTGTTGAATCTCAAAAAGAATACAGGTAATTTAGTAAATGTAGAGAGAAGGGCAATAAAGACAATTGGAGGCTTCTCTACAAGGAGGCGCTATAAGGTCTTCCTCTCTTCAGCTCTGAAAAGACATGGCAGAGCTGGAATCTGACAGACCCCTGCGAAATGCTGAAGCTGGCAGAGAACATGAAGAAATTATTAATTGCAATGTACTCATACAAGTACTAGTGACAGTTATGAAAATATGGAGGAAGATATGAGATTCCTGGCTGCTGGGCCCCATAGAGACCAAAAGTACTAATGACTTCTGCAAGGGATGAGACAAATACATTAAAGTCAACCAGTCACTCTTCAAAGTCCATGTGTAGCCTCTACCTCAGGAAATCCAAAACTACTGCTTCTCGGAAACTGGCTGAGCATGATGGGGATGAATCACACTGTGATATGTGCCATTGTTCTTCTGTGCTTTCCCTAAACATCTGTTCCTGGCCCATATAAGAAGTAGGACACCTAGTCACAAACACAGAAGACTGGACTCACCAGGATGAACTAAAAAGTCAGAGCCCCATCTCCTACATCGGCCAGTTTCTATTAGCGATGTTACTATGGAAGTCCATCACCTTCGCTAGGAGCCTGCACCACCGAAACCTGGAAGACAGACTCGTATGATGAGTGCCTTCTTCTAGCAGTGAAGTTACAGATAAGAATAATACTAAGCAAAATGAAACAAGCAGAGATTTGGCCCTAATGAGGTAGGCAGAAATATACTCACACTCAAAATACAATTACTAATATTTTTAGCAAATGTGACAAAGGAGATCTCAGTGTCTTTATCAACTTTTAAAAACACAGATAAACTAACCTCTCCTTCCCCAGGAATCTCCAATATCTAAACCAGCAATCAAGACTTCTACTTACAAGGGAAGAAAAATGAACCCTAAGCCTTATCTTGCCTGTCAGTCATGTTAATGCAGATGTTCCCATTTTGAAGTGAGTTTTGTCTGAAGGCTATGCCTATGAAAAGCCAGCTCTTTCCTTCTTTTTAGATACAAAGGAGTTGGCTTCCGGTTTGCAGAGAGAAATCAGAGTCCAGGAGGGTTAAGAATAAGAAGAGATCGGTGCTTAGGTTCTGATAGTGGTGAAGGAATTTGATGCAGCTGGGAAACTTGGGAAAAACATTACAATGAGGACATTGTAATGTCCTCATTATGCAAAAACATGATCCTCATTGTTAGAAGCCTGTTAGATGTGGAGAGCAGTTAAATTAGACATTGTGATATTGTAAAAGTGGAGTCCAAAATCCTGAAATCATGAACAAAGACTAGAGTTAATCAGCTCAGAATAAGGATCCTGGTGTTCATCACCTAGGAACAAATTTCGGTTCCCTTACAGCTCAAGTTAACCACAGAGGTATCTCTGTTGACTTCAGCAATCTTGGTCTCACGTAAGAATGTGAGAAAGGAAAAGACTCCTGAAATTCTTGTGTATAAGCCACCACTAATGCTCTCTGCTATTGGTAGTATAGGACATTGTTGAAGGGGATATGCCAAGACCTCTGCACATTTGCATTGGTCCTCAGAGATCCTGGGGACTCATATAAGGTAGAGCTTTCTCCATGGACTTAAAACAGAGGCGTAGTCAGCTCAGGACCGGAGAGTGCATTCCTAAGCAAGAACTGCCCCTCCAGCTATCCAAAGGTTGTGCTGTGGGCCACATGGGACCATTGTTGGTGTCCTGTGTCTGCTGCCTGCAGTCATCAAGAATGTGGTTGCTTATTCGAAGAGGAGATAATGAACTGCATCTTACATATAAAATAGTTATTCTAACAGTAAGAAAGCGAAGAAAATTAGTTTTTTCTCTTCAGCTGAATATTCCACTTATTTCTTTTCTGCTCTAGGGCTTCCAGCTTTCTAACCTGATGAGTTATGGACAGTCATTCTTTCCAGCGTTAGCTGAATTCTTTTCTAATTATACATGTTCTGAATAGCACGAGGCAGACCTGCTGGTAGAACATTTGGTGCGGAGAGCATAATAAATTCCACAGAGAGCTTGACATGCCTTGCCATAGATGCAATATTCATTTTCATCACCACAGAAGAGATGAGACACTGAGCCAGAGTTTAAAAAACCGTTGTGCTCCTTTACTAAAATGTGTGGGTGGGATTAACATCGGCTGTTCAGTTAAAAGGCTGCCTTGTAAGACAACTTCAGTAGAACTAACATCTAGACATTTGTAAACCTTATTTTACAAACACAAAAGGATGGAACATGCAATTAAAAGCAGATCTATAAGATACAGAACTCTCACAATATTAACACTTTTTATTTTGGGATAAAACTGAAAATGACACATATCTCAAGAAATTTTATCACATGATTTTTTACTCAAAGATCTTCTCTTTGGAAATTAGGCTGTAAAATGTTTACAGTAAAAAGCAAGTCTGAAAAGAGCGTGGGTTTACTGTCAGGCAATGATTTACAAAATGAATATATTCAGACTTCAAGTAAAAACATTTCATTTTTTTCAAACACCAGGCCTGCAAATCCATCTTGGGACCTCGAAGCAGATTCTTTTCTTGTTTTTCATGGATAGTAATAAAGTTTCTAAAGACCATCTGCGGAAAAGGCCTGACATGTCTATAGACTTTGCAAATTGAGTATTCAGAATTGGGAAAAAAGTGGAGAACATATACGAAAACATGGAGATTTTCTTTCCAAATAGCAAACCAGCAGCAGAAGAAGGGAAAAGGAGGTGTTGTCTGGTCATGTGCTCAATGCATTAGGACATGTTACCTGGTAAATGTACAGTGGGACATTTGTTTTAAGGAAGGGAGACTGTGAGAGTCAAGGAGAGGGAAGAATTTCAGCTCTTCCTCTCTGTTGATTGCTGAGGTTTCCATGTCTCATGACGTCCTCCCGGGGGTCGGGAGGCTGGAAGGTGTATTCTCCATGCACAACTCCTACCTGCTGCAAAAGGAGGGATGCTGCAGAGACCAGCTGTTTGAAGACAGCCTTCCTTGTACTCTCCTGGAATGAAAAGAGTTTTCTATGAGCTGCTTGGGCAGACAAGTCCTTGCTACAATGGCACACGTGGCAGGTGGTGTGCACTGCCAGTGCAGAATCAAAGGCTTACCAGTGCTCAACAGCCAGGCTTGGGCTCTGACACATCTTGGAGAGATGGGAAAAGGACTCCTGATACCGTAAATGCAAAAAATAGTAACTACAAGCTACTGACCTCCAACAGCAGACTCTCCTAGAGAGCCTATCTAACCCCCTGTACTGCTGTATTGTCCCTGTGGCTGTGGACACCTTTCTGGTGATCAGATGTAGCTGCTTTTCCTGCTCTGCAGTGTGGTGTCGCTTCCCTGCTGCTTCTTCCCAGACAGCCAAGACAAGGCTCCTGGCCTGCCTGCTCCCACCTGCCCATAGCTCCCTTTTCAGGCAGTGTGGGGCTGATGGAGCTGCTAGCCCAAAGGGGAAATGAGGACCACATCCCTTGTATTGGTTGGATCCTTTTTCCTCTGCCCAAGTGGGCAGAGAGAAGCCCAGCAGACATGTACTAATCATTGTATAACTAGGTAAAAGCCATGAGTGAAAAGTAATTTACTTTTGTGAATCATGACATGTATGGCTGTATGATTCACATGGCTCTACTTTCTGCATTTTTAGCATGACCTTGTGGTCAGTGATGCTCAGGGCTGGCAAACAATTTCCTTCCAAGGCTGCTATCAGCATGGAGGTAACAACCACATTTCATCTTCTCACAGAGATGTTACTTTTGTTCCTTTTTGCTTTGTTGTTTCCCTTTATATATTATAAGAGCCATTCAGAGTCAACGAAAATGTTTGTTCAGAATAGGGGATGGAAAAATGTAAGAATAATTCTGGTAATGGAAGCAGAATATAAACAAAGAGCTTAGAGAAAGTGGAGAAGCAGTGGAGAGGTTTCCTGTTTAAGAAAGGAAAATGGAAAAATTAAAATGACTACTTATGAAAATGTAGAATAAACCTTCCACACTTTAATGAAAAAGTTAGAACTTGGATCTGTTCACAGGTCCACACAGACAATGGCAAAAAGGTAATCTTTTTAGTATTGGGAAAATGACTTTTGTAGTACTTAAAGACACATGATTTCCATACCCATGAAACAGAGTATAAGTACTTGACAGCACAACGCAGACACAAAGGTGTGTGTAGATTTCACCACTCCTGAGAGCACTGGAATGGGGAAGGAAAATCACCACATTTATTTCAGCCCTTGCCATTACTACTGGAAAGGAACCTCTCAGATGCAGGCATGAAGGATATCAGTGACAGAATCCCTACTATGGTTCCTGCCTTCTTCCCTGGCTGCAAAGATGTAAGTCTTGCATATCAGCAACCTCATAGCACCCTTGTTTTGGAGGATGGGATGTGTTTCAGAGCTTCATAATCAACCTGATATTGCTGCGCTGACCGTTTCTAATGTGCTAAAGGAAGAACATTTACTAGGGTTATTTTTTTGCTTAAGTGCATGTGTTTCACTTGTTATTTCAGATTTATTGGTGTTTACTTACTGCTGAATAATGATCCTGAGGGTAATGGAAATCTTAATAGGCTAAAAAACTGGAGCCAGTGTCATCAAAAGCTTCCTGTTCTTTACTGGTGCAGCGTTGCCACTTTATTTGCTTACTCTGCAGGACAAATGTGTTTGTTGCAACATTTTGGCTGAAATCCTGATTCACACTTCCACAAGACTGGAATTTCATCCTGGGAGCTGCCTGCCTGTGGGAAAATGCGAGGGAGGCAGCCGTCACTCAGCCCCAGAGCACGGCAGGGCTGTGCGTATGTGTCACCATGAAGCTCCAAAGATGTGCTAAGTGACCAGTGACATGCTGCAGAGCTGAGCCCATGTTACCCTGACCAAAGCCGGCCATTTCGGTGATGCCAGCCAGGCCCAGGGCAACATGGTGTGAACTGCAGGGAACCCCTGCGATGCAGTGGGGTTATGCAGAAGATCAGGTCATGGCCCAGAAGCTCTTCTGGATGATGCTACCCCAGCTGAAATGTCACACGTAGCCTATAGATGCTCATGCAATCAAGTCAAAGCGAAACTCAACAGTTTTGAGGGCTGAATGGTAATTTTACCAGCTGCTACAGGCAGCTGATCAAGGTTTCTAAAAGCCATGGGATACTTCAGTTTCAGTGGTGCTGCTAGTGGCTGAGGGCCCTTGGTTATTTTAGCTATGGCTGGTTCATGAAGGGCCACCACCTCCTGAAGAGCTTTGGAGCACGCCAGCTCCCCAAAAAATGGCAATGACTTCTTGCAGCCAACTATGACAGATAGGTGATGTGGCCTGCAGATCATCCTGTGTTTCTCTGGGCTGGCTGACACTCCTGAGCTGTGGGCATCTCTCAGGTGTTTCACCACAAACCCGCACCTGTAGGTGCCCACCGGGGAGCCAGAGCCAAGCAATGCTCCCACCTGGCCTCATGCACTGCAGTGGCAGACCAGCCTCCCAGGGGGACCAACACAAACCCTTCTACCCATTCCTCTGACCAATCTGGTAATTTCCATGTGGTGCAAAAGACAGAGGGGAGGAAGCGTGTATGCACAATCTTAAGATGAAAATTACTTTAGCCCAACACCTTTTTAACACATCACCCAAACTGTTTTTTCAAGCCTCTGTATTTTCAACTCTCTGCTAACAAGAAGGTCTTCTGATGAGCAGCGGGAGTGCTTTGTAAAGGAATTTGCAGACCAGAGGTGCTCACCATCAATTTCCTGCTGTCTACGATTACTATCATTGCATTTTTGAGGCACTTTTAAAATAAACTACGCAATGATGTAATGCACACAAAAGGGCTGGGGTGGGAGTGCAGAGAAAGGAAAAGAAGCAGCATCTGGATTTTGACTGGTATCTTCTATAGAGCATCTTGATGTCTGTAATTAGTGTCATGTTATGAGAGCTTAAAAAAATAAAGGCGCCAGAGTTCCAAATAAAACATAAAATGGCTTTGATAGAATAAATGTTACTATCATTGTTTAAAAATGTTGTGACCTGTCTGCTATAGTTTCTGAGAAAGATATTTTCCAGTGCTGCTGCTCTTGCTCTGACTCTTTTTTAAATTCTATTATTACAGATAAGGACAGAGGAAAATCCTCAAGACAGACTTGTTTTAAATCTCTGTAACACAATGCCAGCATTGTCTCTCCTCAAGCTGAACTTCTAAATTAAAATAGGCATGATCTTTAACAGAGCCCTGAAACGCTCTGTTCTACAGACACTTTATCCCCTTTATTAGAGAACATTAATAATTCAAATGTTATGGTTTAGGTTAGGCAGACCCATTTGTCTGGTGTTGGAATAATTTAGCTGTACTCTACTGTTCAGAGCTGTTTTGATACCCAGTGGGCCAAATTCTGCAGCCTCTTTGAAAGTCATGGGAATTTTACCTGCATCTTAGCTACATATTGGGGAGGGAGACACAAATAAGAGGTCCTGGCAACCTTCTCCTTGACCTTTAGCATGCACAGAGAATGTACAAACACACACTCCCAGCCCAGTTTTGCAGACTGCATAAGGCAACATTTCCATTTCAGCCAGTTGGATTTTTGCCTGAGCAAGGCCTCTAGTTTTGGGACCTAAAAACTCTACATAAACACACTTGCAAAAACACATGCAACCCACCTTAGCGTAAGTTTTCCCCCAAGCTTTTATTTTACCATGTGTGAAACAGGATTTCTTCAATGCAGTGTGCACGTACACCTCTGAATGCATCACATTTTCAAATCACAGGGATTTACTGTGACTTTTTTCTAGACTTTAGGAGCTGAGCCACTTTCTACCTACAGGTTAGATGTAGAACTCATTAGCAACAGTGATTTCCAGGCCTCCACATCTATAAAGTCTATTATTTAAGCTCAAATGTATCAGCATGTATTGGCAAACAGATTAGTATGTAAACATAGTTTTTCCAGGTGGTGTATTTCCTTGACATGAGGGCAGCTCTACCTCTAAATACTGCTGGACTCGAAGTACTTAGGATGTGGAGCTGACCTCCACGGTCTCACCCTAACACTAATAAAACACAAGCAATGCCCTGAAGAGGTTTTATCTCTTTCAGAAGAAGCAACATGGATGGTGGAATAGGAAGAAATGGATTCTGATCCTATTCTACAACTTGTCTGGGGTGAAAGAGCCAATAAAGCTCTACTAGTCTTGGTTGGCCACTACATGAGGTGGTGTAAACACCACTTCTATACAATACTGAACCTTACACTTACTGATACACAGGTGACACTGAGACATTAACCTTGCTTCAGGTTGCCATTCCAAGAGAAGTAGAATCATTATAAATAAGGGATATTAGGTATCTGGACATCGCTTAGAAACAGATTATATATTATATAATTTTATGTTATGATTTATAATTATGTATTACATAGATTTATTATTAAAAAAAAAGTTGTATAGTTAGCTTCCACCAATGTTAATCTCAGAGCAGGTCATTTATCTATTAAGTGCAAGAAAAGCAATCAGACAGACTTTCTCATTATGAAACACTATAAGCAACATAAATTAAATTTAGACGTGAGGAAAAGTGCAAAACAAGACACATATTTATTACTACAGTCACTGAAGACAGTCTGCCAAATGCAACTTACAGAGAATCTTTTTTCTGTAATCGTATGGTAGAAAACCCAATTGGTTTTTAGTGTCTTCTGTTGAGATGGCCTTCTGCCTTCTGCTCAGGGAAGCTGTGGAGGCCCCATCCCTGGAAGTGTTCAAGGCCAGGTTGGATGAGGTTTTGAGCAACCAGGTCTAGTGGGAGGTGTCCCTGTCCATGGCAGGGGGGTTGGAACTAGATGATTGTTAAGGTCCCTTCCAACCTAAACCGTTCTATGATTCTATGATTCTATATAAGAAGCCAGTATTCAGCTCCCTGCTCATCCACAGATTTAGAAGTGACACACAGGGTGCTTAAGGGTACATTAAGCCAGATTTTTAAGGAGATTTGGGAACTTCAGCTTACAGTTGACTTCTAATGGGCTATCAAAGGCCCAGTTTGACACCTACTGATGTTCTTGAAAATCCCACCTTTAGGCAGTCAAACACATGCACAAATTGACCCCACACTTCCCTGACTTCCAAAACTGAAGATAAGGGTCTTCTGTATTTCAAAAGTATTTTGCCAAGGAAAATATGTTAAAGTTGACTAAATGTTTCAACCATGGTAATAGCAAACTTGGACAGAGAAATATCCTTAAAACCCTCACATCTAGTGCACCAGCCCAAACAAAAACCCCACAAGAATGAAAATGGTTCCAAGTTACTCCCTTTCTGCATGTTTTAGCCAGAGGTAGGGGCTAAGCTCATTATTAAAAGTTTAAATAGTTGTCCCTGTCTTAGACCTGACATAGGAGGGGAGGCTCCATATTGCATTACTGAAACGAGGGCAGGTCCAAGTGTGTGCACTTGCCTTTTGAGGAGAACTATGTTTGACTGACTGAGGTTGTCCATGACAGAGTAGTAGATTAAGTAGGTAGAGCCCATCGGTTATGTTTGATTGGACTCATTTATTCTTCTGTGACTTTTTAAGATAGTGTGTTTCCATCTGCTTCTCTGAAGAACATCAGCTCTTCTCTGTGTGTTAATACTTGTTTCTGTGCCTGGAGTCCAGCTGAGTTCTTTGTCTGAGTTGCAATGAAGGCAATAATGGCAAAGCACTCCTGACGGCAGGGGCCAGCAGTCCCCAGGGGTACTGCTGAGCTTTCCAGTGGCCCAGATGTGTCCCCAACCTGCTCCTCACCATCCTGCGGTGTAGCCAGGGGACTCCCAGAGATAAACTGTCACTTGTGCCAGTAACATAGAAATGTATGATGAAGCTCTGGGTGAGGAAGAGTGGCCACTTGCAGCAGCAGGATGAGAAGGAAAAGGAGCAACTGAGGCACTGAGATGTGAGAAACCTGGAGCCTAGTCCCAGCCTGCTTACAGTCTTCCTGGGTGTGCTTAGTCTGTTCATTTCATTTCTCCATCCCTCAAATCTCGAGGGGCTTTCTGACAAAAAAAACCCTATTAGTGTATATGAGGTGTTGAAAGCACATGGTTATCATGTGTAAGACTAAACATAGAGACAGTAGGAAAAGGAGCCTGGTACTTACATATGTGATGTATAAGTCTCACAACAGAGTAAGCATATACAGTTCTACTAAATCATTGTGGCCTTCAAATCTATTTAAATAAAACCTGGCGTAGTCTGTTCAGCTGTTGCTCGTAAATCATAATTTTAGTTAAAAAATGAACTTCATATTTCTTCTGGGGTTTTGCTCTCCCATAGCTACATTCCTGGAACTATTGCAGCCCAGAGGTCTAAGGGAGTCTTCCCTGAGAAAAAAATCCCATCCTTGGATCTGGGGACTGGAGTCAGACTCTGGAAAGGACTCAGAACCGGGGGAGGAGAACGCTGGGGAGAGGGAGAGAAACAGGAAGGACATGGTGTTAGAGCTCTTACACAGAGAAACTCGTGTAATCTCTAGTGCTATCTCATAAAATGCCTGTAGGTAAATGGTAAATGGGATGATTTGATGGGAAGCAATACAATTCCCCACCAGATTTAATGTTTATTTTGCCTGACATGCTGTGGTTGTTTTGTGACCGCTGTGTTTGCATTTGTTTTTTTCCCTCCCAATACTTTACTCTAGATTTATTCCCTGACCTGGTAGAGACACACAAAACCCTGTCTGCATCCCATCTTTCTGCTCAGAGACCCACTAAACTGCCTGAACAGCCCCTGGAAGACTCATTCCTCAGCCAAGGAGAACTGTTTCTTTGCCAGAGTCTTCAGATTTCTTTGTGCACACGTACAAAGTTGCCAACACCACTGTGGCTCTCCCTCTGCTGTGTTGACTGTGACCTTTTGAGGGATGAGATGAGAGCACAGTTCCCTTCCCTTTGGCCAACCTGAAGTCTTCAGTTTTTGACCCTGAACCCAGGCTGGATGTAAAAAGATGATTGTCCCTAGGGGGATCGATGCCCCTTGCTGTGGCAGATTATAGGACTTTACACAAAAACTTTCCAATAGACTAGCAATGACTATGAAATTGCACCAATAGCATACAAATCTTGGGCTTTTTCAAGATCATGCAAAAAGCCTGGTGTGTGAAACTGTTTTTGTATGAAACCCAGTCCCAGTTTCACAATCATGATGTCACCTGTCCCACTGGATTTCCACAGGTCTGTAAGTTAGAACTAAATGTGCCTGTAGGAGCTGAAGTGCAAGCCCCCTTTGGGAGATGACAGCCAACCACTTGACTGGAGAAGTCCACACTTGTTCATTCGAAACATGACAGGAGTTCCCAGAAACCCTAATATGGCCCCTTTCTTCCAGGTGCTGTGTCCATGGCCAAGAGCAGTCACTGGTCCAAAGAATTTACAACCATGATGCTGCAGCCGTTCCTCTGCTTCATGTCACTTTGGTAATATCAAATGATGTTCTGTTTATTGTTAACTTAACTCTCCTCCAGACTCACCAGTGCCTTCCAACACTGGCTTCCAAAACTGTAGGCTCTCAATTCCTGCTTGTCGAAAGATAGGTCCTGGTGTGAGTGAACCAAGCAATGAGAGCTGGTCAGGTGCCCTACCTAGGGAGAGAGAGTCAGAGCAACTGACTTGCAGCAGGTAAGGAAAATCTAATTACTTACTCCTTTGAGAATCTTACAATATTACCCTTTAAGAAGACATGAGTCTCTGAGGAGAGAAAACAGAAGTAGCATTCATCAACTTTACAAATGGTTGAAAATGAACCAGCTCTGTCCCAAGCAGAGATATTACAAACATGACAAATGTTGCAGTTACGCTGCCTTCTGCCATTTCGATAGCTTTTAACCTGCCCTCGTAAACAACCCCTTTAGCTACAGCCCTCCCTTGTCCTTCCCTGCAGGAATGTCTCAGCTGCCATGTCTCAGAGTTGTTTCTCTCCAGACACAGCATGAGATTTACTTTTTACTCTGTTTCTGCTGTTGCCCATATTCTTTGGCCTTCAAGCTTGACTCCGTAACATGAAGGACTCAGGCCACAAGCCCTCCTCTCTTTATGGCTGTCAGTGAGAAGACACCAGCTGGTCACTCTAGCGGTCTCCCAGTTCTCAGTCCTCTGCAGCTCTTTCCGTAGACCTCCCACTAAGCAAGTTTCCTCTTTCTCTATTTATTCACCCCCAAATGCTGCCACATAGTCTTAATTAGGTCCATCTGGGAAGCATATGTTCAGTTGCAGGGACTTTGGACCCACATTAAAGGGGCAAGTTCTCCATGACAGAACAAGTTAGAGACCAGGTCCTTAATCTTTGCAGGAAGACAAATACTGAAAAGAAGAATTGGCCTTTTTGCTGACAGTCAGGCATCCTCTGGATTAATATATCCAACTGATATCAAACAGGATCGATACAGATGAGTTGGCAGCACTTTGTCTCTGATGTGCACAGTACCTTCAAGCTCTCTTTCTTAATAACAATTCTTCTGACTGGTGGACTAGCAACGGCAAAACAAGAGCAAATCACACAGGGATGTTCACCAACCTTGGAGGTTTTCTGTAAGGGCCCACCAGAATCTTCCAGTCTGGCTTAAATAATAGATATTACTAAGGAAAAATCTACCTATGACTCCTGAGAGATTATGTGGTATTTGTTTGGAGGTATTAGAAGCCACCGTGATCTAGACTGTTAAGCATCCTAGATAGATGGATGCGAACAGAGGTTGGGTAGGGATAGTTGGAGTATTGCCTCTGTCCTTCAAACATGCTGGCTAGTGGAGCCAAGCAGGTACAAAAGAGTAAAGTAGGCTGTAAACAAATTCAGACAGCTTCCTGAAAAACAAAAAACTATAGAAACCAATCTGTGACTTCCTAAACTGTCCCATGCTTACAGAGATTCGACAGTCATCAGTCCTCAGACTCACTTTCTTTTATCTAAAGTTGACTCCAGGAAAGTAAGAGGAGTGTGTGTTGAAGACTCTAGTAGGAAACATCATTTAGAATTCATCAGATCTTCACAACTTTGGAAATAAATATTTTTGGAACTCTCCCAATATTATCATTACTTTAAAGCAGAGGCCTTGGGTATCTTTAGGAAAGTCTCTTCCAGTGGTATTTACTTGCCTTAACATCTCCAGTGCAGATGCCCACAGAGTAGTTTCCTACATTTAGCTAGCCTCTTCATGGAGAGACACAGGCTATATGAGGGCATGATTCATTTGGCCAACTTCATCGTCTATCTCAGGAAGATTTAAGTAACATTCTGGAAGTGTCTTTTTCTCTTTAAGTTGATATTATAGGGTCAAGAAGACTCCTTCTGGGATAGATACCAAACACTTGTGCAAAAGTACTCTGCCTTGACTTTCTAAACCAGCCTTCAAGACTAGCAGGGCTGCATGGATTTCCTACACATCTGCTGGGGCAAGGCATTACCAGGAATGAGTGACTGACTTTTCTGACCTTCAACACATGTTACAAAGCCTCTCTTTGCCTTGGCTTGCCTTGAAAATAAGGTTGAGTGAGGAAGGTGTGAGTTTTTGTGGGACAGAGGGAATTCCTTTTTTCAAAGTCAGCATTGGATCCATGTAGATATTTTCACTAAAAAGTGTGCTTTTAAAGATGTACAGGTCCCACTTGGAGAGTTCAGTGGGATCTATACATTACAGCTGTAAAACTCATAGCTTGATTTTGCAGCCTTTGAGGACATGAGTCGTCCTACACAGCGTGAAGGGGCAAACCCCTGGCACTTTATGCATTTTTATCAGCCGAAGGGCTGGCTGTGCGTATGGCTAAGAGCCATTCAGTGTGAGTTAGGGCTGTGAAATCACCTCCCAGAGAAGCCTGGGAGAAACCTCTTTCTAGTCTAAAGAACTTTCCTTAGACCAGGTAGGAAAGCAGCGATGGTAGAAACTCCTGAGCCCACCCGCAATCACATTTCCTTGTCCAAGAACATCAGATTTTTGGGATATAGGCTGAAAAATAAAAACATCCTATAAGGAGACTGTTTAATAAGTTGAGGCAGCCAAGTATGTGAAAACTCCTGTGATCTTCTCAAGCCTTGTTGGGATTGGCAGAGAGGTTTCCGAAGCACATGGAGGTGGTCAGACACTTGAAAAGGACTGAAGTGTCAAGTGCCAGGTGGAAAAAAAAATTCTGTTAAATGTTATCACAGTATCTCTTCTTGGTGAGGTAAATTTCCATGCGCTTGTGACTTACTGTATGGCAACCTCATGTCCTGATTCAGGCCATGAAACAGTCTGTCTTTATTCAGTGTATGTATGATTTTGCCCAAACGCTGTCTGTTTCAGGATTTTGTGCAATTCAACATGAACTCATTCCACACGCCACACCCCATTAATATATGATCTCAGCATCATTTAAATCAGTGCATTGTGGCATCTCAGTCCTGAAAATAATTGTGTAGCAGATAAGATCTTTCCTGTGCCTGCATTGCCATGATTTTTCTACCTGTCTAGAGGCTTCCAGATACAAATGTTTAGAAGGAAGCCTCTCTACAGCTTTTGTGGCTTTTTAAAAATAACCACAGGCTCCTTGAAACTGATGTTGCCTTAGATGAGCTGAGCTAAGCAGTGCAGTGTTCAGCACAGATGTGGTAGTACAGGATTAACCTCATCAATGAGGTAACAGATTCCTCTTCACCCAAGAGTCTCCATGCCCTGCACATCAAAGGCTCCTCTAACTCTGGGTCAATACTGGCACTGCCAGGTACTGGTGCTCTAAAAGCCCAAGTCCCAGTACAGGTACTACAGAAAAATCTTTGTGACTTCATCTTATAGTGCTTTTTTTCCTGAATGATCTACCTTAGCTCAAGCAAGATTTAATTTAGAGAAGTCCTGTGGTCAGAGTACATGAGAAAAAATAGCCTCTAATGACTCTAGTTTATAATTAGTGGACCTATGAATGTTTGTGAGGTTGTCTAGTAAGTTGGAGTGGTTTTGGTATTGGTGTTGGTGTAGACACACAAGCTGTTCCCTCCTTTTACTGCAGTCTATATTGGTACGCAGCTCTACTGGCAAGAACACTGTTCAGAATACAATTTTTAAATTATAATTAAAGTGCTGAGAATCAGCGATGATACTTATGAAGATACAACTACAGTAAGTAATGAATCAAGGAATTCAAGAAGCTGTGAAATTTGCTGGTCTTAATGTATATGTTAACTATATGCAGTGTTCCCTAGTTTCATAATCTTGAGATTTGTGCTAACATTTCTCACTCCTTTCTTTTGCAAAGATGAGGCCATCTTACTGAGGAGTATTGTGAGCAATACAGCTCATCAGGTTTTGAACATGTACAGAAATTGTACAAATTCAACAGTCACTTAATAGCATTCAAGTTACTTCATGCGCCATACCGCATTATGTTTTAAGGTCTGGTTTCTCTGGTTCAGAGAAGAGCTTAAGAGCACAGCATACCTCTCTCAAGATACTTGCACTGTCAGGATGATGCATAAACTGATCCTGCTCATAGAAGATAAAACTGGCTCTGTGGATCACAGTAAAATTCACAGGCTCGAATGCCATTCTGGTATTCAGAGGCACCGCTGCTGGAGCTCCGACCTTGCCATGGAAGCCGGTGTTTGCTGTATTCAAAGGGGAAAGCCCGTGCTGTCTAAGGCTTAAGACATCTGGCTTGTTGTTGTAAACCTTAAAATTCCAGAGAGTAAAAGCCATTTTCAGGTACTCAATCACAAATCAGATTTGAGGTTATCAGTGTGTACATGTAAGGTTTAGGATTCCTTTTAATCTGTGTAAACAGTGTGCTCAAGAGCTGCATGTATTTATGTAGAGATCAAAGAGGTGGCAACGTCTATGGAGAATAAGCAGCAAGAAAAATCATAGGGACGGTAAATGATCAGTTGTGAGAAGGAAAACTTGAAAAACTTGATTCTAGATATGGCAAATAGGTTGCACTCAGACGTGGCTCTGACATGTGCACACTGGGCTGGCACGTCACCCACTGCTTGTAGCCTCTTATTGCTGAGTAACACTGCATTAGGTCCTGGGGACGCAAAGCAGCTCTGCCTCCAGCTTTCTTCTACGGGCAGCTTCCTGCCTATTCACCAGCTGCTGCCTGTACCTGGAGCGGCACCATGCAGAGGCACAACGCATTCCCCTGTGCCAGGGCTGGGCTCCTTTTCACCGTCAGCTTTAGCCTCCTGTCCTGGGAGAATGACCGGCTGTATGGTCTCTTCCCAGAGCTCCCACTTTTGCTGCTGTCCTGTCTTGCTGTCTCACGCTTTGAACCTGACCAAATGTGTGCTGAAGTCAGTGAGGAATTTCCTCTGGCCCTTGATTCCCTTCTCTAGTGGCTTCAGGATAGTTCTGCTGTGGCCTGAGAATGTCCAGCAAAGCATCCAGCAGCCACCATGTCCACAGAGATCTGCAGGCTCCCCAGCTGCCCGCCTGCTGGCTCAATACTGGGAAATCAAGGCAGCAGTGCCTGGCTTAGTGCTATATAGTGTATGGGGCAAGAACCAGGTCCGGTGAGACTAGCCCTGTCCACCTCCACTCAGGTTGTCCACTTGCTGGCTCCATGAGAAGTGTCACGGTGAGGGAATAAACCACCTGACTGAGGAATAAGAAGCCTTGGTTAATGACTGCTGCTCCCCTCAAACTGAGCCTCTCCTTACACCCACTAGAGTCAATCGAGGAAGACCACTTGCTTTTCCATGGTCATTTGTGTGCTGTCTCCACGCCGCACTGGCTGCTAGAAGATCGTTTCCTTCACAGAAAGCTGAGGGTGGCAGGACAGTGTGATGAAAAGCTGCTGAAATGTACTTTTTAATGAGAAAATGAAGTGTTTTTCATTGTGGCATGATTACTTTTTTTCTCAAATTCAGCAAAAAAAGAGGAAATAAAAAGAGGAACATGTGTTCATTTGTTGTAACTGGAGTTTGTGAAACAAGGTCTTCTTGAGAAAGCTACCAAACATTCATTTCAAAGAATACGGACGTTTTGGCATCCAAATATTGTAGCATGTCCAGAATATAATTAGCTCCTGAAGTGGTTTGAACTTGTAAATATGTCTTTAGATCATAAACTGGTCCAGTAGCTATGCCGAGCTTTAAAGCTGACTCTTGGAAAAACAAGGCTTGGAAGGAGAGCTCAAGCCACAACAGACATACACTAGGACCCGAGAGAATTTTTTTCATGCATATGGTTCATCTATTTACATATTTTACCGTAACCTTTTCAAAACCCTTGTGCCTCAGGCAGTGGATGAGATTACTATTAGAACAACATAGGTAATCGTGGATGGTTTGAGCTGTTTAGCTGCCAGTATGTATTTCATTCACAATTTAGGCTTTAATTTTCACCAGGCAAGTGAGAAAGAATGAGAAACATCTGCATCTGCATAGTAACTGTCAGAGGGCCTTAGCTGCATCATTGAAATTAAATTTCACAACAGGCCTGCCAGTGAGGCTGGAGAACACGTTCTCTGTTGGGTAAACTAAGGTAGAAAGAGGTGGAATGATTCCCTACCAATAGGCTCAGTGGCAAAAATTGAAAGAAGAACCCAAAAGACACAAAGGATATTCCTGCTTCTCTCTTCTGACTTCTTAAATATACTCTCCAGGCATGGGAGAACTGATTCAGATCAAACAAGAGCTGATCCAGACCATTGCCCAAAACCTAAGTAGTTAAAGTCTGTATAGTGCTTTCAAACTATAAACTACACTGTAAGTGCTAAGTATTATTATTACCTTGAATCAAACAAAACCCAAACCTGCTCGAGAGGTTCAAAAATATTTGCTTAACTTTTATGTATTTATTTTAAATTCTGGCTTGACTCTACGCTTCCTGTTGTCTCCCGGGACTGAAAGCGCAGATACTCCAATGCCACAAGGTGGCTGTGCTTGCAGTATTTCTGACTTGGCTGGAGACAAGGAGCTCTGGAAATCTCACAAGAAAGCCTTCTGTGTGACTCTCCACAGACAGCTTAATCCACCCGAAAAGCGGTGGGTGAGGCGTTGGCTGCAGGAAAATCCCCTGCTGAAGTCAGAGCATGCTGCTGAGGGGCAGCCAGGATGGTATTATACTTGTCCAGCAGGAGCTGAAATTTTGAAGGTAGCTCTTTCCAGAACAGGCAGATGACACTAGGGTTTTCAAAAGAGCCTAGATGACTTAGGGACACAGTTACCTTCAACTGCTTCCTTGAATTAAGGGTTTTAAGACTCTCATGCAAGTTGTGATCGATGACTCCCTTCCAGCCAGCATACATCTCGGAGAAGGGGTGGGAAGAGTATCATCTGCACGAGACAACCTCTCCTGCAATCAGTCAAATCATCACAAAGTCTATCTGTTTTCCTCATTTGATAGCAGTCTGTTCGGTTCACCTCTGAGGTTTGTGTCGCTGTTTGAAGTTGGATTGAGTCTATTAACCTCTTAACTGCTTCTGGCCCTACCTGGCAGAACTGCACACTACGCTGATTTCGGTGGAATGCCAGTAAAATGTTGGCAAAGGAACAGATGCTGTTGGGACCCAACAGAGAAGTGGTTAGCCGCATGTATGTTGTTCAGCGCAGCAGCCTGAAAGCTCATATTGTGAGAAGCACTTTTCACCATGTGTAAAGTCTGACACATATTTCAAAGGAAAGCTTTTAATTACAGTTGGCAGGTCTGCCCCCACGGCTGAAAAGTAACTTAATTTTTGACCCCAGCAGCAGAAGAGTCTGTAAATCAGGCTGCCATTGCAGTACTAATTCACATAAAGAGCTGCAGCTTTATTGCCTGCACAGGACTCCGTGGGCTGAGTGTGACCCACCAAAATGACTGTTGGGCTACAGACTATAAGACAAGTTGTTTGAAATGAGTCACCTTGTGCCTTTGTTTCCTAATCTGCAGAATAGGAGAAACAGTAGGTCCACTCTTATAAAGTGCTGTTGGACCTAGGGGTGAAATCCCCTCGCCTAGCTATCATTAATTACAGTGTGTTCTGATGATGGGGGCCACAGACATGTCCTAACTGTAAAGCTGGGTCTCTGAGTTCAGAAATGTTTCAACTCTAGGTTTTAGTTCAGCCCAGTAACGTTGCAGCCAGGATTAAAACTGAGTCTGGGTTACCCCAAAAATGGGAAGTTTGGAGAAGAAGAACTTGATTCAGGATGTCATTGCTGTGGGACAAGAGACAACTGCTTTGCAACATGGCAGCTGTCCAGCTGGAGTTAGGTCTATACCAAACCTAGCCCTGATTGCCTTATTGCTCAGAAAAGCATGTTTTTACTCATTTTGGCACCTTTCTGCACTTCATATTTAGGCTCCAGCAAATACAGTAAAAACCAGAGATCTCATGAATAGCACCATGCTAATAAGAACTCAGGTCCTATTTTTCAGACGTAAAGGGAAACCCAGATTTTGGATTATTTCACTAAAATAAACTGAAATTGAACTATTGGGAATTCAGAGGTTTTTTTGCTTCTTCTTTGGTGTTTTGCTTTCTAACTCTGTCTTGTCCAGAGCACCACCTTTTTCTCTAATAAAATTAGATGAATGAATGCTGAAAAACCGAACTGATAAGCAAGAAAACGTTCAGTTAGGGGAAAAAACTAAGAAGAAATAACTTCTGAGAAAACTGTAGGTGCCAGCACCTTTGGAAGTTAGCCCTTTTCTAAGATGTCCAGATCAGCAAGCCAGAAAGTTCAGAGATTTTAGACAAGCCATCAACAGACTGACAAATGGCTTGCTAAAACTAGCTTATGGTGTGCAAGGGGTCTAGCAGCCCAGCCTACCCTGGAGCCTGCACCAAGGAGGACCTTGTCTGTACCCAAGGAGCTTTATACCTTGAGTCTGTGACGGTGCTCGGTGTTTTGTGGAAAACAGAGGAGAGGACCGACACTCTCTGCCTACCATCGCAGTTGTGACACTTTGGGCAGCTCAGCTCGTCCAGCCCTTTCCTGAGCACAGCCTGGTGCAGGGAAGCGTCCCAGCAGCACCGGTGCTCCTGGCCAAGGGATGTGCTGAATGTCTCCAGGGGCTGCTGCCTGCAGAGCTGTGACTGGTACCACATGGCCACAAGTGCTGATTTCCAAATGAGGGGTACTAGAAGTAATGGATTATGAAGGGTTGGGGGGAGTTTTAGTTTCTCCGACTTTTCTTTCTTCTCTTTTCCAAACCTGTCTGTCCGTCTGTCTCCAGAGATGGGGACAGTCAAGGAGTACTGTCCATCCGTGCTCTGTCTTGGCTTGTGATTCACAAGCAGCAGGGGCAATCAGGCATCAGACCCCTTCTGTCGCCCTCCCACAGACCATTTATTTTAGAGGAAAGGAGGGATGTAACGTGGTAAAAATGGGGAGACAGAACTGGCAAGAAATAAGAACTGGCTGACAGACAGAGGGAAGAAAAATTCCTCCTAGTGGTCATCACAGTAGGCTGATACGGTTTGGTTATTATCTCAGGAAGGAAGTAGCAATGCACAGAGCAAGACAAACTGTCCAGCTGTAACACCTGGACACCACGGTCATTTTCACCAGCGATTAGATGAGAAAGTGAGCTTTCAAGCCATTGCCAAGTATCTTTCAAACCTCGGTTCCTCCAAGACAAAAAGACTGGCTTTGCACAAAGCCCCCTGGATGATTTTGCACTCTGACAGTGCTGTATGTGTCCTCCTGTGTGCTGCACTATGTATATACACATATTCCTCAGACACAGGTTTCCATAAATAACCCCCGTCAGCGTTCCACTTAAAATGATGAATTTGCACAAGCAGCACCTTAGCTCACAAGTGTGCAGAGCAGGGTGGGTAGCTTACACAGGCTTGCTGCAGCTAGGCACTCACAGCAAGATGGATTGCAGAACGTATGTACTCTGAGGCTGGTTTGTTTCTTTTTTTTTGGGTTTACACAGAACCACCATGCCAGTAGGCACCATCCAGTCCTGACGGATTTTAAAAGGTGCCGGTAAGGAGCTGGGTAAACCGTGTGATTTGGCTGTTAATGGTAAAGAAGTGTCTAAACCTACAGACCTTTGGGCACATAACATAAAATTTTTTTGCATGCACGTACAACAAAAATGTTTATTTCACAATAGAGGTGCCAGCAGATGATGCTGAAGGTGGTGCAGCATCACCGTCTCTGTAGGTGCAGCGGGTTTGTGTGCCAGATGTGGATCCCAGCTCTCTTGGCCAGGATGGTGGGGCTCTGAGCTGCCAGCAGGCATCGCTGGGAGCCCTTTGGGGCAGAAACCTTTCTTTTCTTTCCCTTTGTGCATGGTGCTTCTCAATGACTAGGCCCAGTTAAATGGTCTCTCAGCAGAAACTAGAGGGCATTCCTACTTATTGCTTGCATGAATACCATATGCAGGAGCTGGAGGACACCATCATAAATACTTGTGACAGATGCTGCACAGTGACAGTACATGAGAAGAGTGTGAATTTAATTTTGTTAACAAAAATCTGTGAGTCCACTTAAGAAAGAAAAAAATCTTTTCAGTTAAGAGAGTCCAGCTTTGCATGGTCCAGTTTTATTACCATAGTCACACTTTCACCAAGTTAATTCCATGGTTTCCAAATGTGTTAATACCCAAATAAATTATCTAAACCAAATCTAACCATTTATACCTTGCTGAAGCCTTTTTGCAATAGCTGATACCCAAAAATATCCCTGCTGAAAGATTCCAGTAAAAAATTCCAGCAAAACAAGAAATAAAGGTCAACACTCTTTTAAATCACTGCACCAACTATTACTGTTGTGATGAACGCCCTAGATAAGGTATGGGTACTGAAAATAAACCAGAGTTCCTTGAATAGCTGTACAGCATGTAAATGATTCAGGAGAGAAGCTACATTTAATAACTTGTTTATTATAACAAATCCAGTATGACTTCATGCTAAAAAGTTGGGTGGGTGTAATTCTCCTCTAGCTGAATATTCTGAAGTTTATATGAGAAGCTGAGTTTTTTGGGTTTGATCTTTCATCATTCCACAAGCAATTGTAGCTATGCTCTGACACTACTAGGACAATAACAATGATTTAACATGATAGTAATAGCAATATAGTCAAAGCTTCGTCAGAATTTCCATTTTAAACTCTGTTTATTTAGAAATAATATTTCAACCAGTTAAAACTACATCAAGCACAAACTTGGCATTTGTGGTCAGCCTGGATGCCTGGATGTAATTACTTTCTTTTATACAAAAAAATAGTTACTTCATTTTTTTCATTATTTTCAAAAGCATTTTTTTTCTTTGTTGTTGTTGTTGCTGCCATTGTCCAGATGAAAGAAGTTTAATCTTAAACAACATGGTTTTGCAACCACACTGTCCATAAAGAAAACAAATTGCTCTTGGCATTAAAAACAGATGAGCAATTTAGGCCTGCACGAAGCTGCTCCTGTGGCCTGGAGATCAATGGGAGCTTTGTTATCTGCGCCACTAGATGCGAGAGCAGCCCCGTGTTGTAGGAGATGCAGGAGCTGAGCTCCCCATGCACATCCCAATCCGTGCGTCACTCCCAGGGGATGGGGCTGGGAGCACCATTCACAAACTGCTGTCTGGAAAGGAGGAGGAACTCCCCAGCGCTGGGTAACGATTTTGCCTGCACATCAGTACCACACCCCTAAACTCAACGTGCAGGAGATTCATGTGTGGAAAGCATTCCTGCTGTTATTCCTGGCCCTGTCAAAGAAAAGATAATCCCAAACACAGGATGCAAGCTTGGAGGTGGCTTGGCTATGGGGTCCAACTCATGGCAGTACTCATAAGGGGATAAATTCTAATTCTGAATTGGAATTTGCTGAATTTTTGGAAAAGTTCAGAACTGGCCTAACCTTTCGACCATATATCTGTGATACCTTCCCAGACAGGAAAAAGATCAAAACCTTACATCAAAATAAAGCCAAGACCGAGAACATGTATCCATATGCAAAGGATAAGAAGCCCAACATGGTAATATACTTACCCTAACTCAAGCATTGTAAACCCCTGTTAAGGCTGCACTCACAACAAATCCAAATGTGCTAAGGGAAAAAAGGAAGGGCAAAACCACCCAGGCAACATCAAGCCTCTTCTGAAATCAAGTCAGATTGCTATTTCAGAGTTTAGGACCTTAAAGGAGAATAAACTGATTTTTAAAAGCCGCATTGTTTTTTAAATTGTGCCTCCCCCCCCTTTTCCCCTTCTGTGTGTCTGGACTTCAGGGAAGGATTACGACTCTTCACGTGCCTTGAAAGTATTTACTACCTCTGAAGCATAACTTTAATTTTGATTTACCAGGGTTTAAAAAGTCAGTTTGGAGATGATCGCAAAAATTGTGTAAAGAAATGTACAAACTTTGAGGTCAGATGACTCATTTTTATGCTTGATTTGTGACTTAGCAGTAGCATATTAAAGTGTTGTTACTTCTAAATACAAGTGAAATAAGGCTGTTTAATTTATAACAAAACTCCATAGAAACAAGTGGGAAGCTTGCCTCATTGATTTTAATGGGAATTTGTTTCCCAAGAAGAATTTGCTGGTTCAGTATTTTCCTAGTTGTGCAAAAACAATTTGCATGGAAAATAGATCTGACATACTTGAGCTTTTGATGCTACAGAAAGAGTGGAAAACATATTTTGGGACAGCCCTTCTTGTGGGTCTTCAGAAAGTCAGCAGTCCTTTGCTGTGACGACCGCAGAGTTTGCAGAGTTGATAGCATTTGTGAAAGCAAGATCCTCAGATACCATAATGGGACATACAGCTAGTCATGTTTTCAGGAGGAACCAACCCTGTCCCTCTCTAGCACAGCTGGTTAGCCCAGGGCTGCAGGACCACAGGAGCCGGGTATGGACCACCCCAGCCTCTGTTTGACCATACATGCCAGACGTGCAGCCAGGTGGGTCCAGGCAGCCAGGTGGGTCCAGGCATCAGATGGACCATTTCCCTCTCTCATTTCAGACCAGCCCAGTGCACCCTGCTCTCACAGAGCTCTAAGACTTGGGATTAGGGATGAAATGCTGACAGAAGCTGCTGAAAACTTTACGGGGCTTTCAAGGCCAAATTTTCATAGGAAGAGGACAAAATTGTTCATCAGCACGACATTGCATAATATTGTGTAACGCTCTTTGGAAATAATCCTCCTCTCGGCCCTGAAAGATGTGGTTGCTGATGTGTTTGGTGCTAATCACATCTTTCTGTGGACAGCTCTGGCAACAGCCACACTGCTGCCTCTTCTAACCAGCACATCAGGCCCCATCCTGCTGATTTCTGGGGACTTATTTCTTCCACCATCTCTCTTTCCCCTCCTGTTTCCCCAAATAGAAACTCGACCATGACCGTGTCCTGCACCAACGACACATCTATGGCTTTTCTGGTGCCAACTGGCAGCAGTTTCCTCCTCAATTTGTACTTACTCATCCTTTAGCTGAGTAAGGACCTCAGGCAAAACACCAAAGCCTGGCGGAAGCAGCTTACTTGGACACCAGCTGGCTTGGTCTCCTTGCCGCCACGCTGGCATCACCCCTTGCCACTTGTTTGAGTTGAGCAGGAGCCCCAGGGTTGCTCCTGCCCATTGCAGTCCCAATCCAGGCATGTGCCCATGCACACTTGGGACATCAGCGTGATCCCCTCCATCAGCTTCGATGACAAACTCACCAAGTGGAGTGATGGTCCTGCCTGTGGAGTTCCGCTCCCCATCCCCTGGTGTGGCTGAGGCACCACTCCTAATTTCTATGGGGCTGTGCTTTTAAGCAACTCTACCTTTCATTGTAGCATCTTTTATTTCATTTAAGACTTAGGAAATGACACTGGTGTGGTAGGTGGTGGACAGAAGCAGAAAAGATGGGCAGGACTTCATAACCTTTGGACTTCTTTCAGATTTGCAAGTTGATGAAAAACCCAGGGGAGCTTTTCTGATATTGTTTTCATAATCCGTGTAGCTGGAAAAGTGAAATTCTTCTGAATGAGCAAGACGAGGAAAATACTTAGCTCTGACGATGCTGGGAAAACTCTGGGGTTATTTTTGTCCACACATATAATTTCTGGCCAGAAAAAAAATAAATTGCCTCAAGTGTTCTGAGTATGTGAGTTTCTTATCTTCTATTAGAAAACATAAGCACTGGCAGGAGAAAGCAGACTTTCTTCATTAGGTGCCAGAATATTTAACATAAGTTCCTCAATATTGGAAAAAGTAGTCAGAAGAAAAACAAGAAAAGTCATTATCTGTTTTTTTTTTTCCCTTTTAATAACCTTTTCAGTAGCACAATGCATTCAAAGCTAGACACATTCCCCTCAGTGCAATATGGTCTCAAGACATGATTTAGATGGAAAATTTAAGTAAGATTAATGCAATTTATTATCCGCCAGGATATCCCTACAAACCACACTGCTTGGCTGAATTTTTGATTCTCAATCTAATATTTCAGATGAGATTTCCAGACGGGTGTCTTATTCCTCTATTAGTTTAGTGAGGGTGATATAGAGTTTGTAAAACAGGAGAGGTTAAGCTAGTTTTAACACTTGATTAATCATTTAAATTACTTTGTTACTGTTTGAATCCATTGACTTTTGTTTACCAAGCAACTCCCTGAAACCCAAAGCCAACAAAAACGGCAGGCAGCTTTCCAAGTTGTTAATTTATTCAATGAGTTCTTCAAAGGAGTTCTAAAAGGGGAAAAAAGGAGCAAATTTATAGTTGCATTGAAAGGGTAGAGCAATTCTTGTTCATTGCTTGCTAAAAACGTCTAGGTTTTTATGACTCAGAAAAAAAGCCAATATTCAAATATGCTGGCCAGCTCCTGGAGACATACATTTTTTAAGCAAATCAACCAAGTACTTAATAGACCCTGACTGCATGTTCATGCAAATACTGATTGAAATAAAATCAACTTGTGTGACAAGTCACACTTTTCTCTGCTTTTTATGTGCAACTGTGACTTCATCTGAAGTGAGATTCTGTTCCCCCGAAGGAAAATGTGAGCACTTTCAGCGGGAGCAGGATCAGGCCCATAGGAAGTCAAGTCAAGAGCACAAGGACAAAGCTTTTTCAAAAGCAAGTATGAATGGGTGATTAAAAAGCCCCCTTCAGTTACACAATGTACATGTGTACAGTTTGCAATTGTCCACTGGGGAAAGGAAAAAAAAAAAAATCCCAAGCCCTAAATCATGAAAAAAAGGCTAGCTTTCTATTCTGCGTATTACAAAGTTCAAGTTTGGTAAATTGATTACAATTTCTTTACAGAGACCTATCAGGAATAAACCACTAAGTCTTAGACATAAATTTGAATTCCAGAGTCTCCAGCTAACCCAGCTCATAAATGAATTCCTAAATGCTGACTGTGCCAGAAGACCCAGCACTGCAAAACCACTTGGCAGAAGCCATTAGTTTCAATGAGATGAACTGCTCTATTTAGCTCTCATTCAAAACTTTACAGAAATGCCAGATTTCCATAAACACAGGTTTCCTTGAATTTCCAGGGCTTTGATTAACTGGTAGATGAGGGTGTCTTACAAATATAGATTTGTATGCAGAGTTCAGCTCAGAAAGCATGAGAGACTGGAAACGGACTATAGGCTTTTCTTTCTTTCTTACTTTTTCTCTTCCTGACCCAACAGAAAGCAGGAAAACTCCTTTAGAATATTTTGGAGCTGAGGCTTTAATAATTAATAATTATTCTGTGGTTTAACACTGTTGTAGATCATTTTCCTGTCATTTATATCACCATGTGTTAAGCTTTTTATGACAGATTAATATCCTTCAGCTTTTATAGTGTGGATTTAAAGTCTTGAAGCAATGAAAGACTAAAAGAAAAAACCCACTCCCCTATTTTTTTCTCTTTAAAAAAAAAATCAATTATTGTGGAATCTATTAAAGGCAAAGGCTACGTCTTTTGTCAAGGGACAACATTTTAATTTTACTATTTCTTCTTCTACTTACTTGCACTTTTTGTGACCCACCCATCAGTCAGTCATGTTGAGACCAGCAATGCTTTTTGATACATTTGAATTTACGGTCATGCTGGTTAGTTGAGAAGAAGTTTCATGATTTTTTTTTTTGTATTCTAGGTTTTGGGCCAGGTTATGGACCAATGCCTTTTGTGGCCTGGATGTAGCAGCACTACAGGTTAGAAGATCAAGCCTTTCCCTCTCCCCCCCTGATTTTTTCCCTCCACCAGCAAATGTTCCTAAAAAACACATAAACTCTATACTACTATGGTGATCATCATAAATCTATGAATAAATGGCATTGCTAGCGAGAGTGCAAGAACTGCACAGATAATAACATGCAACTATGGTTTATTAACCTTAAACCCTCTTAAATCAGTCATAGAACCATAGCAGCCAAGAAAACTATTGTGGTCAAATGCCATGAACTCTAGCTTGCTTTTAACACTAGGAATATTTCCCCTCTTCTCCAGCTTTTCTACAATATCTCTGTTCCCAACCAGAGTTTTTATAATAAAAATTATAGTTTATGTGCATGTTTTTTGGTTAGGCTCCGAGAGTCTGATTCAGCATTTTTTTTTTTCCTTCACTTTTTAAAAAAAAGATCGTTGGCCGTGTGGGTGCTGAGCCACGGAGCCTGTGTGTGGCCCCGCGGCTTGGCGCCCACACAGTGGAGTCCTGCTACAGCTGGCAAAAACTGCTGGGATTTCATAGCTGTAAAGCACTACGTTAGGCCTTTGGCATTACCCCACCCTTCCTGAGCGCTGCCTTTGAATAAGTCCGTATCCTTTGGCCATCTATGGATTACGGGCTTTCCACTGTATTCTGTTTGGCCACTGAATGAAAAAGGTTATTGAAGCCTGTACGTGTAGAAATGAGCGTGGTTTAGCTTTTCATTGAGAATTCCCCTGGTTTACCATTGGCTTTTCCTATGGAACTTGCTACCAAGAAGCTGAGTTCAGTTATAAGTGATTGAAGGGCATTGTTATGTTGACAGAGATGAATTCAGCCAGTGAGGAGAAGAATGTCACCGGAAAATGGAACCAAAGCAAGCACGGTGAAATCAAAGCAAATCTCAAGGCAAAACTAAAGAGCATTAAATTAACCAAACTACGCAGAAGATGTTAAGATGTTGAAGACCGAAAAGGAACTGAGCCCAGCCCTCAAACTTAGATAACAACAGATGATAGTGCTGAAAATGAGAGCGGTAATGTGAGGATTTCAGGAACTCCAGAAATGAGCTGAGTGGTTTGATCTCAAACAGGATAGAAATGTAATGTTTATAGAGCACTTAGAGTCATGACATGTGTTGGGTTACAAAATCCATGTCTCAAATATTCAGATTTCAGGTTGGGATAAACATCATATTGAGTATAAACTTCAATTTGACTATTTAAACTATACGGTCCTAGTTACCAAAGAATAACTGGTGAAATAGGAAAAAAACCCTAAAACCCAAACCCCAAAGATAATTTACTACTGTTGTACTATTTCTCCTTACAGAAAAATGTAACAGGAAGAAACCACTGAAACATAGTTTAGGTCTGAAGAACCGTGTTTCTTGAGTATCTGTAAATCTATGAACATCCTGCTGCTTTGACTGGTTTCTGTGAGCCCTAAAGCCCCAGCTTTGGTGAAAGGCCACACACAGATCACAGACCATACAGGAGAAACCTTCATCTCTCACTTGGCATGGCACAGAGGCCGTCTGTCCATTGGGGAGTCAGTGTCTGAAATCCAGCAGCAAATCTTGTCTTTCATAAGAGAAACGGGCCATCTTTTCTTCTTCTAAAACACAGTCAAAACAATTGTCCTGTTTCTATAGCCAATGGGCTGGTGTGTAGAGCACTCAAACAGACTAGGGGACCTCCAATGGAGTGCTTTCCTCCCCTGGATAAGACACAACCTGTGCTTCCCGTAGCCCCCCAGAGCAACCTCAATAAAGATGCTGAGATTTGCTGTAACAGAGAGAGGGTTTGGAGCTCAACAGTCAGGCTGATCTAGGGGCCAAAGAGCTAGGGCATGTAAGGGGAAAGTCTAATCCCTGCTCTGAGGGCTGACTACATGTTTTGGAGTGGCTGTTTCACTTGCACTGCATGGCTAGAGGTATGCTTGTGAGCATTATCAATCCTTTATTAGTTGGCCAAATTACTCTCTGCATTGTGGAAGCAATGAGTCTTGAGCAGGTCTTTGGAGGAATTTGAGAAAAGGAGTAAGTCGTGTTCTCCACTAAGCAGAAACATGTGGGATATAGTCATCACAGTATATAGCATATCATCTATACCGTCCACAAATAGCATAGATACTGCAGACACAGAGTTAATTTTCTTGACAAGGATTTAGTGTCTCCCCAGGGTTAGGATGATTATGGTAGGCTTGCACAGGGTGGAAGGAGTGGAGAATAAGAAAGGCAGAATTGGCCACATATAACTCCAAACGAGCCCTTTATTCATTTTGTTCTTGTCTTAAATCGTGGGCTGTCAGTGCCCTGCCAGCTGCAATCCCTCCCTAAATTAGAGGCACCAAAGTCTCCGCTGTGTGTAGTGCTCAGCACTACACAACATCAGAAAAGATGGTGGAGAAAATGACCCGACCAAGCAACCATAGACTGTGACATCATGTTGGCTGGTTTACCTACCAAGCCTTATCACTCGCCTCTGACTCCAGAAGATGGTTTATATATGGTTTCCTATGTTTGTGGAGAGATGCTGGTGACAATAGATTATTCTTACACTGTAAGTGCACCAAACCTGGTTGCATCATATGTGTTATGGGCAGGTGTGCGAGCACAGAAGCACACACATACACACAGAGACGCAAACCTATCAGTGGGGTGTTTGTTTGAGATAGAGCCATGGGATCCAGCTCACTGTTTAAGAGAGGGGCAGGGATGTTTTCACATGTAAAACACACAAAACAAAAAAGTCCTTCAGTAAAATTCACACACAAATTGGTGTATTTAGAAAAGGTTCCTAATAAAAAATAAAAAAACCCCAAACCATCATTATCAGTTTTTCTTGCCCATTTGAGTGTGTGAGGAATTCTGCCAAGAATTTTTATTTCAGATAACGGATTCCAAGCTCCCATTATCAGTGTGGAGGAATTAATACCCTTTGTTCATATTTTTGCCAAGACCAAATGTGGAAAATACTCAAACCACACCTGTTTCGGTTCTACAGCACATACACTTCTGCTTGCCAGCTCTCTAGCTGATAAAATTAGTTAGGGGATTTCTGATCCTTTTTTTTCTATTTTGTTTTCTTTTCAAGGCAGTTAGAGAACAGCAGTAGCAAGAGTATGTGGTTAGCTCATAGGGATGTGAGAAGGAAAGCAGAAACACTTTAAATCTCCAGCAGCAGTTACACAGAGGAAGATTTGGCTCTAATGTTGAATGCTAGCTAGTGCAAGGGTGCCATGGCTGCGCCACGGGCATCGGCGAGGGGATGTGAGGTTATGCTGCTGAACCAAGCGGGTTTGCTCAATTCTTCTTTGAGGTATTGTCTGATGGGGCTCAGCACAGCCCTTGAGACTGTCCACATTGTAAAGTAGGACAGAGAAGGAGAGTTTTTTTGAAAGAAAGGGTCCTAATCAGTTTAATGCTCAGTGGCAGAGACTGCAAGGTTGATGACATGTCATTCAGATGCTTAAGGGAAACTGACGCTTTTGGGTAGATCACTGCAATATTCATTTCAGTGCCCTCCTTTCTCCTCAGGAATGCAAACTTGAATTTAAAAATTACCCTGTTATTATATCTCCAGGCCCTTGTATCAGTTAAGTGGAGAATCACCCCATTAGCACCTTGGACTGCTGCTCAATACTTGGCCAACTAGCCAGCCACTGACCTTTCATGCTCCCAGTGATCAAGTAAAATCTCCCTGGTCACTGGATTTGAACAAACTCTGCGCTGTACTACATATACTACATAACAATCAGGACTTCTTTTGTCCTCCCCCTAAACGTTTATATAAAATGTACACTTTATCTAAAATTTAAGCTACAAAGCAAGATTTTTATACAGCTACTTTTTCAGTTATCTGTAATTATTTCTACCTTCTTTCCACAGATGTCCTGGGTTTAGTTTAAAATAACAAAATCTGGTTAAAGATGTACTGAAATGCAAAACGTCAAGGAGGTATATTAACTAATGAATTAAATTTAATCTATATTACACTAACATTATGGATTACAAAGCCAGTATTTCTGCTACAGAAATGATGAATAAAAAAGCAGTAACTTGCCTGGGAAAAATTGGTTTCATTTTTGAAATTGCCGTCTTTGGTTTGCTACTCTGTGTCTGCTGGAAATACTCTCTTTCACTTAAGTTTATACTCATATTATTCTCACCAATTTTCACAACGGTAATGTGGTTTGCCTTCTCCTATGGGAGGGGCCTTTTACAATCTTAAAATAAAAACACAAGGTACATTTTCTTTCCTCCCCAACAAACCCTTTTCATTTTGTTTGCATTGTAATTAACAATAAAAATAATGAAAGAAGCTCATGATTCACAGGTTATGCAAAACTGTTAAACAGAGATCTACTTCAAGGTGTTTCATGAAAGAAGTATATTAAACTGAGAAGTCTGCTTACTGTGAAACATTGGAGGAAAACTAGGAAGCATCAGTACAATGGTATTATAATGGCAAAGGAGACATATTTTTGCAGAATGGTTTTCAAATGCTATTGGCATTTGAATTCGGGAAGTTCAGATTTAAGGAAGAACAGCTCTAAGAGTCAAACCCAAGCCAATTTGCATTCTTTAATGTTGATTCCTCAAACTAGCAGGTCTTTTCCTTTTTTTATCTGAGACACTGAATCCCAGTGTCTCTCCAATGTGTCCCCAAAATATTTAATTTGGAAATATCCAAAGGAGAATTAATTGCCGATGTAGGCTAACGAGTTTGGGGCTGGGTGAATGATATTGTTTGCAGATATTTAATAGACTGTATACACATCTGGATAGTTTTTTTTCCTGAAACACAAAGATTTCTGCAGCCAGTCATTTCTCCTGACTAATCCAAAGAGGAGTTTAGAGCACCTAGTCTCCCTGTTCAAGCCCATTTGATGATGACTGCTTTTTTGGGCCTTGATGCTTAGTTGGCTCTTTACACCATTCAGTACTGCACATGCTGTATTATAGCGTGTAATTTCTGAAAGTCTGAATGTCGTGTAGTAGTAGTAGAAAACCTTAAAATGTCTGTTACATTTATGCAGTCACCTTTATCAAGCAAGTTTATAATCTCACCAGAGGATGAAATCAGATCTGCCCAGTGAGACTGATTGTTCATAAAACAATGTTGACTAGCATTATTTCTTTTCCAGCCCTCTACTTCTTCTTTGATTGTATCTTGTGTCAGTTTTATTCATGGTTCTGCAACTGGAAACCCACAACAACAGTGCTATAATGTTTCACAAATCTGCTCATGGTCAGCTCTCCCATTGATTCAAACTGTGAGCATTCAACTTTTCTATCTTCCTCCCCCTGCCCAATAGGCAGAAAACATTTAAGTTATCCAAGTAATTTAGGAGTCCTGTTAAAAAATGTACATAGAACCAAAGCAGGACCCTACGTGCTGTCACTGAGAGCTGACCACCCACCCCTTGACAAGCTGTCTGTGCTTGATGTCCATGCATTGCAACTGAGATGGGGCTATCCTGAGGTTCGACTTACACCACGAGTAAGATGAGCTCTCAGCTCAAGCATTCAAAGGTAGTTATAGCGCTTTGGCTGAGGAGTGGCAACTTCTTATGGTGTTGCCATGACATTGTGTTGAATCCCCAACAAGGAGTCACTTATAAAAATGGGGCACAGGCTCCTAAGTCCCTTAGGTCCATTAAAGCTGTATCCACTGTCTCTTTCAACGATCCAAACAGACACACACGCACACACTCTTAGATACTCCGGTTTCCATTGACAATGTCAGGCTGTATAGCATGAAGGTATGCCTATAGCCCAGCAAAGCATGCACTGCCTTGACTGCACAACCAGATTGTTTCCAGAGCTCTTCCGCATATGCACCATGTTTATCAGAACTATGAAAATCACAGCGGTACTTTTTTTTTCCCCGTTTTCCCTCTTTCCCAGCTATTTACGTAAACAACATTTTGAAAAACACACAGAAAACTATTCTTTCCTGGCAACAGTGGGATTTTTTTTTTTTATTTGCTCTTGGTTCAGGAATGCTTTTGCACTTAACACCTCCATGAACTTTTTTTGTGACAGAATATCTCATCTGGAAGGTCCATTCAGAGGTGGCTGGCTGGCGTGCCAAATGCAACTCCAAACCCTATCTTTCCCAGGTGCTAAATTACCTTTCCTGATAGGCTGAGCTAAATCTGGGGAGATGTTTGGATTAGGCTTGAACGGTACACTCAGATCCCAGCCATTCCCTCTTCCGGACACCCAATAGCCCTGCGAATATTCCAAACTGATAATGTCAGTCTTGAAAGGGAGCTGGTCTGAGAAAGCACTTTTCACTGCATTTTTCCTGAGCAGAGATCAAATGCGGATGTTCTAGGGGAAAAATACAGCAGAGAACCATGTGGAAATTCAGGGTTGTGGATGTGCTCACCCCTCAGCTGCCAATGATGTGCTCACCTGCTAGGATAGGATAACATATCAGTGTTCACTTGACCGCAGCCTTTGCTCTGGCACTTCATATACAACTCATTATGACTTCCAAGGGGCACTTCACGGCCCAAGATGCAGCACACAGAGCTCCAGCAATACCCCAGCAGACCATGCTCCTTGGAGAGGATGGGCTGACAGCCATTGTGGGCAGGGAGACACAGGGAAGTGAAGAGTCAGTCTGCTCCAGCAATGGTAGGAGGGTTGGACAATGCTTTATCTTTTCTTTAACTGACTAGAGGACTAAAGGTGGCTGATTTCAGAGAGGATGCTATTTGGCCCTCCGTATCTGAAGAGCATTGCCCCATTAAGGGGGAATTGTCTTGCACCTGACAAGAAACTCCACAATGAAAATGAAAATTGCAGGGAACTCAAATTTTAGTCATATCTGGTCTGTGGGTGCATTAACCTGTCTGCACATAAACCATGACACAATGTATTGTGAGCATCACAACATGCTCAAGAAAACTGCATCATGGGGATACAGAAACAAACGCATTGGGTGAGAACCAAGGTCCCTTCAGCTCCTTCATAGTGGCCAGGTACAGATGTCTAAGGTAGAATATCAGCACAGGTAACGCTGTGTCTCCTGTGGAGCTTTTCCCCATCTCCAGTGATCTCAGATCAGGCCCTCCCCAAGCCCACTATGGTATCCTCCTGTGAGCCAGAGCCACTAAACCCTGCTGGGCTCCCTCTGGCCTCACTCACTCACTCATTAGTATGGTGTGGTGTGACACTGGTTGAGCTCAGCCAGGATACTTCTAGCTTCATGAGCTCTGGCAGCGTACTGTTGAGGGGACCCCAGTTGCCTGCCTCTTGTACTACCCCTGCTCTCTGCCTCAGCCCACGCAATCAGCGCTGCAGTCCTTCCCCTCCCTCTGCTTCCCACTGCTGAGCGCAGCATGGCACAACAACCACCTCAGGCCAAACCTTGTGCCAGTTGCCTTGCCCTTCGGCGGCGAGTCATGAAGACATCACCAGAACCCAGCATGTCTCGGTGGGAAGAGATGTGACTGTTGTCCCTGAAACAACAACCCATCACCTGGTCATTTGCCTTAATTCTCTTTGCAAAAGGGGACTGTTTTGCTTTTATTCTTTGTGTTTTGTGCTCTGATATAGATATATTTCTCTGGAAAAGCTCCTGTGCATCAGGATTTCTGTTTTCATTTATGATCTTAAGGGAAAACATCTGTTGCTATTGCTCCCTTACCATTTGTCTTCAACTTTCCTTGTAACTGTTGTTTTACTTGTGATATCATCATTCTTTTCGTATCCTCACTATCTTTCTGCACTGTATCTCCCTGTCTCTATGATAGGTCACTTGCTGGTGTCAGTGTTTCTAGGACAAAGTCTCATTCTTTATTTTTAGGAAGTGTTTAAGCTAATGTCTTGTCTGTTACTGCTTTTTGGGATTTTAATGTTCTAGTCTCTTTTTCTAGAGTAATTTTTCCTATCTGAAATAGTCCTAGAGAGATAATCTGACTCAAAATTTGAATCTCCTCATTTTTCTCTACAATGGACAATTGCTGGACTTTCTCTGGCTTGTTTTTTAGTTTTTCTTTGCTGTATTATTGGTGCCTTGGTGCTCTTTGTTGATGGCTGTTGTAGGAAAATATTGAACACAAAACAGAGGCCCAGATTAATCTGATTTATGCTGCTTCTCTAAGCGCCTTGTCACTCTCCTATAAAGCCAGTGGAAAGACAAAGAGGACAACTGAGATCTTAAGTGAGTGAAACTGTCCTCACTTCTCTTTTGACTAAACCATCACCAAATTACATAGTGACACCGTAGTGCAACTGTGCTCCTAACTGAGGCAATTCAGGAAAAGGGTTAGAGTTAGATGGGTAGCAGTCAAACCACAGAAGGAAGATATAACCCATAACAAGGCTGCCACTGAGGGCCTGATCAGCGCAATATCCCAACAGAATATCTCTTCCATAAAGGAAAAGAAGGAAAATGACCAGAGCATAAAATCATCACTGGCACCAGCTTGAGTCAATCCTGTGTTACCTTTAAATGTCTCTTTCTTTGAAATTAAATGGTGAATTCAATCCAATTCCTTGACACCTTAACTGCTACCACTGAGACCTGAACAAGCCATGTGTGCTGAAATATTACCCGGACTTTCAGTGACTGATACAGAAACTGATTTCTTTTCCAAGTATGTAATGAAGGACTTAATATAATTAAGATAGAATTGCCATGCACATCTGTCAGTGCACAACAAAATCTGATTCCCTTGGAATAAGATTGAGGATAGTCTGAAGAATAATGTGGGCAAGCATGGTACTTCTCTATCCCAGATAATAAAATATAGGAATTTGTTTTCAGGAAATGTAATGCAACTTTTTTAGGTGCACAAACCTTAGCTGAGTATAAACAAAAAGACATGTTTTTTGAAATAGATAACACTGATACCATAAATCTTTGCAAGATCAAGAGTATGAAAACAAGATCTTCCAAGACAGCTCATCCACTGGTCTATGCATATCCCACATTCCCTTGAACTATCTACTGTTCTCTAAAATTAAAAAGAACAGTTGTTCTCTTCTGATTACAACGTGCTTATATACAGCTCAATTTACAAATGGTGTCATACCTGTCCGACAAGTGGAATTGTCAAGTGTTGCACACGGTGGCCTTTCACCTCTGGATGAGCTGTAGGATAAGATTTGGATTTTGGCTTTGAAATCGAGCAAAGGCTTCACATGGGGTTTGAATTCCATCATGCTCAGCTCTCAGGGGCTCTCTTCCTGTGAGATCAAATGCCTTGCAAGGCTGGTCCTTGTGTTATTTCCATCACTAGATGCTGCCTGCACTCTGCAGGCTCCCTCTAGTTTTGCATTCCACCCAGGATTCAAAGGAAAGGAGTAGATCCTGATCTAGAAATGCTCATGTCAGCCTCTTCTCCCTGAAGTAGTGGGGAGAAAAGAATGACAGATGCTACTGCTGAGACCCAAGCCAGTCTCTGATCCTAGTATATAAAATGTTTCCCAGTAGTTCTAGGGATGTCCCACAGACTTTTACAGGGTGTTTTCAAAATTCAAGCATAAGTTGTGAACGAAAAAATTTTCTGGATTTCCTAGATACTTAGGGAATGGGAAAAAAAACCTAGCGTAAAGCTTTGATGGCCAGTCCTTTTCCCTCTCATAGTTTTGCAAAATTCCACCTGAGTGGTGCAATACCAAAAAATCTCAATTTTATCAAAACAACCCTATGAAACTCTTTTAAAGGATTTAAAAATCTTTAAAGGATAGAGGCGCCTGCATCCACTCAAAGAGCCCCAGTTGAACTAAAGACATAGATTCTGTGTTGTAGAAACTCAAGCCAGGTAGTGAATGATGAAAACCTCCCTCATTTAATTTCTTGGCTTCTGCTGTCTTATCAGAGTGTTCTGCCCAGCAGAACTGAGCCCTGTGAAAAATGTATATCCCCAAGTTCAAATGTGCAGTGTAAAACAATATCTAAAAGAAGTTAATTCCACTGCTTGTTTCTTAAATAGTTTTCAGTGCGAGAGATGGTTTTATAATCATGTGTCTATGATCAGAGACTTTTGGATAGACACCAAATCAAAACATCAGCAAAGAGAATGGGGTGATGTGGAAAACTGATTTATTCATTCATAGTCAATAAAGTAAGCATGCAGTAGCTGGATTGTAAATAGCACTGTGGAGAAGATTTATAAGTCTTAACATTGGGAGACAGGTTTATCCCAGTTAAAAGCACATTTTAACTGGAAGAACTCTTCACTGTGTTTATAAAATGAGGTCTTGGGTGCAAGATGAAACCTTAGGTCTCTGTGAATTTAAAATGGACAAAATACGTCATCTGCAACCATGTTTTTAATCTCTCAAGTAGAAAGGTATAATGTAAAAAAATAAAAATAAAAATTCTAAGCAAAATAAAACTAGGCTTCAGCAGCAGTAGGTACTGTGCTTAAAACTTCCCTTTGCTCCAGATTGCTGTGTTTATAAATCAAAATTATATGTCCAGTGGGGAAAAGGGAAGTAAAACTGTTTCCAAAGAAAAAATGACAAGTGATTAATTTCTGTTAAAATCATAATTGAAAATACAGAATGTAGAAATGCTCTTGGTTTACTCTTGTTTTTATTTGTAACATTTGCTTTGTTGCAGACATTATGATCAAGAGACTGAAAAAGAATGAATTTACCACTATAAATCTTTCTACTATTGGAAAAATAATACACATTGCAGGCTTTCTGCACCGTATAAAGTAGAGCTTCATCTTTACCAAGGATAAATGCACTTCCTTCGATTTCCTGATAGAACAGGCCATTTCAGTATTTAATTTATTAAACAAAAAATATCTTTATTGACTGTAGTGTATAAACAATTCTGAAGAAACTGTAGTGGAATCTAATGAGGTATTTCCCTTTGCAGCATGACAAGGTTCAAATATGTGCATATGTGCAGTAAGGAAAATAAAATTGACTCTGACAATCAGATACCCCAGTGAGCTTCTATCTTTGCAACAAATGTGCTCTAAATTCCAATGTGCTTTGACAATCACCATTTATGTCAATGCGTTCTCCCTAGACACTAATTCTTACGGGCCAAATCCCCGTCTCATGAAAGTCAGAGGGAGTTTTGCCATAGGTATCACTGTTGGAAAGATTTGATCCTAACTATGTTTAAAAGCAATCAGATGGATGCAAAACGAAAGGAAATGAATGCGTTTACCCCTTGAAGTTCCAAGGACATGGAAAAAGCATATAAGTCTGGTATTTTTATTTTGAAGCTCTCACACGCTGACAGAATATCAATTGCCCTTTACAACTTAGTAAGATGCCTCTTCAAGGCCTTCACAGGACACCTAGGGGTGCAATTGTCTGTCTTCCAGTGCAATGAGTCAGATCTGGCTCCCTAAGTATGACATGCCCTTCTGATAGCAAAATATTATTCCCAGGAGCTCATCTGTGCTAGAGACTCTTGTAGGGTTTTGGCTGGACATCGAATGGAGATATTTGGACTCAAAGATGTGGTGCAAACATACTCCATTGCACCAAGAGGTGGATAAGACTCCTTTATGGACAGAAAAACTCAAAAGCAAGAGGAGGACAGAACTGGTGTGGGCATCTCTGGGCACAAGAAGGACAATCCTAAAAGAGGGGTTCCAGGGTACATGTGAAATGAGTCCTTTGGAAATTCAGTCACTTATATGACCAAAGTTATTGATAATTAATGCTAACAAAGAGATAAGGTAGGAAAGAGATAAGGACAATTACATAATCACAGGTTAATTTTTTAAAAAGACATTGTAAACATATGTTGAAAATAAATATAGGCTCAGATGTTAAACTCATTTAAGCATTTAAGGTAGATATCACTGGTCTTCTGAGATGGGTTGGAGGCTGTGTACATCAGCAGGCTTAGGTCATGGGGTGAAGATAAAGACTAAGCAACCAGATTAATGCCACATAACTAGTCATCCTATAACTGTGGGAAGCCATGTCAGTGGAAGAAAAAAAATCTCCAACATACCCTCAGCTCCCAGTCACTTTGCCTTGCAGGATCAATCCGTCACTTCTTCCATGTAACTTCGATGACTGGTCACAGCTCAGCATCACAGGACAAATTTTGGATATTCCCAGTAAGTTCAGAGAATAAACAAAACACAAAGTAATTGTGAGGAAACTGTTATCTCCCTTCAGGCAATTCCACAAACAGAACAAAAAAGAAAAGAAAAGCTGCTCACTGTCCATTGGTCTCATAATCCTGGAGAAGAGCCAATTTCAAACAAGAAAAACCTGGATACCTGTGAACATATGAAAAATACAGAAAAATCAGTTCTTGCCTTTTAAAATGCAGAAAAGGGGTTTGAGCAGCACTTGAAATGCAGTGATTTGTTTTTGATGCCAGTTTCATGGTTCTTATCAAATCTGAAGTGACTGTCAATGTGTCTACTATCACTGAGGCGTTGAGACAACATGTAAAAGGAAAAGCGTGACAATAAAGGAAGAAAGCCTCCCTTCCTCAGAAATCTAGTACCCCCAGCCAGCATCTTCAGTCAAGGCCTTATCTAGTTTTGTCTATTCCATCTGTTCCTCAAAAGGATTGGTGGCAAGGTGTGACTCCAAGGAAGGTTTGTATTGCTCCTCTAGCTGTTGGTTTTATTCTCTACATTTTAAGATGGGCAAAGAGAAGACTTCGTGTGGCATAGCTCCAATATGCTTGGTAAATACTCCAATATACTTGGTAAAGCTATAAAGCTGGATGAGGGCTTCCACTGTAATTTCTGCAACAGTGCTTTCTCATCCAGCAGAATACCGTGCACTGCACTGTTGGTCCTCTACACTTATCTCTCACTAGCTGTGTAATTACTAAGTGCCTGACAACACTTCCCATTTCCTAGAACTGCTCTAATTACGAGTAATTTTCTTTTTATAAAACCAGGAATATAACTTGTAAAACTTTCATCAGGTTGCTACCACCTACTAGGGGCACAGGAGCTCATTGAATAGGGGTCAGGACTACATCAGTTCCTTGCTGGTGCATGCAAGTTGCTAAAAATCTTTGTGGGTGAGGTCTGGTTACTCAGACTGACTTACGGTGCAATTCACAAAGACATGTTAATGAGTGTGCTGTGGATCAGGATGCACTTAGCAGGAGTGACATTTGAGAAGCCTTTCAGAGAGATAAACAAACAAATAAAAATACTTCATTTTTTCGCATACTTAAAGCACAGATGAGGAACCGAGTGACAAAAAGATTGCGTGACTTAGCCAGGGTCATACAGGAAGACCGTGTCAATGCTGAAAACTGCAAATTTTCCAGCTCCTGGCTAGCTCCTTAATTATTTGATCATCTTCTGTCACAATAGGAAGATTACTAAGAGTGCAGCCATTCCTCAAATAATTGCTGGGAATCTTGAAAGATGATTCCAAGTGCACTTAAATACATTATGAAAGTGTCAATTTTTAGAAGACGACATAAGCATTGCATCCTAATCTGTATTTCCTTGTCCTTGTGTTCAAGTGGCTTACTCTTGTAAACATACTAAAAGTGCACATCAAAACCCATGGGTGGGCACCCAAACACCCTGGGATACTTCCTTTAAAATGTTTAGATTGTCCTCTGTAGACAATAATTCTTGTCCTCAAAAAATTGTGGTTTGTTTTTTATTTATGCTTAGCAAAAAATCCCAAGAAATACGTAATTTATCATCTTCTAGTTTAGTAGACAAACCACTCAAAGTGAGAGATTGAGGCACTTCTCATGAGCTTTGTAGGTGAAGTAGTTAATGCAGACTCCTACCTTAGCCAGCCTTTATGTTATGATACTTTGCATTTCCTTCTTGGTGTTGTCACCGTTACTTTTGCTTTGCTTTAACATCATTAGTTATGGTTCTCAAAGGTGAATCCATTCTAACTGTACTTGGTGTGGCTATGTTTAACATTTGTCAGTGGCTTCAGTAGAATTGAAGTAGATTCAAGTACCATAAAACCACAATGGGTCAGCAGACCATCTAGCCTGACTTTCTGTGCAGCCCAGACTATACAGCTTCACTTACTAGGTCAGTGATACCCAAAAGTTTTAAGTTAACTAAACCTTTTTTTTTTTTTTGTAAACCAAACAAAGCCCCACAGAATTAACCTTCTAGTCAACTACCCTACCCTATCAAGTTGTCTCTTGCTTTGCCTTTTATAGTTGTCTTTGCAATGAAAGAGCAATTAATAAACAATGCATAAAGGCAGGAGAGTATCAGTTGAAAAAGGGTCACTAGCAGTAGGACTGTGATATATGATACTCCTGAAAAAAAGTCAAAGCGATTTGGGGAAAAAATGGTATGATGAATTACAGGAAATAGTAAATTACAGAAAAGTGTATTCTTTGCTACTTTTTCATAAATCCCTTGAAACTGTTGTCATGAGATGATGATTAGAAATTTCAGTAACACAGTGGTAGAAACAGTCTGACTCGAGAGACTGTATTTTTGGTTTTGTCTGCAAAACTTCCGTCATTGTATGTGTGAAAAGTACAAGAAAGTGTATATATATGAATTAACATTAATCCATGCAAACAATCAATAATTTTATACATTGTCATTTATCTTCAGATAAATTATTTGTAAATTACAAGGCAGATCTATGGAGCTGCACTCATTTAGAGATCAAATCTGGCCTCCTATTATCATTATAAACCACAATTATAGATAGCTGAAAAAAATTGTGTAAATAATTTACGCTCTTATCATTTCCCTTCAATCTGTAAATGTTTCCTTGAACACAGTTTTATTATATAAGTGCTTTTAGGATCTTGGCAATATAAGTACAGTTACCAACCAAGATTTCTACAGTGCCGTCAATCCAATCTCTCCTAATTTACTATGCTTTTAACTACTGTTGTGCCCACTTGTAAATTAACAAAGGTTTACAGTTCAGCATTTCCTTACTTGATCTACTATGCAGAAACGGACTTAAGTAGGTAAGTCCTTAACATACATTGCTACTGATGTCTTACATGCAAGATTGCTGTGCTTTATCTATTTATTTGGCATGAAATCCACTTGTTTCCTTCACAGAGGAGCGCCTATCAGAAGGGTGCCTTCTGGGTGCAAGCAGATTCCTCATTTTCTCTCTATTTATTTTTGTCCCTCAGGATTTTATACAATGCCCACTGAGACTGACAGAAAGACAGCTATTGACTAAATGGGCTTTCTGTCATGCTCCAGGAAAATGAGGAAGGCATATTGATTTTTCGGTTTGCTGTTAAGGCACATTTTGAAATTCTGTGGTTTTGGCTGACACTATACACTTGGCAGGGGCTTAAACCTGCAAGATTACAATCTAAAATTTGCCACTTCCCCAACTCACTGCTCTTCATTGCTCATACCAGGAGTGCTGTGGTTCTCTGACACGGCAGCCGTCAGCCACCCGAGACAGATTTTCAGCTGCTGTCATGGCTTCACTGGACCCAGCCTGCTGCGCGTCTGCCTTACAGCCTCCAACCCCAGTTACATTGCATTCAAGATGATGGGACCAAGTGTGTGGTCTGTCACAGACAAAAAATAATTTTGACACACTCTCCTTTTGTACGGGAAGAGATCTCTGGTATTTCTCACAGAAAGTTTCCAACTAGCTGCTAGCTTCTCCCAAAACATTTTCCTTCACTGGCTCTGGGGTTTAATGACTGAGCACATGACAATGTTCACATTAACATTTCCAAATCTAAGTGCCAGTGCTGGGATCCTGGAAGAGGCTCATAGGAATTATGCCCTGAACCCCCACTCCAGTGAGACATGACCACATAACTTTCATTCCTACAGCAGTCTCACCTCAATTCCATGTGTGTCAGTCACAGGCAACAAAACCTCAAATCCAGCATGTCACTCAAGCTTATGTTTAACTTATAATTATATGATTGTTCTGATTGCAGCCCCTGCCATAACTCAGGACTCTCTTATGATCTGGCATTTTAAACGCACTGGTGAGACGAGTCCTAATTTCAAAGCCAGGCAACCAAAGAAAGTAGAAGTATGGTTTTCACAAATGCTTCAGCTGGCTCCCTTAAAAATGAAGCTACTTGCATGCTTGTCTAAATAAGGATTAAGGTGGGTTGCTACAGGCACCCAAATTTGGAGATGTTGGCCTAAATGACTTGGATACGGAGAAGTGTTTTTTATGTGAGGTGTTAAATAAAACCCTTGAGTTTCAATAAATAAATACATCTATTTAGGAAGTGGTGACAATGTGCAATCTGCAAAAACGGGAAGCCTAGGAGGTGCTGTGGTAATAATGCAGTTACTTGAAGCACATTTAAGATACAAATATCTCTGTGGTTTTTTATTTGCTTCCACTCTTTGAGTCATTCTGAGAAACTTCACAAAGCTGTGCACATTCCAGTTATGGCTGAAGCATGATGCACTCCTCACTGCACACAAAAAGCTTTACTCCAGAGAGCTACAGCGTGGGCTGAGAAGAAGTCTTTTCCAGGCACTGGAAAATGCAGATATGAAGCACAATGTAACAGAGAACTCTGTTTCATGTGTATAAAAGAAGAAGAAGAAGAAGAAAGGCAAATATTCTTGGCACAAAGAGACAATTAAAAAAATAAGGAAGTAGCTACTGTCAAAACTGAAGCATTTCTGTCATAACATGTGCTGCTGAAGTCACCAAAATGTGGTGGTGGTGGTATGGCTTTGTCCTAGCTGGGGAGAGGTTGTTTTGATAGTAGTAGTTTGAACACTTATTACAAAATCATAAACACAGCCAAATCCCTCAGAGGGTTTACCTGAACCAAAATTAGTTGATGAAACAACAGTTCAAAACAATTTTGCATCCCCTTATTTTAAAATCAAGGAATGGATCCAATTAGATTAGTTTCCAGAAGATACTTAGAGCATGGTAGCACCATTATTTTGCCTTAGAATATTCAAAGACAAGAGAAAAACAGACCCATATATCTTCAAATAAAGCCAAACACCAAAACAACAATCACGGTTTAGTTTATATTGCTTAAAGAAAGGTGATTTCTTTTATTTTTTTTTTGCTCTGAATGCACTGTGAAGCAGTTGTCTAGTGTTCAGGGTTGCTAGATTATAGATCCAGATCTGCAGCTGTTACCTACACAAAATCAGCTGCCAAATGCTTCCTAATGCCTCAGTTTACTCACTCACAGAAAAAAGTAAATAGCTATAAATTTATCTAAGAATCTTGAATGAAATTTTTAGCACAAGTAGAGAGGCTCATGATCATTATTAAAAGACAGTGTTTTCTTTGTGGTTTACTGAGGTCCACAGGACTCTTCAAATTTAGTCAGAGTTTGCATTAGAGGTCTGTCTATGCCTGCTCCTGTTCCTGTCAGTTATTCACGCTTTTTCTAGCTTTCCCAAGAGAAGCCGCTAAACATTGCCAACCAAGTCTGACTCTTCCCTCACTTTTCTCCGAGCCATCCATCTTCCAGCGAGCTCCATGCTGATAGATCCCTGAGGTCGTGCATAACCCCAGAAAGAGTCTGAGGCTGCTGTGTAGATAGAGGAATCTGCCTGGGGAAGGCAGGGTGGTGTTATCGCAGAATGGGGGCCTCACAGGTCATTTAAAAGACCAACTCGGGGGGTTGCCTTTTAGTCTGAAAGGAAATGCACTCTCTTGTATATGCAGATTAATATCCAAGTTTTCAGAGGGAGCTCAATTCCCCAAAACCTTATTGGTAGCAGTGCTAAGTACCACACAACATTTCAGTGAAAACCCATGAAAATTCTTCAGATAATAAACCCCAAGGCTAATTTTAAATGCTTGCTGGGCCGGGCCCAAAAGCTGAAATAAAGACCTGACCCCTATCACACACACATGTGACCCATTCCTCTAACTGCTCATAGAGGAAAAGGAGGTACTGAGCACGTCAACACTTACCTAGGCTTGGAGGGCAGGGTGCTTTCCCATAATCAGAGGGAAGTGTTGGAATGTATTGTTGCTATGTTTTTTAAGACCTTTTGAAACCGTGGCCCTAAGGAAATGAGGAAATACAGAGGATGAGGTTACATTGTTATTATTATTTCACGTTTTTTGAACACAGGATTATATGGCTGGATTCATATTATATTAGCTTTCTAAATCTTTAAAAACACAGGGCCTATAGTGCAGGTTCGATGCTTTGTTCATTAAATTCATGTTTTTCTATTTAAAAATTCCTGCCTATCTATCAAGCATTCCTTTCTTGCTCTCTGTCTCTTGCATACTCCTTGGAATATTCTTGTCTGAAAACACGTGTGTGCAAACTTTCCATTTCATAAATAAAAGATTTGCTTTTTGGGTAATAAATCAGTGTTTCCTGCTTTCTTTAATTTTAGACCTGATGCTGACAGCCACTCTCTGACCAAGCTCCCCAACACCCTCACACAATGAGCAGCCATTGCACAGCCTTAAAAACAGGTGGGATCAGTCCCTTCAGACATGCAAGAAGCTATCCTGTTTTCCAGAGAAGTATTTTCCACACATGAATGTGTTTCCAGGTGCTTCAGGTAAAAGAGGTAAGAGAGGCAATGTTAATGTTTCCCCTGAGACAGGGAGCCTGATCCTGCACCCACATATAACAATTTACCTGATTATCAAGTCTGTTGATATGAATTGTTCCTGCTTTATGCCAGTCTCAGGAAGGTCACAGAAAGGCCCATTAGGTTTACTGCTCCCTAAATCCCAAAACAAGAAAGATTATGGTATTGCTACCACAAGAAACAATTTGTGTCATGATCATACCGCATCATCTCAGACCTTCTGGTGTGTTTTTCATGCAGGCGTAAAAAGTTCCTATACTGATTTCTGAAATAATATCTTCATATAAATATATACACATATTTAATTTTTTAAAAGTGTTTCTGTGTGTTGTATAGTGTATAGTACATAACAGAAAAGAGATGAAGAATTATCTCACTAATACTAACTAGCCAGTTTGGCGGGGTTTCTCTTCAATGGAAGATGGCTCTTTTTATACTTGGTTGACTGCCTTACAGTATTTCATCAAATGCTATTGTGGTATCTTCAGGTAGCTGCCAGGATAAATGGAAATGACAACTAAAATGCATCAGGTCTTTCTTCAGACAGCAGGCCTAGCTGTTGATCTGTAAGGTCCCTTCCAACTTAAACCATTCTATGATTCTATGATCACTTGTCTACCTTCAGTTGTACAGGCTGGTGTAGCCAGTAGCCTTGCCCCTTTGAATATCTCTCTTTCTGCCTTTCTTATCATTGTCTTATCCTCCTGACAGCTGTATTTGCCCTGATTTGATTCTTTTTCTCCCCTTCCCCAGTTGCCAGGGTTCTCTTTGCATCACCAGCAAATTTTTCTGATAGCTCACCATCCACCCCAGCAGAAACACATTTCTCCTTCAAATTTTCTGCCATTTTCATGGATGAGTAAGAGAGAGAGTGCAAACTAATTAACTTCTAACTGCCATCACAGTACTTCCTCAACAATTCTTAGGCAACTGCTTTTCTAAAATACTGTAAATAGGAAAAGAAATCATTAGGATGTTTTTCTAGATTTCAAATAATTGCACAGTACTGCACATCCTGTTCCAAATGCTACAATAAGATACAGTCTGTATTGCTGAAACACAAACTATGTAAGCAAATCAATGCTTCTGCCTGACAGAATTTCCTCCGTAACGCATGGGAAATTTCGCAACTTCCAGAGGAATCGCTTCTCCGCTCCACCGCCCCTTGAATATCTATTAAATGAACTCCTTAATGCATCATTTTGATCTGAACGAAGAGGACGGCTGAGCAGCACTGGCGTGAAACGCTCTGCCAGGCACCCTTTACTCTGTGTCACAATGGCCTCTAGTGGATTAACAGCAACTGACAGACAGCTCTATCAGCCCCCCTTGGCATGGCTCCGGGGCCTGATGCACCCCCATAGGCCGGGGTCTGCTGCACCTGCAGGGCCTGGGCCCGGGTCTGGGCTCAGACCTGGGTCAGGGCCTGAGCCTGGGCCTGGGGCCTGAGCTTGTGCGTCGGCCTGGGCCTGGGCTGAGGCCTGGTCACCGTGCCAGATACTCCTCCTTGAATTACTGTCCCTCTTGGCTACTTGTTGACCCATTTTCCCTCTCAGCTGGCTCACAGGGCACCCCAGAAACCAATGACGTGCTTCCTTTATGGTTGGTTTCCTTTGGAGTAAGGGAAGGAAACCATGCAGGGCTGTGCACCTGCTGTATTTCATGTCAGGGCTACAGTGGGGGTGCAACAGAAAGAAAACTACAAAGTCTGCTACCAGATGGATATAGCCTCTTGCTGCATAGGATAACTGGTTTCTTAGTAAAAAAAGAGCAAACTCATTTCTAACAGGCTTATTTGACTTTCACCTCCTACTGGTTTTAACTTATCTAATGCAGCTTTGTTGGTATTGGTTCTATTTGTTACGAACAACAAGTACAAATTGAAGAGATGAGGAAAAATTCAAAGGAGAAAGTGTTTTGAATGCAGAAAATAACTTTCACAATACTGCCTTTTAACGGTCCACTGTTATGTTTGTGTAATTTATGCTTCCTGCTTCATAAAATACACTGCCTTATCGCTGAAGGTTTTGTGCCGCTATTTGTCTGTTACTGGCATAGCAGTGAAAGCATTGCCAGACAGAGTTGTCATGAAATTATAACTGTTAATCTTTCTTCCAAGAGTCAGCATGGACTCCTTGTTTAATGGTGAATCATCCATCAGGGGCATACGTGAGCTAAAATGTAAGGACCAATACTTCACCCAAGGTGCAATCAGCACCATCCCCAGATTGAAAGAGCTGCCATGACAGCACCTGAGATTGGTCATAGACAAATGAGGTATTGTCTTATATGGATCAGGGAAAAGAATGGCAGCTTTTCAGAACGAAAAGTCAAGTGAGCAAACCCCTATTCATCAGGGTCCAACCTGATCAGCTACTGCAATGAGGAAGGTTTTTCGCCCCTCAAAGTGCAGTATGATATTCCAATGTACCTCATACACTTAGGTAGAAAGAGAACAGAGAAACCGTGGTTTTGTTAAAAAATGAATGCTTTATCATTAGCTCCAGTGAGGTCTGGATTTTCCTGCTCCTTGAAGGCATGGATCAGTCATCTTACAAAATAGCAATGTGTGTGACTGGGAGAGAGAGAGAGAAGTTGCTGCTTATGCAGCACTGTCTCCTTTCTTTGGGCAGGGAGGCTCTCCGCTTGTTCTTAAAGTCTTAATGTACAAGTAAAGATGGGGCATGGTCCTCTGAAGAACTATGAATGGTCCCTCCTGCAGCACTTATCATGAAGAACAACACCATGGATCTCATATGGGGGTATCTACCATGCAACTGGAAGAGGGATTAACCACCTCCTTTGGGAACTCCTGGACCCTGGTGGTGTTTATACCTTTCAGGCACACTCAGGTGGAGTTCAGTCTTACGCAAGGCCCTGTGCATTGTTTGGATTCAGGGGATCAGCTACAGGAAAAGGCAAGCCCTTAAGGAAAAATGGTTTTCAGCTTGGCATCAGGAGCATGGAAGAGTAAACAGTACACCAGAAACTACTCCTATTCCACAGTGGTGGTGATGGGCATGGGGTAGGCAAGATGATTCTACTGCTTCTGTTCCTTGGCAATTTCACTGGCTTATAAAAGGTAATTTTCATTCCCTTGTAACATGCTTAGGAGATGTAGGATCCAATATAAGCACTTGTAGGTTAAGCTAAGCACCTGGTGTAAGAAACCTCTTACAACAGGTACATTGATAGTGAACATTTTCATAGACCTGGGTCATTGGGAAACTTGCTCTAGCACATACGTTCTTTTGTTCCAGGTATTCTGGGAATCGCTAGGAGCACATTACAGCCCTGGTGTGAGTCAGTGCATGGATCAGCATCTGGACTCTGCAAAGAAGGCTGCTGTGCTACACAGCTCCTTTAGACACCTCAGATTCCTTGCAAATGGGAGAAGTTTAACTGCTTTTAGCAGTTTTGGTCCCATGTTTGGCTGATTTGCTATTGCAACAAGTTCTGTGCCCTGCTTTACTAAGGAAATAAAAAACTAAAGCCTTAATTTTCTATCAGAGGGCCTCCACAGCGAAAAGATAGAAGAGGAGAAACAGAAAACACACAAGACAAAGGCAGGCTTGTGTCTTTGCTGAATATTTTCATTGTTTTCCCTGAGGGGCCAGTGGGTTTTTACACACAGCACTAGCACATTTCATTTTGACAACGAGTCAGACTTTCCAAGTCACTACACCTTTCACAACACACTGCAAACTGTCAGTGTGGTAACTTCCTTAAGTTTAATGAAGTTACCTTATGAAATCTCTTGACAGAGCTGGCCAAAAACAAAAACAACCAACCAACCAAAAAAAAAAAAGCATAAGGCTACTCAAAAAATAAGAGGAGTCCCCAATGAAATGTGATACATGCAATCTGGAAAACCTCCAAGGGGAGAAGGAAGAGTTGTGTGCTGACAAATGGTGCAAACTTCCGGCTAAGATTAGATCTCTGCAGGATTTAGATAAGTGGCCCAATTTTCCAATGGACTGAATGCCTGCCGGCTCCCAGTATTGGCCCTGCTAGCCACAGGCAGATCATTAAAATCTAGGCTCTAAGTTTGAGCCTAAATGAAGGTCCAGGGCCGATATCTTCTAAAAGACTCAAAGGACTATTGCCATTCGAAGTCAAAATCTTTGGAAGGTCTTGTTGCACAGGCCGGCCTAGAGAACTGTTCCTAAGCACCCATTTTTTAAAATCTAAGTGAGTCCTCTTTTTTTTTTTATGGTGTCTATACGATGAACCAAGAGAGGTAGCTTACCCTTCACTGTACAACTGAAGAAATTCCAGGATAACAGTCACCAAAATTAAGGCATGTCTGTCAGTGACTAAAAGCAGAGACACCCACTTAGACCAGATTAAAAAAACATATATAATTTAAGGATTAGCAGGCTAGCAGAGTTGGAAGAATTTCAAGCTCTTTACTGGGCTCAGGAGGAAATCTCTTTTAATATTCTATTTCATTCAGAAGTAGTCAAGGATTAGTGGTTTCAGAGGAACAGGTCAATACTGATGCATGAAAACTCTGGGGAAGGTCAGCACTGTTTTTCCCAGGTGCTGTTGAAAAGAACAGGTATTGCATCTTTATCTGCACTGTTTGAAGCCCAAAAGAGTATGGAACAGGAGAGGGTCCTTCTTGCAAGCTTTGTTTAAGCTGGATCACTGTTAATGTACAGATGCCTATGCTGAGAAAATCTGGTGCCTGCTATTCAATGTTTTCTGGATGTTTTCTCCATTATACTCTATTTCTTCTGCAACACTTGTGTAGAGTATTCCTACACAAGAGATCATCTGGGGAAATCCTCATTTTGATCATTGCAGGACTGATCCTGTGCCAGATCTCCTGTTGCCTTCAACAACAGCAGGTCCAAGGCCCCGCTCATTAAAAGCTAGTTGAAAATTTTCAGTAAAAAGGAACTTGAAAACAAAGAAACTCAGTCTTAGGAACAGTACTTGAGGTCACTAGTAAGTGAAATATGTTTTTGGTTTTTTGGAGGTTTTTGTTTTGTTTTCAGTAATTGAAACAGCAGGTTTTGGTAGGCTGCGTTTTCTGTTCTTGGATTGTGAATGATTTTACTGAAATAAAAAAAAGTCCTTTATTTTTTCCAGAGGAAAAGAAATTCAATTTCCTGAACAGCACTATAAATGATTGCAGATCCTGATCTGGGCTAGAGAAAAGCCCTTTGGACTAGTCAGGCACAGGCAGAGAACAGAGTCATCTTCCTGATAAAGTCTGCTCAGATTTTGGCATATGGTTTGTGTACTTGGAAATCAAGCAGGTCACGCTCCCACACTCCCAAGCTTTTATGTACCAACAAGTGAAACCAAGAATACCATGTTTCCCTTAAAAATATTGTCCTTATTCTTAACTTCTCTTACTATAATAGCCACTAGGAGGAGAAAAAAGAGGTTAACAGATTAGCATATATAAAAAATGGCTTTTAAGAATAGATCACTGGAGCCCTGATACTGTGTTGCTGAAGGTAGCAGGAGCCCAACTGAAAGTCATGATCAGCAGAGTTGAAATTCACTGTGCTCAGGAGGCAGAGACTTTGTTAAATCTAGGGGAATGGGAGGGGGAATAACACCGAAGAAATTCTTTAAGTTTCTGAATAAGGTACAAGCATCACTTTTCAGCTCTGTAACAGCTTGAGTCTGTGCATTTATTTCATACAAAAGAAAAACTTCAGGTGAAAAATAGGGTGAGGCAGCTTTGCTATCTGCAAACATCTCATGGTAGATCTGGTCTTCGGCAGCTGCTGAGTGAGGAGTTTTATGTCCATTTCCAATTTCTAGGCACATATCTTCTTTTTGACCTTTTTCTACAGCTTGCTGATAACAACAGCATAGACACTGAAAACTCCTAGGGGTTAGGGTGAATTCCCTTGGCAAGCAGTTAGTAAGCTGGCTTCAGTGATGCTGTTTCTGTGAGCTACTCTGATTCTCTGTGAGTAAAAGTCACAATTTTGCTATTTAAGCAGCAATGAGAAGGCTGCCTTTGTACCAGCTGGTTAATATCTGAACAATCAGACTCTGTATTTATCTCCTTTACTAAACCTGATCAGACTGAATATGATGATACATAAACCCTGGTGAAATACTACCTCATTTGCTAAGAGCTTGTTTTAAGCTTAGAAACAGCTTTGTCAAGTGCTCTTTAACCATAGGGCTAAATGCTAGAAATATTTAAAAGAACTTTACATTCCCATTTTTTAAATCAATATCCTCTATTTATCATGTTTACTTACATAGGAAGTACCTCATTTTGTAACTCATCGCTTTGATTTTACGTAGAAGAAGATCACTGAATTTGAAGCCAATGTCAAGGTATGACAGAAACAGGACATGATCAAGCTGTAACACAACATGACACATAATCCTGAGCATAACTGCTGCTGTGGTGATAGTACTGAAAACAAGGCAAGGAAAATAGAAAATAGCTGTCCAGGGGACTACTCGTTAGGGTGTGCAAGCTCCCACTTTATATAGTATAGAGCCCATATATACTGCTGTGACTGTAACTGCGTCAAGAGTTGTGCTAAGTACATACTGGGGCAAAATCTGACACTTACAATACATTTTCTATAGACTAGGTCCAGACACCTTCAGCTTTCCTGAGTTCACTTGAACTTTCCATTTTGCTTCACTAATCCTTCTGTTTTCCTCTTTCATTATCTGAATGAATCCAGCCCGTGACACTGAGGTCTGGCCAGATGGGTTAATTCAAGAGGACATGAAACTATGTATGACTGTGTTTATTTGTGTGCAAAGTCTCTATCCATAAATTAAAACCCTCTCAAGGAAGCATGTGCAGACACACATGCACTCACACACACTTACGATTTTTCACACCCTGTATAAGAGAATCTCAAGCACTTTACAAATCTTTAAGAGTGCATTGCACTCCCTTAAGATGAGTAATGACTGAGAACACATTTGCAGGACCTCAGTTTGGCCTGCATCACACATCACATTTCCATGCCTGCTGTAGGAATTGCCGAGCGGGATTCAAGCAGAAGTTCATTTAGCCCAGTAGTCCATCTAATTGCCAGAACATGATCCATTGGCCCTTTTGAAGTATAAAGAAAAGCAAAGCAGCAGCATTCTTTATTCCTTCTATTAGTTTTTAAAATTCTTCTTTGTGTTTCTTGTATTAGCCTTCACCTCTAAACTGAACCATTCCACACTTTTTAGCCCTTCCTATTCAGAAATCTTTCATTAATCCCTGTCCTGCCCTGAAGAATGTATGCATATTCAGCATCATGTTTATCTTTATTATGATGTGAAGGAAGGATCACATTTATAAAAAAAAGATTAAAGCCATATTTATTTAGTATTCAAAGTCAGTATTTATAGGGCATGCTGCAGAATTCTGTGAGCCATGAATTGAGGTTGTGCAACACTAGCAGTCGGATGTCATACAAACCAACACTCTTTCAGAATCAATTTGCCAAATATCTAATTGATGACTTTTGAAAACCTGGACCTAAAAGATTGCCTATAGAGTGACAAGGGAAATCTGTAACAGAGCCTGAAATAGATTTCCAGTCTCTTCTATTCCACTGCTTATTGTTTCTCCAAAGCCTTTGCAGATCTGAAAACCCAGAGACAAACTCCAGTTGAACTCTTTTTCCCATGTGGCAACACGTTATCATGGAGCCAGTCTCTTCAGGACAAAATGAAGATGAGACATGACGGTCCGATATATCTGAGCCCAAAAAGGGGACCTGATTTTTTTTTTTAATTACTATTTCTTCTCTCCAACAAAAGCATAAACGGAAGCCTAGCACTGTCTTTAAGTACTTCCAGGATAGTTCTATTTCATCAGAGTTCGTGGAAAATTTCTCAAAACGATCATGGAGCTAAAGTGACATATTTATGAGGTGAAAAAATCACTGGAGAGACTGTCACAAGGATCTCTGTTTATTAGGTAAGTGTTCTCACGCTCTCATGACACCTGACGTTCAGGGCTCACTCTAGGGAACAACCCCAATTCAGAATAATGATGCACTCCTGGCTATTACAAGAAATCAGTTTACCAAGTCTTACATTCAAGATAAGCCTTTTTTATTGTTCTTCTTGGACTCAAAATGCTCAAGGGAGTTCAGCAGGTGTTTGTTCCATAAATATCAGGAACCCCTTTATATTAAATCCGGAGGGAAAGATCACGATAGAGCCAAAATCAAGACAAAGTCAAGACAAAGTCAAGACAAATCAAGCCAAAATAGACTTACTGGGGAAATGCCAATGTCCTAAGAATGATTTTAGTGATGTAACCCAGAATTAGGTGCTAATAAGTACACGTAAAACAAATTAGATTAGATTTAAGATGCTTGGCAGCATGAGGACTTTGAACAGCACAGATGGACTTCCATGTCATGTTTTGATCTGCTAGACTAAATGATGACATTTGTTACTGAAAGTAGTTTTAAGGAGGAGTTTTGTAGCACAGTAAAATTTAGATGTGGTTTCTATATGCAGCTTCTACAACAATATCTTCTCATGCCTGCACATGTGTGGCCACTATTGACTTTCAGTGAAAGTACCACCTGTACACTTGTGAGGTACCATTTGGTTTATGCACATCATATTACCACAGTTAGGGCCATGTGGTACAAGGTTCTAGGCATCAGGAGAATTGAGGCCATTCAGCATTTTGCAAGAGAGAGTACTAAAAATGGAAAGTTACTTTTTTTGCCAAATGGCAGGTAGTAAATCTGTGTTAGAGAAGAAGTCCTGTTCCCTTGTATTCAGAACACTCTGAAATCACCCACACAGTCCTTAGATATGTTACGTACAATATGCATTCAATGTTTGGATGCTTCTTAACACTTGAGGGCAAAGAAAGATGCAACATTTATATGCACTGCAATGCAGAAGGGTGAGCAAATTCTAACCCCAGAATCAGCTTTAATGACCTTTCTCATGTCACTTGACTTTTCTTGCCCTATTTCTTCATTTCAAAGTACTGCAGATCTTCTTTTTCATGTCACCTGCATTGGTGTAAATCAGTAATTTACCACAACAGCCCGTTGTAATGAGAGAAGCATCAGTTTCCTCATGCATTTGTAACTCTACTTTCTAGCTTGTCTCTGCTTGCAGACTCAAAAGAGGAAAATGGCCCTTTGTTTTTACTGCCAAGAAGCCTGATGATACTATGGTAGTCACTAATGAAGGGTAAAGTCAAAGAGCTAAATGTTGCACAACAGTAATTTTTTTTCTAGGGAAGAAACCATCCCTGGGAAATAAAAAAGATTTCAAAGGAGTTTAGTCACTCATAAAGGAAGCGTTCCTTTCTGATGAAAGGTGATCTTTCCAGCAGATGTGTTACGAGGTTTGGTGAAAAGGCCTCGCATCTGGATTACTTAACATCATTTGAATTTATGTGAACAGGTACAAGACACATTTCAGATTATGATGACTACATATTTTTGGATAAAATGGATGAATAAATCTCTTGAGTCTGATTCTGATCTTCCATCAGGTTCACACTGATATCAGCAGAGCTACTGCTGGTTTTCTCCACTGTGGGAAATGACAGAAACACAGTCACATAGATGTAGCCAGAGGCCTGGAGAAAAAAAAACTGAAGATTTTGAGACAGAAGCTAAATTCATTCTATGGCCTGTATTTCAATTATCTTAGCTTTCACAGTTGTATTTGGAGTCCTCTTGTTTTCCATTACTCTTAATGCCCTACAGTTGGGTAGTAAGAGAAACCCTCTGTAGTCCACTGGTCTGATGTCAGATCTGCCTTGGCAGTGCCATGTCCCTTGTGAAGCAGATGAGCTGAAGGAGCATTTGTGGATCTAGTTCTGAGATCACAGCCATAAAATGAGAGTAAGACACAAGATTATGGTCAATTAAAAAAAAAAAAATAGTAGAGGAAGCCAGACAGGGTAAGCAGGACAGCGACTGAGACTGAGCTGCAGGGGCTCCACTATCTGGTCACCATGGTGGTGCCTGCCATGTGTGCAGGGTATCCAGGGGGACCTCATGGAGGCACAGCAGCCTGTAGGGCTACTACCCTACTCTTTAGAGTATTCTTGGGTCTAGCTTGCAACCTTGTACTTCAAGTGGTTCTCTGATACTGGACTGCCATTGTTCAGACCATGTAGAAGGAGCGAACCCATATGGTGGGTTCCTTTTTCTTATATCACTTCCCTCTTGGCCTGGCACATCCATGTGAGCCAGTGTCATAAATTTTTGTCCACCTTTTTTGAAGTGGCAAATCTCTGGTAATTCTATCTGCATGCATACAGTCATTTGTAATGTACTTATATTTTCCTATAACTTCACCATAAGACTTAGGTTCACTTCCAGCAAGAACCGAAATTTGCATATTGCAGTTTACTAAAAGAATTTTAGTCTCTTCTTCTTCTCTGTTAACCCAGTTTCCCTATATGTTAGTTCAGTAGAAATAAGTTCGATGGCACATAGGAACACCTTTTTTTAAATATGAGTGCAATTTCTTAGAATTATGTTGCAACTCAGTAAGAAGAAAAGATTCTTTACAAAGAAGATAAAAGCTACTGCATAAAAGATTAATCTGCACAAATGTTTATCATCTGGAATATCATCTGCTTTTCTTTTTTTTTTTTTTTTACTTTCAGTGCAAACAGATGTCTAAGGAATCCCCCTTTTCATAATTTTCAGCAGCATGTTATAGATATTCTATGCGCAGTGTATGGAAGAAAAGCAAAATCGACTTTTGGCAGGTTCAGTCTATCAAGTTCATAAACTTTACTGTGTCTGTCTTGTCCAAGATTAGAGACAACCTGCTCCAAGTCAGTTTCCCATTTGCACTTAATTAGGGAGTTCATTTTAGAGGTCAATGAAAAATAGCAAAGTACGTTTTCATAATAACTCTCCTCACAATAAAATTATTTCTCAGGCACTCGTCCAATTTTCTCTGGAACAAGGGCAAGAAAAGTGGGGACACAAAATAGAGTTATTGGATACCTTATCTGGAACTACCCAGCATGTTGTCCATTATCCAAGGAACACATAGTACATTCTGGATCTGAGGAAATAAGCCAAACATTGCATCTTTTCAGACAATTTTCCTAACCGTACAGCTTCATTTTCTTCTAACAACTGGGACAGAGATTTTGAAAATGTTCTGAAAGATAGGAGACAGTCTGCACAAGGAGTTCCTCAGTATCACCCCTTACATACAGACATTTTAATTGCTGTGGATAACAAGGTGCCCTTGCAGCATATGTCAGAGGGGTACTTGGATTCATGAAGAAACAGCAGTGAAGAGAGAGTTGAGCAGCAGCAGGATTATGTTTCACTCTGTGTCTGTCTGGTGGCATCATTTGCAGGAGGAGAAACACTTCAAATGATGCCCATCAGCCACATCATGAAGTCCCTCAAAGGCACTTGCGGGATGAATTTGCCGTTACCAAGCAGCCGAGAGAGTGGCCAAGTTACGCTCCATGCCTAAACTTCTCCAAAAGCCTAAGGTGTGCCTGGGTCTTGGATTTTGAGCTGATGTTGGCTCTATCTTATAAGTTTTCCTGAAATTTGGCTGAATCAAAACTATTTTGTAGAGTATGAAATATCTTTTCAGAAGAAGATATTCTCAGCACTTCTTGGTCAGCCAGATTCCAATACGTATCTAGCGAGTAGCAGAAAAAAGAGTGCAGGGACTTGACATGAAGTACTTTGAATCTGATGTGGGGTTTGGGGCAAGGAATTAGATGAGTTTGTGTTTTATTATAACCAATGATCAATGGATTACAGAGTCGCATAGATGGAAGTACGATTTCTTGGACCAGAATCTGGCCAGGTGGGTATGATCTTTATTTCTCTACTGTGGTTCTTGAGACCACAAAGAAACAAGGAATAAGCTGAGAAAAGCCTATAGCCTGTAGGTCAACGAAAAACTCAGGCGAAAGTGAATTATAATTTTCACACATGTCATGCTTTGACCTATGAATTACGTTTTTGTTTGGCATTACAGGAGATATGTTTGATCTGTGCCGAAGAATTTATACCTTCTCAGACAACCTCCACACTGTCCAGATTACTGACTTTTGCTAAATCTGGTGCCTGGCTTCTCTGAAAATGCACATGTAACAATACCTGATTTCTTGTTCAAAGTATCACCTATAGCGGGCAGGCTCTGGGAGCTATGGTTCAAATCAGTTCATTAGACAAGGACAAAGACCACATCAAAACAGTTAGCTTTGGTTTTATGTTTTAGATGCCTTTTTTTCATTGACTGAAGGAAAGGTGTCTTGTTTTCCACAGGACATCCTTGCTTTTGGGTAGTGATTCAAATTACTTTATAAGACTATAGTATGGTAATGTCAATGCCAACGGCCAACTTAGACAGAAATAGTTGGGTACTCATCTCAATACTGTTTAGGAGTCACTGACGTAAAGGTGGCTCCTGACCTAAAGGTCGAGTCTTTTGCTTTTTAACCTTTTTCTTCTGGAGTGTACAGTGAACATGTTATAAATATATTTCCTTGACATCTTAGATGATATTCTTTTCTAAAGAGCTAGTTTTTGTGCCATAGAGAGCACGAATCTTCATTCACTTTGGGCCTCATTCGTTGTTTCTTTACGAAGACCCCAGCCGAAGGTTCCAGTTGCCTGGAAGCACACAAGATATAGAAATAAGTGTAACTTGGACCACTGTCTCAGGCTCCTGCCTGACAATGGTTTGCTCCAGGACAGAGACGCAATTGTATATACAGCAATTCAGCAGTTTGCAAAGACCTTGTAGACAGATCACTTGGGAACAAAGGCTGCCTAATAAACTGTGGTGAGAGGAACTTAGCTCAGTGGTTCCTTTTTTTTTGGTTTTGTTATTAAATGAAACACAACATAGTAATTTTATTTAGGACATTGAATCAAGGCAGGCCATAACTGTTGTAGGTGCTTCCCTAAATCAGTTTTTATTTTCTCTTTTGGCTCACCATCATCCTTCTGAACAAAGGAAGAAAGATGCAGAGTGGTTCAAATCATCTTGCAACGGTGTATCGCATTTCAGATCATTTACACTCGCAGTCATGTCAAGCAAACAGACATTTCAAATTGATCAATGCAGTAATTGAAAAAGCAAGAAGTACTGCAGGTTATTTTGTCAGCAATAGCTTTCTTTATGAGACTGAACAGTGATGCCTTAAAATGGGATGTATCCAGGGAAAGCAAGCTTCCTGAAAATGTTGTAGCCATTACTTTAAAATAATATTATTTAGCCTTCATGCTCTATCCCTTGTGGGTTTTCAATTCCCTAGCAAACTTTCTTTCCAACATGTCTTTGATCCTGGTCTCAAAAACCTGACGTTTTCATTTTGCAAAGACTGGATATACAATGAACTAGTCAAGAATAAGGGCCAGATGCCCCAAACTGGTGCAAATTGGTACTGCTCCATTGCCCTCCAGAGTGATTTACAGAAGACAAGAATCTGGCTGAAAGCCTTGGCTGCTTTGCTTTGCTATTCCATGTAAACGTTTATGTCAATTTTAGTCTTACTTCCTGAGGAAATGTAGTTTATGCAAATATGTTCTCTGTGTGTGTGTACTCACATGTATGTGTGAGTGTATGAGTGATCATTTCTTTGTCCTTTCCCTCAATTACTTTTGAACCTGGTGGTTCAACTCAATCAGACTGGAGAGGGCAGGAGGTTTAAAGAGAGACAAAATTCTTGCAGACACCGTGCTAGTGTTCTTATTGAGGAAAAGGCTAATGAGCTGGGTCCTTGTACCCTTTGGAAAATTTGCACTGGCAAGGACTTCTTAGACCTGACTCAATCAGTTCTGGCCTTCTTGGAGCCACTTGCTTACCCAACTGGGTTTACCACAGCAAAATTTGAGCATCCAAAGCTCAGACTAACCCTGTTTAACTGGACCAGTGTTTCTGAAGAGCTCGGTTAGTCTGGTTTTCTCTACTTGCTTCAGATCATGTGTATGCTAATTATCTCATCTGGTTGAAATCCTTAATCCTCACCCGGTGTTAATAAGCATAGCACCACCACTGAAGTTGCTCCCTTTCTTCCAGCTGTTGAGCAAACCAAAATCAGGCACAGCATTTCCCATGGTTTTGTATTCAGTTGCACTCATTTTCTTCTGCTCTTGCCAAGGGTCTCAGACAGAGAGATCAGAGGGCGAAGGGAAAATTATAGATGCTAATTCACAAACAACCTCATAAAACTATCCTTATTAGTCCTGTAAAAAAAGCAACAAAATAAAATGATAACTGCTTCACTGCTGAATCTTTGTGATAAATGAAGTGATCCTTGGGGGGGGGGGTGTATATAGAGGTAGCAGGCTTCATTGCTTAATGGAGTGATGTATTTAGCAAGAGTGAAAGAGAACTGCAAAGAAAATTATGTGAGAAAAACATCTTACCATTTGCCAAACCAAATAAATAAATAAATCATCTTTGTGGTTGGCAAAAAAACCCACACCACACCAAACAAACAAAAAATGAGCTGTAAGTTAAGCTTTGTTTGATAAATATGGGACAGGGAAGTTATGACAAAAGACAAAAATGGAAATCTAAGATATACTTGAATAAAATATGATCTGGAACTGAACAGTAATCTGGTATGCAAATGATGTATTCATGAGATTCAAAAAGCTGCGGGGAGAAAAGTGAGTTTTTTCCCATTGAAAACAGAAAAGCAGGTGGTGTTCTTCAGCAAACTTTTTTATTTGCTTCATGAGATAGTTTATGCAAAGAAAAGAAAACACTGAGAGCACCCTGACCCACAGCAGTACAAAAGGCTCTTTTCCTGGTTGCAAGGTAGGTCCTTTATGAAGCAGCAGGTAATGACAAATGAAATCAATGATACTTTCACATCCTGAAGTGCTTTGCTGAACTGGGAATCAGCATTTTATGGAAACAACCTCTGGATCACATGTGTTTTTTTAACCTACAGACACCATTAAGTTAGGATTGAAGCACAAATTTGTCCAGTTCTGGTGACTGCCTGATAAGGAAATAGGTGGATGGTGGCCAGCTAGCCAAACTGTCATCCACTTTATTGTACTTACCCCTCTATTGATTTAAGCAAAATGTGAGCAGATCTTTCTCTTGCATAGCAAGACTCGCTGACTGCTTATGGTGACCTCATCCATGTGTAGTTATTTTGGCAGACAGTTAAAACTTTTTAAAGGGCCAACAAGAATAGTTTTATGAGGCTGTTTGTGAATTAGTGTCATTCTTTTGCCCTTTGCCTTCTGGTCTCCTATTTAGTTTGGGCCCCTCGTCAAGTGTTGGACAGAAGGAGCTCAAGTCAGCATAAAAGCCTGGGAAGTGCTGTGCCTGCCTTTGCTCCTTGCTACACCCATAGGTCTTCTGCTGGTTAGTTGGTACATCTCCGTGGATGGAGCTATGTCTGTTAATACCAGACAAAGATGTAGCCCTTCAAAGTATGATGCTATTTTGTGAATACTAATTGTCCTGTATCTTTTCACATGTACATGGACGCAGAGAAAAAAATATGCAATCTATACTGAGATGTGTCAGGTAAAATTTGACTGAACTGCTCTTTCTGTCCATAGGTAGTCAATACTTTTACAGAAGTTTCATCATTCTCACTGAACAGAAAGGGAAATTGAGACAGAGGGAGCTGAAATGACTTGTTCAGCCTGACCTGTATGTGTGCAGTTCCTGTTTCAGAAAGAACAAAAAAGTTTCAAAATAAAACTGAATGCAAACAAACTGCATAACAATTATCCTATAACTTTTAAAGATAAGGAAAAGCAGGAAGCAAGTGTAGTGCTTCAGCCTCAGAGCTTCCTTGACAGCTGGACATACTTCATGTAGAAGGTACAGCTGACGTGTTTGCCTCACCTGAACTGAGAAGCCCCAGGTCACTTCTTTATTTTGCTCCAGATTTTCTGAGGAACTTTCAGGACCTCTTTTGGTCCAGCTCCTCAAACATGGCCTGACATTAAGGGTCTTTGCACTAAAATATTCAAGGATGTGAGTTTTCACACCCCTGAACCTCAGCTTCCCTTGGGTGTAATGGACATAGTTACATGGCTGTACCTCACAGACACATCATGAGTTCAAATATGTTAAAAACATTTTTAGGAATCTCAAATTGATAAGAAATTTGCAGAATTCAAGGCACAAATTGCCACAGTTGGCCAACCATGTTTGGATATCTAGGGGTCTTTCATTAGCAAATATCTAAATGCACACGAACAATGCAGCATTGCTTTGATGTGGCTAAGCCCCTTAGAAAAAATTAATAATATTTCTCCAGATTATCCAAATTGCTTGGACCAGCAAAACTGAATTATAACTTGTTAAAGTTTGATGAACAAGCTTTCTTGCAAGATGTCCAATACTCCCAGGAAGATGTAGCAAACAGACTTTATGCTCTTGTGGTGGTCCTTGCAAAGCAAACCAAATGTCATAGCAAAATGGATAGCTTGCATAGCAAAATACGTTGCATTGCAAAATGGACTCAATTCTGCGGCAAAACTCCTACATTCTTTGAAAGGTCTATTTAGATGAGAAAAGATAGGGCTTGAGTGAGTTAAAAATACACTGAAGAATGCAATCAGTGCAATGTTATTCATTTTGATATTAAATGAGATTTATTTGACAGTAACACCATATGCTCAGCGGTGCTGTCCACAAGATGACAATTCCATTTTGCAACAACTGTTGAAGTTCAAAAATTGTTTTCATTTGGCTTTGGAATAAAAACAAAAAAGCCTTTGAGTTCTTTATGGAATGGAATTGGACTGCAATGGCTGATTTCAGATAAAAAGCTCAGGCTTTTCTTTTGTGAGGCCTTTTTGCTTCTAATGGGTTCCTTGGTCACCCAACGGGCAGGACTCTGGGAGACGCAGGAAGACTGGGGCATGGATAATCTATCACTTTTCAGAGGCCCTGAGACTATTCAATAGCATTGCTTGATGAAGTGTCATCCTGCTGAAAATATTTCCATCAGCACCACTAGACTGTTCTTGATACTACTAAGACTAGGCGTGATTGTAGTGTGCAAGCTTTGTCGAAGATGAGACTGGGACCTTCTTCTGATGGGCAAAAGAGAAGCTGAAGATTTTGGCAACAGGAGAACTTTGGAAGCAGCTGAAGTGAGCACAGCAAGAGTTGGGTGCTATTGCTAAAAAATCCAGCACTGTATTTCTCACAATGTCAGTGTTCAAAAACATCAGGATAGTTTTTAAATTCAGTGTATTAGAGGGATGCAGTCTTTTACTCTTTCTGCCAGAGGTTTTCTTTCTCATTGATTGTAGGCTAAGAAACACAGGCACAAAAATACGCAAATACAAAAAAAAAAAAAACGCAAATACCAAGAAATACAGAAATACCATTTTTCCATTAAAAATTGTGGAAAAATGTTTTCTTTCTCATAGATGTTTGAAAACCTGGGGTTTTGATGTTTGAAAACCTGGGGTTTCATCCAAAATACCTTCAAACTTGAAAACTTCGGGGGTGAGGGGGGGAGGAAAGTTTCTATTAGGAAATGCTGCTATGACACCTTGTGGGGATTAGTTGCCTCAGGTATGCATTTGTGTGAATGGCCGTTTGAGCACGTTCCCTGACAGCTGACTGACTTCGGCTGTCGTACACTCCTAACCTGCACCTCTTTCCTCTCCTGAAGGAAGGATGTCATGGTGCATCATGGCAGTCCTCCCTGTGATGCGTCTTGTGAACTAGTGTTTCGCTGGGGAGTCTAAATCCTTGAGAAGAATGAGGCAGCCAAATTACTATTCCTGTGAGGTACCACAGAAGCATTTCTGAACTGAATTGTTGCTGTTTTCAGCCAAAACCTTTTGGTTTTGAGGATTTTCAGCTCTTCAATGAAAAGTTAAAAAATTTGATAGAAAGTACACATTGTGACCAAAAAAAATTGTGAACATACAATCTTCTATTGAAAAAAAAGTTTGACAGGAATGTTGGTTTTTTAACCAACTCTAACAAAAGGGCTGTAAACACATCCTTAGACCACTGCAAATAATTAGACATCAGAATTAAGGAAGTTTGCTAATTTTTGTAGAAGGTACATGTCACCAACGAGGCTTCAGCTCTTCGAGCTCTCAGTGCTGCTCTTTGTCTGCAGGATCGTGCTCTTCCCTGCCTCTCTGCTGCATTGATGTTGCACGTAGTCAGACACAGAGAGCCCTGTTTTCCAGTGTACACACACGCACATGCGCTGACAAGTTTATAACCAGACCAGTTTGACACTCTTGGCTCTAGCTGTCTCAAAATCGGGCACATATGGTTAATAGGAGGCAGCACCAGTGGAAGAGCTGTATTTGGCTTTGAACTGGCAGGTGACAGGAGCAGAAGTATTTGGCAAGAAAGACCCTTCCAGTGAACATGTGTGTGTATGTGTGTGTGTGTGTATGTGTGTGTGTTGCTACTGTTTTGAGTTTCTCAGCAAAGCACACAGACAGAGGAAGATGACTGTGCAACCACCACACTGTGCTCCTTCCTGACACGGAGCTGGGATGATGCCTGGCCCAAGGGCATTAGAGTGCGCTGTCACCAGTACCCAGGGCAGTCCAGCCCTTGCAGGTGCAGAGAAGGCATGAAAACTCAGTTTGGCTGGTGTAGAATGTGTGTGCATGCGTCCTCGCAGTGCCTAGTAAATATGTTCATCCAATTAAGAGGAACAATGATTCATTAACAAAACAGGTACTAAAAAAATACTCATTTAAGACAATCACTGCTACTTCCTTAGCTTTTCACTTCATTGCTGCATATGTGAGTAAAAACAACAAACTAAATGGAGACCTTATGGGCACCAGGGACCAATTAATGCCACGTGACTTCCTCCCAGGCTTCCATGAAAATAACTGTATTATAATGGTCTGTGATATTAATATCGGCTTTGGGAAAGTTAGGCAGCAGCTCCACAGGGAAGGATGTAGCATGAGCAAGCACTGTGGAATGTGCAGTATTTGACAGAAGAGAAGTGGTGTCTCTCTATAAGTTGCATCTCTTCTTGCTATTGAAACAGAAAAGTCAGCTGGGAAAATACAAATGCCCGGGGGAATCTGAGAAGTTTTTTTATAGGGGGATACCTTTCCAGTATCTCAATGAATTTCAGAGCCTCTCTGCTTTTAACACAACAATTATCAACCTACAGATTAAGTCTGAGGATTACATTCTGAAGTGAGTTTGGGATCCTAAATTTATACAGCCTTGGAGTTCACTTTTCAGGTTTTACTTCCTCACAGCTTAAATAATTTTGAGGATTTGCTTTTAATCTCATGGCTATGTGGAACCCCACCACACTTTTGCTGCAGAGTATGTGGCTCAGGGCTGTGAAAAAGCAGCACCATGGCAGATATAACTGCTTCTAAGTCCCTACAGCTGACAAAGCTATACGGGGATTGCTTTACAAGAAGAACTTATTTTGATTCTTAGGCTGGCCTCCTGGTTTGAAACACAGTTCTGCTATTTCAAACTGCATCTGCACCGAGACATGCAAGAGATGAAATTTATTCCTCTCCTTACACTGGTGATGTACGGATAATGCAGAAAAGCCCTAGGCAGGACCTACGGGTGCCAGCAGAGCCACTCTGAGGTAAAAGTAGCAATCTCCCCATCCCAGTCTGCCCCTGGCACCCCACACTTCCTCCCATATTTAGACCCTGGCGTAGTTAGAAGGCACTGTGCCCATGTGCTTGTACTGCAGTGAGACCACGGGCCGTAGCTTTCTCATGCTAGACTTTTCTTGGAGTGGAGAGACACTCCACCCCTGCCCCCAAGGGTGAGCAGTTAAAAGGCAAAGGCACTGGATAAGACCCACCAGCAAACCAGGAAAGCACCAGGTAGCAGTGAGATCGATGGTCTGGTGGGAAAGCGGCAGCCACAGCAGCCTGGGTGATTGCAGCCCTCCAGCCCACATCTCCCCTGCTGAGCCACGTACCTGAGTGTAAAGGACATATAAAATAGTTTAGCGTGCATGCCAAGGTGCCAAGTGGAAAGCGTTCAAGGAAAGCAAGCGGGAGGAGGGCATAGTTTAATGTCTTTCATGATGACTTTGGCCTCAGTTTCTGCATCCCCACGGTAGGAATATTAACTCCAAAGATGCATGTTAGTAAGCAAGAGCAGACAGGGTGAAGGCAGTCTAATAACTGAGCATGAAGTGGGTTAACTGAAAAAGTGGATCTAAATAACATCACATTTGGAGGAGTGATTTGGGTTAGAGGTTCAGTTCAGCTCAGCATTGAAAAGTTCAGATACTGGTTAAACTTTGGATAAACTTTTGACCCCTTTTTCTTGTAGAAATCAGACTAGAATCACACAAACACAGACTCTCTCATGAGCTTTCCAATACTGCTTGTTTTTGACTGAGCCAGTAATAGAAGAACAAATTTCCTCATGATACTCCTGTATTTCTGCTTCTAAACTCACCCAGTTTTTCTTTTCTTTTCCAAACCTGAAAAGTTTTTCATTTTATTCCATATAAGGTTTGGATGATAGCTGAGGGCAGGTCCAGCTCTATCCTGACTGATTTTCACATCTCTGGGGATAACTGTCATCTTTGTTGGCCTTTTTCCCATTCAGTGTTAAGTATTTTCATTAATGACTGGAGAATTAGTCAGTCCAAAGACACAGAGATTGTGTTTTCCAAACATCAACTGTTCCTCTCCTCCCGACCAGAAATGCATGGCCCTGGCGGCCCTCACCCTGGATAGCTTTGCACTAGCTGACCCTCTAATTTTTTATTCTCTCTCTCCTGATCTTCTTCATTTGGAGACTGCCAGCCAGCCTCACTTGCTCTTTATGCCTTCTGCTCCTTTCTCTGTGCCCGAGTCCTCTCTCCTCATGACTCATGAACAGCAGCTCCCACCAGTTATATGTTCTTCCCCCCGCCATTGCTAGCTAAAAAGGGGAAGAGGGAAATTTCTTCTGAAAATATCAGCATTTTCTTCAAGCCCACTCAGATCATCTGTTTGCTGATTCCTATCCTGTAGCCTGTGACCTCAGCAGTGAAGAGTTTTAGTTCTGTTTTCTTCATTGGGCTGATTGCATTGTCAGCACTTAAAATAAATAGGAATTAATAACAGTAAAATTAATCAACGCTTGCGAGCGTAACCACCCTTAGGATTGACGGAATCAACTGGTAGGTGATAATTAGAACCAGCCGGAAGCCTTTTCCCAAAACTTAAATGTAAATTTCCTCCATGTTAGAAACCGCACATTAAAACACCCTCCCACAGCATGCAACTTTCCTTGTTCTTTTTTATATCCTCACAGTTTGGCAGGTCCTGTATTGGCCACAAAAACAAACAAGAGTATCCAACCCTCACCAGATATTGCTTTCACATATTTCTGGCTCATCCAAACTTAGAAAGCACCAGAAATACAACTGAGCCTGAACTTTGGAAATTCTCAAGCCTGTTTTTCAGGCCCAAGAGGTGGAGGAAACATATTTGAGCTTTTGGATTCTTTTTCCAAATGGATATTTCTGTGGTTTCTCTGCCAGCAAGTGCTGCAGTGACTGGGTCTGCACGCAGACGTGAGTATCCCTTGCCCTGCTGTGCCCGCCTGGGTGGGGAAGTCAGAGCCAGTGCTCAGCTGGGGCAACCAAGCCCAGCACTATGCTGCGCACCCATCCCTGCAGCCAGAGGCTAAATTCGTCTGTATCGTAGCAGTATTAAAGCTATTTCATGATTTCCATTGCCTCCAAGCTGTGTTTGCCTTCAGAGTAACCCAAGTTGTTAACTGCACAAAGGACCAGACTTATCTAAGGGGATTCCCTCGATGGAGGTCAGGCGTAACGACTAGAAATGGGTCTGATTCTGTGCTTCCTACTAATTTTCTTCCCCTCTTTAGATTATGAAGGGCAAGGCTCTGTGCTGCTGCTGTTGACGGGAGCGAGAAGCATGTTCAAGTCCTGCAGCCAGGAGCAAGATGTGAGCACCCCAGCTCAGGAAACAAGTGTAGCAACTTTGCAGTTGTGCCGGGAACAACATCTTCAGAATGACTTGGTGTTGTGGCTTTGATGATTTCTTCAGACACTGTAAGTAGACTGACAAATTGACTTTCAAGTGAAAGGTCATTGAAAAGGATTGTGGATAAAAGCATCTGGATTTACAATTAAAAAGCTACAGAAGTTCAGTTTACAACTCTACTGGGCTCTGTGCGTAGGAGTTTCTATCATATAATTTGGCAGCTTCTTCTGCCTTCTGATTGGGGTTGTAGAAAATAAAAATTCCTTGTGGTTTCTTTATTTTTTTTCTTTTTAAACACAGTGGAGAGTTGTGGTGTTTTGGCAAGTCTGATACAAAGAAATATTGTACTGGCATTGTCTCATATTGTAGGTGACCTCAGGCCTGAACTATACAAGGGAAAAAAATAGGTCTCTGTTGAATAGAGTGCACATGTGCTTGAATCAGATTATAGAGAGAGTGTGAAAAGCAGAGCATACACACACGATACATATAATACTGATGTTGCAGGCTTAAATGCAATGCCCGATTCTCATCTTATCCCATGGGTGCAAATCAGGAGCGGTCTTGTGGCATTAAGGCTTGCCCTGCTCTGGTGTGTGAGGTTCCTTCTGGTATTCCTCTCACTAAGCCCACAGCCCACGCACAAGGGCATTTGCAAGACAATTAGGTGGCTGAGATCACTTAACATGTCCAAATGCACACAACATGACTCCAGTGGGTGGTTGCCTTTCAGAGTGTTTGTGAGAAGACCTTTATGGATCGCATTTCTTTTTTCCCTCTCCCCCTTTCAGGAACCAGGATGGGAACTTTAATCCTGGAAATCCTTACCCATAAAGGCAATCACTACATGCAGAAATGCTCCCCCTCTCTGCACCTCCCTGGCACTCCCTCCTCCCTTCCCCTTCTTTATGGGACATAAAACTAAACTAAACAGAGATTTGTCCCTATCAATATTGACTTGACTGATTTCCCTTTTCCTGACTTCTCTAATCCTGTGGTAGATTTTCTGTGACATTTGTTTCCGGTAGCAGATTCATATGAATGTTCACTCTAGAAACAGAACATTTCCAAACATCTATTACAAAGCAAAACAGTGTGGTCAAAGAAAATAACGGGGGATGTTTTTCTCCACAGTTTAATTTCAGTAGCTTCTAGTATTTTCTTTCTACTTGAAAAAGTAGTTTTTCTGCAGTATGTAAGGGTTTCCTTTCATGAGAAAACAGACTCAATAGAGCTATTATGTAAAACAGTGCACTAAGCCTCCTTGTGTTGTCTTCTTTGCAGGAATTAGTCACCCACTATGGCCCAGAGAGAAGATGCCATCCACAGCTACCCGAAAGCCCAGGCTGCAGTCATTAACAGAAGCCTGATGACCTTCAGGGTGGTACCTATGGTGGAGCTGGGACAACTGCACTGATTTCCTTCTCTCCATCAAAAGGTTGCTTTGTCAAGGAAGAAGACAAGGAGCTGCCCTGGTTTTGCTTCCAGCTGCTTCTCCTGGTCTTTATGTGACAGGAACAAGCCCTTGGGGCAGAACTCATGTTGCTGGATGGGAACTGTCCCAGCCACATTGGAAATCTCACACTGTTGCCAAAGGAAGATGGGGTGAGGGGAACCGCATTCTCAGAGTGTCTCTACTGATGGCAGAGGAAATCTGAGCAAGGTGCTCTATAACCACTAGATTTAGCGTAGAAGGAGCCTGCCTGGTCCCACTCTGAAAAATGGGTGCAATGACCCTCCTCTCTCTCGTTCTCTCTCCCTTTGATGCATCCACATTGCACAATATACGTTGCAACTGTGCTACACCCAGAGTAAGTGAGAGGGAAGAACTGATGACAAATTTTGAAATGTCAGCAAAGCACTAAGCACGATTTATTTTTCTTTTTAACAGTACATCCCCATTTTGATAGTGAAACATGTAAATATGCCCACAAGTGGGACACTCCCTATTTTGGGGAGCTTGAGCTCCAGCATGCAGGACCTACACTGATAAAGGCGGCACGGAGAGCACTGAAATGGGAACTATTCACATGGGCCTGGCTCCTACGTAAAGGAGAGGTCAATGGGTTGATTGTACGTGGGATGAAAGCTGCAAATGGCTGCTGCTGCCTACTTTTACAGTAGACACCATTTTGCACTCATAGCCAGTGTGAAGGAGGCCTTTGGCTGGTTGCATATTGGCATGGTGGAGGAATGCTCTCTGCTCCCCTGTGGAAGAAGTCCACATGGGGGGACAAAGTTTCCACCACGTGCCCAGTGGATGATGGAGAATACAACGCACAGAGAGAATGTGGTGGTTACTGAAGGCCAGTGGCTTTGCTCCACATCCTTCTCTCTGCCAACTTGTTGTACACAAACACTGAATTAAGCCCAAATTTCTAAGGAAGCTAACAGCTAAATATTACCTTTCTGCTCTAAACCAGCATTGCTGGGAAAACATGCTGTCAGTCACAACATTTGTAAGCCCTCCTGCAATCCTTGCCAATTGCTAATTGATGTGTCCGCTGGCAGGATGCAAATGAGCCCCAGCACTGAGTGCTGGGGTTGATTCTTCTAGACATGAAGTTGCAAAGGTCCCAGCTACTCCACAGAGTGGCAGGAGCATTAAGGCCGTCTGCTGGTCTGCGAGGCTGACTTAGGATAGCTGACGATGAGATGCTGCTATTTTTTCTCCATGCCACAGCTCTGCAGATTTAAATGTAAATGACTATTGCTATACAGTGATATGTTATAAGGCCATGCTTTCATTGAAGACTCCAAATATAAATAAAAATTGTAGTGACTTCAGCAAAAAGAGTTCTGTGACTTTGGGAATTGTGCCTGAAGTTTGAAGTGGCCCCTGGCAGTTTGCAACAGGCTTTGGTTGCTGTGGACCTGTGCCGCAAATGGGACCTGTGCAGGAGAGGAAGATACGCTAGCATAAGGGTCAAGGGTCTGTCTCCTCTCCCAGCTGCTCTCTCTTTCCTGCTGTATTCACGCCGAACTTCCCACCCCATCCTAGGGGAGGAGAGTCCTGGGAAACACACATCCCACTTGCAGGACGAGGGCCACTGAGCGAGCTGGGGAAAGCAGAAGAAACGTGATTGTTCAACTGACTTGCAAACTTGACACTTTTTCCACGCAGAAATAAATTGGTGTATCACTTAAGTGGACAATTGCTGAGCTTTCTATTTTTGTTCAATTTCTCCCCCTCCCCCTTTTACTAGTTTTCCTTCAACTCTGATTTCCAGTGTCACTGAGTTATTATTATCCAGATCCAAATCTCACAGTTTCACTGAAGGAGAACGTGTATTAAAATACCAGATTTACCAGAAAACATCTGCAACTTGCAAGCCTATTGTATTACTATTATATGAGCAAGCCATTGTAAATTCTTTTAAGTCTGTAACTTATTTCACGTTAACACACTGTGTGTTTTACAACACCATTTCAAAGTTTATGGCCTTTTTTCTTTAGCCGCTTGTTCCAATTGCATCTTATATTTCATCAAATATGGTAAAGAAACCATGAGAATAAATTGATGCTCCATATGAACCCCCCTATAAATGGGTGTTGCCAAATTGCTGTAAAATGGTTTTCCTTTTTAGCCCTCCAGAATTGTTAGTAGGTTTCTGAGGCCAAATTCTACAGGGAAACGTTATGACCATTTAAGGCCTCCAAACTTTATGCTTCAGTACAAAAGGCCTAAGGGCGAGGATTTAAAATGGATGAAGTGGAGAAATTTGCACTTCCTTAAGAAAACACAGAGCATTTCCTTCCCCGTGTCAGAAATGAAAACAGAAAATACAAACTAATTTTTCAGGAAATTTTCCTTCTATAATTCCCTCTTCAGCCCTTCCCCTCCCTCCCTTCCCCGCTCCCACCGCAGCCCTGCAAGCCTTATTTTCTCCTCCTTGTTGTCAGCTTTACGGCCGTGGGTCCCAGCTCCAGGAGCTGTGATGGACGATGCTCTGCTCTTCACCTCATGTGCAAGAGCTCTGCTGTAATGTCTCCTCGTGTTCACAGCTTGCTCCTGCCACCCTCTTCCCCGCTCACCTCCCCGCCCGGGCTCACGCCTTCAGACAATCCTTCAGGAGATAAGTACCGTTTGGGGACACCAGCCCAGCCACAAATGACAGTTCGTCATTTGGCTCTAATTGGACGCTGGTGTAAAATGAAAAAAACACTTGTCATATTTATGAGTTACTGTGAGTTAATAATACGCTGGGATCCATTAGTTAAAGCACATTTGCTCCAAACATGTGGCTCCAGCTTTTTGTTTTTCATTCAAGCAACATTTTTTCAGATGAAATGCTGTTGCCGTTTTTCTCCCAGGCGCTCAGTGAGCCTCAGGGAGTTATAGCATCAATTATTTTTCTCCTCATATGTGGAACAAAAAGAAAAAAAAAAAAGAGCTCCCTAGCCAGAGAAGTTGGAATTATTATCCAAAATAATAATAAAAGAAAATCAAAACATCCAGAAATCAAAAGCTGCAGCCAGCTGAACAAATGTAGTCAAAATTGAAAACACAGAAAGTCTGCAGAAGATTCTCCTGCAAATAGGACGGGCTCTGCTCTCTCTGTATTTTTAGTAATCTCTTGTCCTGCCCCAGCCAATTCTTTTTCTGTTAAGGTCTGCCTACTTGAGTCAATTTTCTTTGACTCTATTTTGAATGATAAATTCATTAGTGCCTTGCAGGTGGATTTGTCTGAATTTAGAGACTCCAGAAAGGACTAAAAATGACAAGCAAAAATAGAGCACGAACAGAAACCTGTTTTCATACTCTGGCTTCTGAAATGGTGCTGCATTTACGTGTAATAAAAATCAAGATGTTCATCTTTCTTCCTCTCCCCCTCTGCAATATTTTTTCAGTGCTGAAGATGTCAAGAGCAGAATTTACCCTTCCCTTGATGCCCTCTTTTTTCCCCCTCTGTTTCATCACAGCTGCATGGACTCCAGCCAACTCAAACTGTACCTTCGCACTTCACTGCTTAGGACTTTGCTGCACGTTCAATTCGACAAGACCTTTTAATGTAGATAACCGATCGGGCAGACTGAAAACCTCAAACTGGTAACTGTGTTCACAAGGACGCCAGCACTTCACACCTCACCACTTTATCCTTACATAGGCTGATTTCTCTAAAATCAGGAGGAGGTGGCACAGCAAACTTTAGGAAACCCCACTTGCTCTCATTACCTGCGGCATAATTTGCCACGCCTTGCTTAGAGGAACAGAGCAAGCTCCACCTGCTCTTTGATTCAAGGTGTACTTTGCCCACCATTCCTAGGAAACATTTATGGAACATTTTACATATCATTGCTGCTTTGTCGGTAATAAGTTTTCTTTTATTTTATAAGCTTGAATTAAGCAAAAAGCTCCTCCACTGCTGACTCAGCCTCCAAAGCTGCACTTTATATATGTCAAACAACATATATAAATTTATAAGGTGAACAATGGTTGTATTTAAGTACTGATTTAGTAATCATGAACTTTGCTGGCAGTATCCTTTGGAAACTAAATCCATAAATTTTATTAGTATTAAATGTTTCTAATGGGAGTTGACAAATACTTGAACTGAGTTGCTTTTTCTCCACACTTGGCAAAAAGAAAGGGACAAAAATTCTTATTACACAATGAGAAATGCATTAATACTAAACCCCATTCATCTCAATTTTGTACAAATATAATTTAAGACCTTTTACAACCATTGGTGAAATTACAATGTGCTGTGGGGAAGTTGCAAAAATTTTATGAGAGTAATAAAATTGTCATTGTAATACCATTATAGGGTGCAGGGACAATATAGATATTTGAATTACCTATTGTCCTTATGCCAGGTTGAGAAAGCTACACGCAGGAATTATAGCATGTAATGGAGACAACTGTTGAAACAAACCAGAGAAATAAAATCCAGGTCCACTTTAGCTGGCCTAAGACAAATCCTCATTAGAAACCTGGACTCAGAATACCCTTCCCACTTGTGTCAACAACAATTAAATTTAAACGGGCAGACTGTTTTAGATTTGTGTCAACGGTAGCACAGAGACCAACTAATTAAGCAGAGATTATGTGTAATAAAATAGTGTTGCATCCAAAAAACTGATGTTTTTAGCTTCTGTGACATATTTCCTAGGGTTTGCGTTCAAGCCTGGCTGAAGGTAATCACGGTGGTCCCCCTTGTTCATAGCCAAAAAAGCTTCTCAGGTAGCTCAAGGCAAACCCATGAAATCTTACCTGGGATTAAAATGGTGTTAACTTTCTAGAGGTGAAAATTCCTTTCACTGAAGAATAGTGTTGCTGGGCTATATCCAGGGAAAGAGCATTGCTCTCTCCCTGCCTGTCCAAGAGACGAACAAAAGGAAAAGAGAGAAGGGAAAACAAGAGAGGCAATTGCAGCCTTGTACGTTAGCAACATTTCACTGGCTGTGTTCTAGAGAGTAATAAAAGAATTGAAATAGTTCAAGCATCTGCCCTTGGCTGAAGGACTTGTAATTATACACTACAGACTCCACTCCCTTGGAACAACCGTCTTTGATTCCTATCTCTTCTTTTATTACAGCTGAAACGCAAAACTCCTGATGAAACCATTACATTTCCATGTGAAATTCACAACTATAAGGGGAAACCTCTGCAAAGCTGCCAGACTTTTGAAGGGGGGCAGAAACATATGGGCAAAGGTTGTAAAGCTCCCTTCCAAGTTTCAAAGGTCCAACCACTTGGGGCAGCCTGCTCTGGCGCTTGGGGTTTATTCTCCTCCTTTTAGTAAACACTATGGAATGGGAGTAAGAAAGTTAATTTTATTTCCTGTTTATTAAGAGTTACCATATTGTGAACTCCGGTGGTTAAGCTGATCGCTTTCCTTAAAGTCACTGACTGTTTAGTCTTCACTGAGATTATGAGAACCATGGCAAAATCTTCCAGTAGACGTTTCCAAACACCCAGAGACTCAGTAAGACCTACTATGCTTTTAATACCCCTTAAGGCTTTTGTCCTGACTTCAGAAAACACCCTCCCACAAGCAGGAAAGACTCATAAACCTTGCTAGGACCGTCAAAGCAACAACTGGAGTTTGCTTTGTCTGCCATAGTCTTCCTCGGAGGAGGTGGGCAGGGCGTGTGAAAGAAGAGGCAGAGATGCCAGCTGGTGCTTAAGTCCCTCTTTCTAAGTAGGAATCCACATTTGAAATCACCAGCAGGGTGCACAGCAAGCGGGAGTCCTGGAAAGTAGGTCCTGGTCGATAAGCATGCCATTTTGGGTCCTCCTGGTGGGACAACTCAAAGGATGACACTAGTGGCTTCTGAAAATGCAGGCTGAGGTAGTGCCGCTGCCTCTCCTGCGCCCCACCTGGAGGTGGCAGTACCAGGATCCACACTCACGGGGGAAAGTCACTGCTTCGCTGGCCACAGACAACATGTCTAAGGAAGTCCCCCTGTGCCCGTACACTAGTACTTAATATTTTATTGAAAGCAAATTAAGAGCACACCTTTCTCTGCTCAGACAGCCTAAGCCTGCCCCCTCAGCTAGGGAGGCTATTCAGCAGCCTGAGCTCCCGTCATGCTTATTCCCATGCTTTGCACGTTGCCAAGAGGCAAGAAGGTATTTCCCTACACTGCAACCTTTTATTTTCTGTTCTTTTTACTCTGGCTAATATGTCTTCTTGGTAACCACAGTATAATAAATTTCATAGAGCATGACCAGCATACTTAGTTCATATTATTCATTTGCAGTCATTTATTCTTTCCAGCTCCTCTTCCCCTCCTGGTCCCCTCTCCCCAGCGCTCACTATGTGGAATGATAATAATACACGCACAGAGTGCCGGCTGGCTGAGAAGGACTTAAAAACAACAAGTAAGAGGATCTTTCTGTCCTCACACCTGTTTTAAGATTTGTTATCCTTAAAAAGGAAAGCTGTAGGGATTCACTCTCTTTCTTCCTTGTAGACCCCAGTGGAATATACCATTAAACCACAGGGAGGAGAGAAAGCCTTCAGTGCACTTAAATATACTTATGTCAAATCCATCTCATTCTTCCTGCCTTCTTTCCTCAATCTAGCCACCGTTCCCAAGGGTTGGAGAACATTACAACCCATTCACTTTATATGAATGGGCACAGACAGACTTTTTCACCATTTCGATATGTCTACATTTGCAGGCATATCCTGTAGGCCAACTGAAACAGCCTTAATTTCAATTTACTGTCTCCCTGAGGAACATGCCATTCTCCTGAAAGTGGAAAAAACCCTCAATGGCCATTCCCTGCCCCCCTTCCCTCCGCCTCAAGTCAAGATCTGAACTGGAGGAAAAATTTCTCCCAAGATTAATGGACTGCAGTTTTGATGCTTATAACAGGGCACATGATCTTTATTAAACAAGTAACGAACAACTTTCACCAAAGTACTGTATTTGGAAGGTGCTCAGTGTTACCGTACACGACTCATCTAAATCCTTTGCCAAGTCCCTGTAGAACGGTGTTATATTAAGAAAAAGAAACTGTTCCTCACAGCGGTCATTTAACTCTGCCTTGTTTTTCAGCAGTCCTATCAGTAACGACAAAAACAACACTAAAAAAAGTAGCCAAAATCTTGACTTACTCATTTCAGATGCATGCTGCAATCAACTCTGTAAAGCCTAAAGGTGAGATCCTCCCACCTTCCTAAGACAAGTATTAGGGGTTAGCTATTAATGTGGCAAACCATAAATGAAAGAGATAACAAAGAAAGATTCAATGAATAGTGGCAGTATGGAAAAACACCAGTACCGCTTGCCAGGCCTTTGTGGTCACAGCTCTGATTTACAGCAAACCAGCATGAAGAAATCTGGATTTAGGAGAGGGATGTGTGTTTCTTTGCAGAAACACCGGTGCCATACTGTCATTCAGGCTCTCCTGGTACCTAGTGTTGCAGGATTTCACTGGGCCTTCGGTAATTACCTGGAAAAACTGCCAACATAGAAGTACTGCTACGGTGCACAGCTCTGCAAGGTTACAGTTAACCATTTATCATCTAATAGCCACGGTACCAACCCAGTTATATCTCCCTGTGCTGTAAATGCCACGATATTCCAACAAGTTTCTTAGGAAAGTATCAGACAGTGGAACGTATGGCCAAACAGTGATTCATGTTACTAGACTGAAAGAGTTTTAGCTTTGCTGATGTATTGCTGAATACTTAATGTTTTCTGTGCAGTCTCTTTTGGGAGGACGATAGTTCATAGATTGATGGGCCTGGTCTAAGTTATCCGAGTGGCCTGATGCTGTAAATTTATTCGCAGAAGTGTTGCATTTAAGGCAGCTCTTTCTGGTGTGCTCGCATTTGAGATGTCCAGTTATGAGCAGGCATAGGTGGGCAGAAAGGGGGGGATCTTCTGGTCAAAAGAAGTCAAGAGGATTTGAGCTGGGACAGAACTGCCATCTCAGCTTCCCACAGACTGGCAAATTACAACGACAATAGCCACCTCCGTTTTGGAGGCTGAAGTTATTCTTCTTTATATTGTAGGGGAGCATTTTATTTATTTTAGCTACACTGCAATTAAAAATAGCAACAAACCAAGAAGTGGTTAGAGTGAACACACAGAAGAACCAGCCTCAGTAGAGAAATGAGTTTTGCTTCCCACAGTTACAAACAGCCTCCGCTCAGCAAATTGGATGTCTTTTCCAATTGCAAATGACTCCAGAAAAAACAAAGTCCCAACTGCAACTTGAAGGCCAGACTTAAGTCTGCTGTACGCGGCCATGACTAAGTAAAGAAGACAGCAGAGTCAGATAGTGTTTTCTCCTCCAAAAATGCCCATCTTTTGATCTGGTTTTTGGGTTGTCCCGTTATCATTTAATGGGAATGATAAATCTTTTCAGGGAGTATTCAGGGGAATTCTTAGACATAGTCAGATTCAGGATATGGCACAAGGCCATCTCTTAACCAAATTAATAAATACTTTACAGCAAGTCATGGAAAGTCTTTGGAGCTATTATTCTAAAGGTTTGTTCTGGTCATTGCTTCTGTGTTAGCTTTACTCCATAGTTCCCTTGCAATCACAGATGCTTGCGTGAAAGAAACATTATGCTGAGACTAATGCTTTTCATAGTTAGGAAATCTTTTTCTTGTTAGTAGCAAGCAATGGGGAGAGTAGCCTTCTCCCATTTTCCGCTGACTGTACAAGTGTCCTAGATCTTGGGTTTTTTTTAAGAGAAACAGAGTTAAAGAAAGGCTAAATCTTGACCTGCAACCTGACAGAGGACACTTTCAATGCTGCGTTTGCTCAGTTTGGGTTTGCCGAGGGCCGGAGGCGTTGGGGGGCTGTACCCGAGACCCGCACAAGGACCTCATGGTGGCGTTTGGCAGCCTGGGTCGGAGCTGCCCTTCGCAGCCTTCTGCTGGTGGAGCAAGGCAGGGTCGGGCTCCCACAGCGGTGCGTGCTGTGGACCCGCACAGTCAGACTTTCCAACGGAGTGTAAAGCATTTGCTATTGTTAATTGACCCAGGTGTTAATTGGCTTGATTCTTAACTGAGAGAAGCCTATTTTTCAAACACCCCGGACAAAACCTTTTAAACCTCAATTAGGGTGCAGACAGGGAAGGTGCAGATGAGTCTGGAGTAATTACCGGGCAGCGGCTGACAGGCAAGTTCCTGTATTTTCAGCCAGAGCAGGTGATTTGGAAACCCGACCTCCCAGCAGCTGCCAGCTGGGCAGCACGTTTGCTCCGCAGAGGCTGCCCGGCATGGCCGTTCCCCTGCTGACAGCTCTCCGCAGTTCGCTGCACCTGAACAACTTAGCACCGAGCGGGCCAGTGAAGCCGTTGGCTTTCACACTCGGAAGGTGGCGAACGGCAGGACCCAACCACAGGGACACCCCTGCCAGGAGGTGGTGGATCAGGGCTGCTGTACCCACCTCCCTCCTCCAAAAAAACCTCCAGGATAAGAAAGAGTGATAGAGAATTGGGCGACTTGTCCATCTCTGCATCCATGAGCGGAGTGCCTGCCTTGTCCCAAGGGATCCCCCTTTCCCACCTGTTGTGAGGAGCTGCAATCCCTGTGCGATGCAGTCTGCATGCCTAGGGATGGGAAGACAGGGCCGTGGCCCAGCTTTCAAGACAGGCTTTCTGTATAACTGGGAGTAAATCTCGTCGTCTCCATGTTCTCCTGCTTCATGCCAGCATGTGAAGATAGACAAAATATGGGGCCTGTAGGGAGTGGCTACATCATTCGTGAAGCAAATGTGTACCTTGAAAGACCAGGCAAGCCCTCATGTGTGTTACATTGCAGCTCGTGACATGGTAGAGGACTGGGGATAATGTGCACTCTAACACCCTAATCCGGTGCTTTCAGGTGGCTCTGTTATAAGCTTGGATAGCCTTTTTCCATATTAACCCCATTTCACATTCAGAAAAATGAAGCCCAGGGTAAGGGATGAACTTGCTGAAGTTCACCTGGCAAAGCACAGTGTACAGAATATGTCTTGTATACTGCCTGGTCTCTACAGCCAAGGCAAACATATTCATGTACATTTAAAGAGAAAGGATCCTGTGAGCAGAGCTGGAGCTACAGACTTTTCTTAAACATACACTCAAAGAAGAAATCATTTTCGGAGAGGAAACTATGCACCTGGAAAACATACTCAGTTTTAATGGATATTAATGTCTTGTAAAAACAAAACAAAGCCTGAAACTTAATAATTTGCCTAAAAATAAAGACCGTTTTGTTTTTAGTGTTAAACCAGAATTAAATTATCCAGCACATGTTTGATCTTCTTGAGCTGAAGCATTTTGAATCTGATGCACAGACAGTAAATTAGGTAAGGCAACATGGTGCAGTGGATGGAGGGGGTGAGGGCACTGGGGGTAAAGGTCAGCACGCAAAGCATGCTGTGCCAGAACATCACCAACACCGGCTCCCAAATGAAAGCTGAAAGACCCGGATATCGGAAGGCAGATGGAAAAAATGGGAATGCAGTTCCATCTGCGGATACTGTTTCTTTTCATGGTTCTCACCGCCTGACCTCTTTTTCCCATCAGTTCCTCAGTGATGAGATCAAGGTGAATTACTCTGGATGGGCGAGACTTGACAGAGCAAACACAGCTGCTCACCGGGAGAGCTGCTTTGAGAAACAACATGGAGAAAGCAGGAGGCGAAGACTTTTCTAAGCTAGCCCCAAGAAAGGTACTTCTCCTTTTCTCTCTCCAAGGCTTAGTTCCTGTCCCATTGCAGTCAATGATAATTTCCCTCTAGACTTCAGTAGGAGGATTGAGCTTCTGGAGGGCAATGGCTCCTGACCCGGTTTCTCCTCCTGTTATTATGTTAGGCACTAAGCCTGAACAGCTTCTCTTCTGCAGGCTTAAATGTAGCTGACTTGTATTCCCTTCAGAACAATCTTCCCAGCCCTTATTTGTCTTCCCCATCAGATGGTTCAGACAAAGAGGCAGCTTGCGTTGCAACGCTGCGACATTGCCAAAGTGAAAGGAGCCTGCTCTACCCAAAGAGCAGGTTTGGAGCAGGGGCCCAAACTCAGGCTGTGGTGGAGGTGGAAGACCCTTCTAGGAAACTGAGGCTGTGTTACTTTCTGTCTTGTGAGAATAAGGGTGCAGTTTTGCTATACGTGTATCCAGCTAGAGTGTACTTTGGCTTTTTTTGAGTCTCCCATGTTTGTTCCAGCAGTTGAGTTATATGCATATTTTGCTATGCACATAATACATAGCTCGGCAAGCAAAAGATAGGAAGGGTAAATGATGGTATGTTTACCTTAGCTCATGGGGATGTCTTAGTGGTTTAACCTTCAAATGTGGTGTGCCTAACTTTTCTCTAACCACAGGTCCAAATCCCAGCTGGGCTGACTCAGCCTTTATCTTCCTCAAGATAAATTCAGTCCCGTTCACTTCACAGTGGGTGGGTGTTTCAGATGAAGCCTTAAAGACGAGAGTTTTGTCTGGTCTGGGTGGACCCTAATGATCCCTTAGCACTTTTCATGAGAAAAACATTGGTTGTGGGCCAGAATTCCCGTTCTTTGCTGCAGCAGCGTGCTGGGAGCGCAAAGAAAAAGCTCTACAATGGTGATGTGCTTAGAGAGCAAAGGTACTAATGCTGTGGTGTTGAAGCAAATGTGATGATGCTGTAAGCCAAGCTTACTGAACCCCGTGGTCCTACTGTGCATGCCCTAAAAAAGATGGGACTTAAGGTCTCTGGCTGGCTAGAAGATCTTGTGCTGCCCGCTAAAGTGGCATTAGGTAACAAGTGCTTTTCCCTATCTAGGAGGTTTAATCCTACTGTGGAATAGGATGCAAAAGCATTCAAACCTTTGCACAGGAAGCAGAAGACAAGGAGGAGCAGGTCAGTTAGCAAGGCACTTGCACAGGGATGCAAGAGGCTGGCATGCCAGAGCACACGCTGAGCGTATGGGAAATATGAGGATGTCCGTCGCTCCGTGAGCGAATCTAGATAAAAATTCCACCCTGTTCTTAAGAAATCTTTCCAATGACACCTCTGTCAAGACCAGCATATTCCTGTGAAATTCTCCTTTAGGCAAATCATAATTTTTGACAAAAAAATTATCCCAATTAGCTCTACTTCTCTGACAGCATAGCCACAGAAACCTATCATTAACACAGCATCAGGTTCCTTCTGTCAGCTATAAAGGTAGCAGTCCTTACCCATATGCCACGGGCTCAGGCAAGCAGGTTAAGGAAAATAAAATTATTCTGTGCAATTTTGTCAGAGCTTAAATGGTTTCTGAAGCTAGTTAAAAAGAAAACAGGTTTTCGATTGCATTTTTCCCTCAGTACATCCTTCAAGGCTTGAATGCCTCTGTTCTTCCAGGACTAGAGGCACCGCGACAGCAGAAGAGAGACTAATGGCTTTGTATTTCTGGCCAAAGCGGAAGGAATGGAAAGATCATGAAAGATGACCAGTTTGCCTGAGATCTCTATCCATTTTGCAGGCACAGGTGGTTTGGTTTAGCATCTGAAATGTTGGATCCTGAAGCAAACCAAAAGCAACTTCCAACCCCTAGGGAGGAGCCCATAATTAGTACGAAGAATGGACAGTGCTGGCAGGTCATACGGGCCTTACGGAGCTATATTTCCAGAAGAAGGCATTTGTTAGTGTAGTCAGCCCACTTTTGATAAGGCAAGCACATTTCAAGCATTTAGGCTTAAATAAACACACTGATTAATGTACTATAGGTGGAAAATAACTTTCCAATGCACTGAATCTTTTAACGCGTTTTCTATTCTAGCAGGCAGATCTGTGCAAAATGTTGTAAAATAAAAGACCATGAAAATGTCGGAGATGGTTTGGAAGCATCGTAATAAAAGCTTAAAATTAGTAGTGTTGTGCAGTCAATGTCAGGGAATTTTCTCCTTGGCTTCTTCACTGACTGCGTGGCCTACTATATGGGTGACTCGAGTAAGGTTTCTTTCTGATCTCGCTGGTATGGTGAGGGGACTGAAAAGTATTACTTGCATGTGAAGTGATTTGAGAACGTGCACAAAAGTGCTACAGAAGTGCTAACTAGTATTATCAGCTGTGAATAGATATCCTTATTATCACCAGACACTCTTCAACAGTCCTACTCTAGTATGCGTCTGCAGCCAACAGTGATCTCATTTTATACAGCAGCAGCCAAAGACATAGGTTGGGTTGCTTAATATTAAAATGCATTAGGGGTTAGTAAGCAACTGCATAACTTTTTTTTTTTTTTTTTTAACTTAAAAGAGACATGGCTCAGTACACGGTTAAGTAAATTTATAAACATGCCGTACTACTAGGTTCTGTTGTCCAAGTCCATTTTATACTCTAGAGAGCTTAGCAATATAACTGTTTTAATTTAGAAAATATTTCTTCAGATAAAAAGTGAGAATGAAACTAATAAACTTTTTCTTAGTTTAACTTCAGGGTCCAACTGAGCCATTCACATGCTCACCTGCACCATGAGAACTGGCAGAAACCTGCTATAACCTTACAACGAGTGTATTTATCTCACCCGTATGTGGCGTAACAATTCTAAGACTGACGTATTCCAGACAGAATTGCAAACAGAAGGATATGTATGCATACATCAAAAAGCACAGGACTTGGAAGACTTGCCTTAAATCAAAGGAATAGGTTGAGGAGGAAGAGGAGGTGCTGGCAGCAGTGGGTATCTCGGCTCAGTGATGAAAATCTCCTTTAGCGTTGTGCAGACTACACACCAGTAACAGCTGGCACAGTATCTGTGGTTCAGGCAAACTGTGCTTTTTAACAAAAAGACCTCCTCATGTTATGTTGTTCTTGGAAACCCTGTGTACAGAGTAACATCAGTCCTCATTCCTTGGAGTGTCAGTAAAAGCCTACAACACCAGAAAAAAGAGCCTGAAATTTATTAGTAGCTCTGAAGAGGGGAGATGAATAAAACCCCAGAACTGAATCCCCCTCAAGCATTAGGATATTTGAAATTTGAAGTCTAATGTTGTAGTTTGGACCCCAAGCTCTGCAGCAACACCTTGCTGTGCAAGGATTGTAAAAAGGAACCTCATATTGGGTGATGTCCCTGTAACCTTAGTCAGCTGACCCTTAAAGCAAACATTAAGCAGATTAAAGCTGAATGGAAGATGAATTTTTGAGACGTTGCGATCATCCAAAAAGGAGCTGAAGAGTGAGCATAGCACTTCTTTGGTGGTGTCTCTCTTAAATGCATGTGACTTGAGCTGTGAATGCTGGTTCTCCTGCAGTAACCTCCACAGAATATTTCAACTCCCATTTAAACTTTGAATTATAGGAAATGCCATGTTATTTGATCTCTGTCTTCTCTCCCAGGAAAGCCACGTTTTAAAACAAAGCAGGTACAAGAAAAAAACGGCTGTTGTAAGTGGAAAGGCTGCACTTGCACCTTGAAAATATGAACAAAATCAAGTACATTCAGGACTCTTCAAGACATAAACTAATATAATGTGAGATGTTTTCCTGGAAACATGTCCCTAAGTAGTGATGGTGGCTTCCAAGCCAATAGGAGGCTTCCCAAAATGGACACATTTCCCTTGGAGCAATCCTATAATTTGTAATACACTTTTTGCCTTCATCCTGCAATACAAAAGGCTGGAGCCTTGTTCTCATTTACTCTGGGAGGATCTTCAACCGATACAAAAAAGCCAACAGAGTTGTGCTTGCTTCTTTACAGCAGGGAAGGCTCTGGTCTATTACCAACAATAAAGATAAGGTGAAACTCCAGTCTAAATTGATGGGATGTAATTGAAGTAACAATCAAAAAGAGCAGATCTTCACCTTGCCTTAATCACCATACCTCAGGTCTTTAAGTAGAGGTCTTTAAGTCCTCTTCCAGTGCCTTTCCAATGCACGATATCCAACTATCCAAAGCCCTTTTGCACAGTCACTGCTTCTCAGATGAGGTTTCTGTCCTGTCTGTGGGCAGGTAAACTGAGGTACAAATTGGTGGAGTAGGAGGCTTATAGTCGCCTTGATGATTGATGGCTGACTTGGGTAGAAAGCCAGACAAGCTGGCTGGATTACTAACTTTTTTTCTTTTTAATACTGGGTAATATTAATAAAAAGGAAAACAGCAGCAAGCCTGGCTTAAATGAAGAATTATTGATTCGGTCCCAGAGTATATTTAAATATTTTATTGCACAGATGGGGCCCCTACAACTTTCTTTTCCTTCATCCCATAAAGGCTCTGTTTTACAAGGATACTTACTGCCCCTTGGGAGGGCTGGATCCTGTTTCCTCTCCATTTATGTGTGTTTTTTGGGAGGAGGGTTGGGCTCAGGTAAGGAGAATCGATTACTCAAGTGAAGGACAGAGCGGCTTTCCTTTACGCAGGGACCGAGACTGCTGCCTTCGCTGATCTCCTGCCTACTGCTTTCGGGACACGGCTGTCCAAGGGGTGTTTGTCTGGCTGCAGATCTCCCTCCTGCCTGCGTGATGCTGGCTGTACCCCTGGGGACCCCGCTCCCACCTTCCAGAGAGCTTTTGCTTAAAAACAGACTTGTTAAAAACTGCACCCAAGACTCATCCTTCTTGGGCGTCTTTACTTAGCATGCTCACGTTTCTGTCCCACCTAAAGGAAGGGTAGGAGGTTGCAGGGGAAATTACCATCTTATTTATGCTAAGGTTTTCCTAAGAGTAATTTCTCGGTCTTTTGGAACCTGACAGGTCTACTGAAAGGCAGAGTGCAAAAAATAGGTGACTCTTTCCCACACCAAAAAACAGATTATTTTTTTTTTTTACTGAAAAAGAGAATTTTTTAATGGTTTCCATGAAAGAAGAGCTCAGAGCCTGAAATGGATTGGCTTCACAGACAGAGCAAGACACGTGGGGAGCGATAAGCTCCAGTTGGCTTGCGTAAGACAGTGAATTTGGAAAGCTCTCCCCCTAGCTTCTAGATAAGAGGTTTCCTCTCGAAGGCAGTGACAAACACCAACCAGCCAAATTGTAGCTTTCTGCCTAGCAGCACATCATTTATAATGACAAGCAGCAGACGGAAACTCTTCCAGCAGGCATCACTACTAAACACACTGCGTGTCTCGTGAGCTGCAGGGAATGCAAAGTCTGGACACCAGTCATTTAAAAAAAAAAAAAAAAAAAAAAAAAAAAAGGTAGAACCATGAAAAGATTTCAAAAACCCACAAACCAACAAAATTTCCTTATGATTTACCTGATTTGTAAAAGTAGAGTTTCTGTGGCTCTGCAGCCCCATAACAGAAGTTCTTAAAGTACCGACAAGCGACTTGCTAAAAGCACAATCCAGCAGGAACAGAAAGACAACCCATATTTAAGAAACCTCACCAAAAAAGCCATCTCAGCAGCCACCAGCAAATTCTGCTTGATGAGGATATAAATTATTAGCCTATGTTCTGCATTCCAGAGGGCAAGGATAGCTTTTCCTTACTCTCTAATTCTCCCCTCCTTTTTGGAAAATGCATCAGGGTGTGTATTGAAGAAGAGGAGTAGTTTTCTTCTGTGTTACTTTGCTGCATGTTTCTTGCATGTTATAGGATCTTGGTCTCATGATTACATACATTTCATGCTAACTTAATCCATTTTGGGTCTCCTTGCACATTATGGCCCCTCTATAGAGTCTGAGATATATCCTTCTTGGGAAGTGATGGGTTAAATGCCAGAAGTAGTCTAGGTATGCTTGAGCTTTCTGTGTGCAGGAGAAAGACTAGATCTTTTCCAAGGGTCTCTCATGCCATTATTTTATGTATTAAAATATTTGTCAGAAAGTTTTTACTAATAAACAGGACATTTTTGTTGCCTCTCTCGTTCAAAACAACTAATCATGCTGGAATAAAGGGTAGAGTGGCCTCCCACTGATAGCATTAGATGTCTAAGTGTGCAGTGCTGCGAGGCATGGGGGAGGAAGACGTGGATAAGGTTCCTTACTTGGTGGCCAAAGTAGGTGATGAGAAACAAGTAAACCCAATTTACCTAAGTTTAAACATGACTGCATTACCATTACAAGGTCTCTTTTTGATCAAACACCTCCACCTGGAGAGCAAGACAGATATACCCAGGCTATCTTATTTTCATTTTAGCCCTCAGATTGTGCCCTCATTTTCACACCAGCATAATTTCTTTTTTTGGTCACTGAGATGTGGATGTAGGGTCCATACGCCCTTAGCAGAGCTCTGCCTTTGTGCGTGGACAGGGTCTCTGGTGACAGGAATCATTCATGGTGGCTGTTCACATGCACTGAGAAAAAGTGGGGCTTTCAGTTAGCGACAGAAGAATTACTTTGGGTCCAGCATGAATCAGTGTGATCCCTCACTCATCCTTGACACTGCATTTAGACACAGCCAGGCTAAATTCATCGTTTCTGAGAGCTGAAGGTGGAAAAAGGCAGTACTGGAGTGGTGCCTTACAGAGGCAGGACCTGTGCAGTATACTGGAACGGGGAACGTCACGAAACAAAACAAAACTGCTTCCCACTCAAACAGACAAGAAAAATGGCAGGATTTGGAAATGCCTGGGCATTCCCAACAGACTTTACCTAGAAGTATATCAAAGTTTGGTTTGGAGTAACAGCTACATGTCATTGAAAAATTACTTTCTCCCCCCAGATAATTTACAAAGTCTCCAGGAGTGACCTGTCGTCATGATCTCTGCCTTGAAAGCAAAACAAAAGCAAACAATAAAGAGTTTTGCGTGGATTTATGCTGAGTTCCAGCCCTTAATTAAGCTGTCCAGGGGCTGCCGAGTATCCAGTCTGCTCTCAGGGATAATGGCATAAATCCAGAGCAAGCCTATTGAAGTGAAAAGTGCAAGTCCAAACGGGAGTGGGAGAGACTATTTCTTGAGCTAGGAGAAGAGTCCCAATTGCAAACTCCATTGGAACCCAGAGCACCTTGCTCATGGAGGGTGACGTACATTTTGGACTCAGCTGGGCAGAACCTAGCCCAGTTATATGTTTGCAGTGCTAATGTTTTGCCTTCAGAAAAATCGCAAGCCATCTATATGAATCTGTTTCCTGGTCCCATTTAACCTGTGAAACACAGAGCAATCCAGCAGAGCAGAGTCACCTTAACAAAGAGCAAAATTATTAAGAGGAAGAGCTTTGCACAATCTTCAATTCACCAGAACGAGGAAGATAAACAACAGAGACAAAACCCAGTGTGGCCCGAGAGCAATGGATGAATTCAACCCTCCGATGGCTCTGCATGCTTCTGGTGGCACCACAGAGCCAGGCAGAGGTACTGGCTAAGTGCAAGACGTTATTACTAGTTTGAGAGATCTACCTTTCAGAGAGCTTGCACTCACTTGTATGATGCTCTTTTCTTGTCCTGAAAAAAGATCTCTATGTGCATCCTATCTTAAGTTCAAAGTCTTTTTTGAGGGGAAACCCATCAGCCCTACATTTCCAGGACCATGGTGGGATAGGCTGCATCCCAGACCTTGAGTCTGTATCTAACCTCATCACATCAGCAAAAGAGTTAATACTGGTTTCCCCTGTGCCCGGGCAGTGATTGACAATGTCTCGCTGGGGCACCTGCAGATAACCACCTGAGATAGATCAGCACAGGAAACCATTTCCACACAGCGTGAATGTGCAGGTGGTGAGCAACGTAAGGAGCATGATTATTATCCCTTTTCTAGCTAACTGTTCTGGGCCCCCTGCATGACGTCTGCATAGTTGAGATGTCATCACTCAGCCAGATGTTGAAGTCACATCCATCTAAATCCAGTCGGATATATGGAAAGTATTGTCTGTTTTGAAGGGCATAAATCAGGGGGCATTTCTATGAATAAGGGATTATTACTAAATCGTGCACTTTCTATTAATAGATACCTATTAATGCTGCAGGTGTTAGTAGTAACTGCTCTTTGAAGCATTACTTAATCACCCCCTTTGCAAATCCCTGTAATCCAGCTCTCATAAAAATACATGGATTATTGATTGAGAGGACCTCTGGGATCCCTAAAACGAAGTTCAGCTCAGATGCCTGCACAGTGCAGGAGACGCACTACAGATCGCTGCCTGGAATGTCTGCCAGGTGTTTGCAGTTTCACGCATAGCGTGTTTTGGAAATAATAAAAGAGGTGGGGGTGGAGGGGAGGTCATTCCCATCCGGGAAGACCAGGCTCAAGTAGAGGAAGGAGAAGGAGAATGAGGACCATTAGTAATAGCTGGAGAGGTTGAAGGTGCAGAGGTTATAGGGTGGGCTACTTCTTCCTCTCCGGAAAACTTGTGGGAGTGAAAATAGAGAGGAAGCAGATCAAATCTGTGTTATATTGTCCTCAAAACTAGTGCATGGCATTCAGTCAGGTTGTGACGTGCTTGTAAAGCACGCTACCAATAAGAACAAGCCTTTAGAAATGTGCTGGGTACAAGGGTAGCTAGGAAGGTAAATTAATGTTTGGGCAACACGTGAAGAGCCCTAAATAAAAGATGATTCCCCCCAGCCCAGTGTTACTATTTTAGGATTTCATCTGCAGAGCCTAACACTGGTGGGAATTGAGCAGGTGAAGCTAAAGCACACCCATCCTCCCAGCTTAGCAGACCCTCATGGTCAAGCTCTGTGTGGCTTAGGTCTACAGAAGGACTTCAGGGCCACTGAAGCGGGGCTTGGGCAGAATGTGGTTGCTTAAAGGTGTGCTAAAGCCATGCTGTGCTGGCTAGAGACCCTGAGATACTTCAGGTGCCAAGAGTAATGCAACATTATCCACAGAATAACAGCAAAGTCAGTAAGAAATAGGCTCTGCAGAGCCCCGTGCCCGCAAGGCTACCCTGTTTCCTGAGCTGTGCAGGTAGCGCTAGTGGGGAACTCCTCCACCATAAGCACTGAGGAGCTTAAGAAACCTTGTGGAGAGGTCCTTGAAACTGTAATCCACCCCATTTCGTGGTGCGTTGCATCGTACCGCTGTTGGCTGGACTCTCTGAACTTGGTGTCTGCAAATCCCCTGGCTGGAGCAAGGAGCAGGAGGGACCGTAGCTCTGCGGCCCGGTAATGGGGGGTGGGGGAGAGAGAGGATCCCCACCCGTCTCTCCTTGCAGGGAGGGCTGGAAATTGTAGCCACTGCTCCATGGAAAATACATAAAAAGGACCTTAATCAATCAAATCACACTCTTCCAAAAGTATTGGAAGGTGAAGAAAATTTCGCAAGAAGAAGAAAGAATAAGAAAAATCAATCCCCCACAGAACTGCTTGATAAAGCACCATTTTCCAGGGTGCCACCATCTGTTCTGTGTTATGGGGAATAACCTTGATGTTATTACATTACAGGATTATTATTATACAGTAGTGTGTTAAATCTCAACCAAATGTAACAAGCATGAGAGAGACACATAATATCACCGATGGCTGGAACAACAAACGCAGTTCAGGAAAGCGCTTCTGTGAGGGTGCAGGGCTTGTTAAGATGCTTAAAGGTAAGTTCGTTCCCAGCAGCTCTGCTGAATGGGCTCATTTTTTTAAACTGTGGCTCCAGAGTCAAATTCTCCCACCCCAATTCTCCAGCCTTTCGCAGGAAAGGGGTATTAGGGCTTGAACTCTTGTGCATCGCCGAACTGCAGCTGATTCAGCAAATTGGTACCCTGTTGACCACGTAAGGCATCTCGTGGCTTTTCTCTTTCAAGAGGACCAATCTGAATAAACAAATACTTTCCACAAGGCAAGGAGCGCTGCTGCTCTGCACGTGTATCGGGTACCTCTACCCGAAGGGGAATGGAAAAGACATGGAAGCGCTTTCACGCTCCGCTGTGATTTTTAGGGGAGTTCAGCTCTCTTTTTTTTTTCTTGTGTGTGTGGTATAATATAAAAGACCAACAGAGAAAATGTGACAGGGTGCGTAACTGTTGTCCTAATGTTTCTGCTTTTCCTTTTCATTCCTCACATGGGATTTTTTTTCCTGTTCCCTTTCCACTTTTGCCTTGAACCTTGGAAGATGAACAGCTAGGCTTTTTCAGCTAACTTTCTCAAGTCATCTTGGAGCACTTGGAGGTTTTTTTTCCCTTCACATCCTAATTAAGGGTATATCAGTGTCCCGTTGGGACCGCAGCAGTTAACGAACACCATCCGGCAGGTCACTTATAAACTATTTGCCCTGAGATTGAGGGCAAACTCTGGTGAATTCCCAAGGAAAGAATCAAATGAACCTGTTAATGAGCAGAGCATTAGGAGGAAGAAAAAAAATAAGGCAGGATCTGAAGTCTTACGGAAATGTAGGAAATAAAGGTTTGTTTATCTAATGGTATTACTGGTGTCAATGCACAGGACTACCCCTCCATTTTAAAGCAACTGCAAACAAAAGATTCAGTTGCAGATAAGCTTTGGGAGTTCGCTTTTACATGGGACACTTGTAAACATTCCTCAAAGACGGAGAGGAAGAGGGACATGTAGCCTATTCACTTCAAATAAAATCTGGCAGCAAGGTTTTCTTGTATTATCATCACTATCTGGAGCACCACGATGAGTTTTAGTCACATCTTAGCCTGGTTAAACCCTCTATATAGTACATCAGATTCTCTGTCCCTGGAAAGTTTAGTTTAAGGTGGTTACAGCAATTTTCCCAAACCTCCACCATAACTTTGGCTCTTTGGACATTGCCAGCCTATAAGAAATCTCCTAAGAGCCCGGTTTGGTGAAATTGTAATAGGTGATCCAGAGAAGATCTCCAGTGTGAGTTTGTCTGTCAGCAAAATAACTCATGGATCAGAAAACACCCACCCCACCACCCAAAAAAAAAAGAAAAAAAAAAAATTAACTTGTTATCTAAGAGCAAGCAGGCTTCCAGGCTTTTTTTGTACCTATGTCCGTGTGTGGGCTTAGCCTTCACTCTGAGCAGGCCAAGGATGGGGTTGGTTTCTTGCACTTAGAATTCCCTGTATTTTCATTATTTCCATTAAGGTCTGACATATGGCACAACTAAAAGCTGTACTGCAATAACACAAAATGTCGCCAAAACTAGAAAATGTTTTACTACTATACAGCTATATGATTAATGTTCTTTCAGATGAAAATGAAAAAAACAGCTATTTAAAAAAAAATCAACTAATTTCTAAAAGAAACTAATGTTTTAATTAAAATATATGAGAAATAATGGTAATAAAAAAATCTTATCAGAGCTTGTACTGCAGGTAAAGGAAAGCATCCTACATTGTCCCTTTCTGTTTATCTGCAGAAAATATGTGACAGGACTTGTGCTGGTACTCTGTGTCTCTGTTTTTGTTAGAAGTAGACCAAACCCACCATGTAGTCCTTTTTTTTCAAGCCTGAAGCAGCAACGCAGGTGGGAGGACAAACTGGGAGTTGAAAGCTCTGCGGTGCAGCAGAAAGAAGGGATGTAAATGCGAGTTTCTCTTTCATCTAAGTTCTTCTTACACAGAATAAAGGAAAAATTCTTTGATCCCTTGCGTTTGTCACTGTCCTGGTTGGGGGGGGGGGGCACGGCTGATGCAGTTTGTACCGCTGCACTGGGGGGTGGGGAGAGCATCTGTCGTTCTGGCAGATTGGGCCAATCCGGCCCAAACCATGACAGTCACACAACACTGGTGCTAGAAAACACATTTTGACTTTCCTAAAGCTATAGCATGACCCATAAAAACCCTTGTTTATTATTTTTGCCAAAACCAGATGGTCCCCAGAGAAAAGGTAACAAAGAAATGCCCAGAGGTCCCTGGAACCGCTCTCTATGATTTGAAACAAGTATCTAAACTGCACAACTGGTGCTTCTGATAACGCTGGATTGATAGCCTCTTAGAGCCAGAGCACCCTGAAAGTTTTCAGTTTGTCTGTTGTCCCCTCCTCCAGGTGCATGGTTTTCACATTCTTGTGTCTGTTGAAATTTATTGTCCATCTTCTGCTCCTCAAAATGGCTCCCTGCATCACTTGCAGTGTCCATCAGTGGGGGACTGACAGGCACTGAAGGTGACTCATCACCTTCCAGCCATTCTGGGGGAGCATTGGTGACAAAGAGGGAAATAAAAAACAGAGGGGGGTCCCATAACTGCTGTTCCCTGCTAGGCAGTGAGGAATGGGCATGCTCCCTGTGGATCAAGCAGAAGGCTGTAAACTTGGCATGCCCGCATCTGCCCTGGGCTACACGCAGATCAAGAAGAGTCTCTGTAGCTCAGCCAGAAGAAGTAGTGAAGGAGAAAGATGAGTGACATCTGCCTCTGGGTTTTTGTGCTGTCCCATGGGCAGTGAGATAAATGGAAGCTGGGTCGTATCCCTGCGTGATAAATCCTGCTTCCAAGATATGAATTCATTTGAGACTGTCATTGTGGCACTGCTTCTGCATCCCCCAACCATAGCAACCTCCATGAACCCCAGGCAGCTTCACTAACTGTCAAGGCCACTTCACAAGGGAAGATTGTTACGAGATAATAATTGGCCCATTTCTTTCTCTGCCCATTGATATCAGTAGGATATTTCCCAGTTGCTCCTCTGAAGCCAATGATTTTTTTCTGAAGCAGAGAAGAGCTACTTTGGTGTGGGACACTTTAACAGGAACACTGGATGTGTTCATGGATGAGGACAGCTAGCCAGCAATCAAGAGAAGGGAAACTGATGAAAGGCAGGAAAATCATAATTTAATAAGAAGCACAGTAATAGGTTCCTAATGTCCACTGGCTCCCCCTTTTCAAGGCCTTACCCAAACTAGAGACTGTGCAGTACTGAGGTTCATGTGTTGACTTTGGAAGAGATGAGGCATCCTCAATGGAGTCTCCTATTTTGTAGCTAGGGGATCTAAAACATCTAGATATTTTGGCCCCTTACCTCCTCGGCTAACCCATGTCTCCAGTTTTTGAGCCAGAATACAATGCTCAGCTCAAACATAAGTCAACCGTCCTGACAGAGAAGTCAGTAGAGGTTTTAGCCATTAATCCCAACTGAATTGCTCCATATCTTCTTACGACACTTGCAGGACTATGCGAGTTGCAACACCAAAATACAAGAATTAGCCAGCTGGCCAAGGCTAGTCTGGCTCCTTTGTCTCACAGTGACCAGACTCATCCGCCTCTGGGGAAAACTGGTTTCTACCATAGGCATGGTATCTACCATGGATAAGTTGCCCCCATAATTCGATATGCTACAGTGGAGGTTCAAGAGGATTTTCAGTTCCTCCCATTGTTCTATTCCTATATTTTACCAACAATTCAAGACATCAAGGGAACTTTCAAAGCAACTTTCTCTATTTCACAATGTCTTGGTAAATCAAACATATGTAGACAGAAAATCTAATAAAAAAAACTATGAGGAGTTTTAATCAGAAGAGTATATTGAAATGTAGATAGTAAAACTGCCGTAACTAACTGCAGATGCTAAAGAAACTATAAAGCCACAGTCAGCATGGTTTGCCACGTTACTATATTAGAGCGGAGACTGACTATAGTTTTACTATTTGACTTAATAAACTGGCATTTTTTTATTATTATATAATGCACCAAACTCCTGTAGTTTTACTGTAGTAAATATAATTCAACCGTAGTTTAAAGAGAGATACTGTTTTCATTTGCTTTTTAAATACAGACAGTGAAGCTGGGAGAAGTATTTTAGTAACACTTTTTCTGTGCCCTTCCTTTAACTTTTGCATCACATACTTGTGTTTGAATATGTGATTTCTGTCTCCAACCATTTTTTATTTTGTTTGTGCTTTTTGGAATAGGAGATCATCTTCAGTGGTTTTTGCACCACAAGGGTTTGATATTTGAGACAGAGACAAGTGACAACATTTGGATGCTAATTTCAGACAGATATGGAGGTGTGCAAGTCTGCCTTCTTAGAGAAACCCATTTGAAATAAAAGCAATTTTGCACAATTTTCATTCTGAAGTGTCTACATAAGAGCTTGCTGGGCAGTGGTCATATGGTCCCTGTGGAAATTACCATAGTAAAGGACAGAAAGGTGGGCTGTAAGGAGAGGGGTGCCTATTTTTCCTTATGGTGTTATATTTGTATACGCAGCTTATCTCTTTCTTTCTGCGTGCACTTCATTTGCCATTATATATCCACCTGGACAGTGGCAGTGTGATGTTCTCTGGGAATTGTGTACTGATGCCAGACTGACAGCCATAGAAACCACAGAAACAGAAAAATATGTAGATGTTGCTTTCCTTCTCCCACAGGATAAGATGACACAGCTCCAGCATGGATGGGGAGAAAGCAAGTTTAAAAAAAAAAAGAAATTTCACATTAACCATCAAACTAATGCCAATTGACAGTGATTTTCTCCATGTGTCATTGTTAATTGTATTCTTACTGCTTTACCTGTGAATATACATCTCTGTAGTCAGCCCCTGCAGCCAAGGAATATTACGGCAAAACCCAGGCCTGTGATATTCAGGTTGGTGTATTAACACGAGCCTTTAAAGGATGTGTACTACAGCTGTAGGCTTTAGTATCATGCTAATGTCTTGGTTCTCCCTATTCTCCAACAGCAATTCATGGTGGCTGCCTGTGGCCCAGGATTTATTGCCAGTGCAAGGATGGCCAGAGGAGATTGAGTTAACTTTGATTCGAATGAAGACAATTGACCTGAGCAGTCAGTGCCATTGTGGGAAAGCACTGGTCCAAACCTGATCTATGCCACTGAAACCAGGTGTAATCATTGACCAAACGGGAGCAAAGCATCCAAAACATCTCTGAGTTTTTGATACAGGCAAATTCAAATCCAAATATCAAGCTCATCCAATGAAGGAAACTAAAACACTGCAACAACCCTTCCCCTCACTCCTTTCAGCGAAATGCTTGGGGGAAATTAATCTCTGGACCAAAATCTATGAATTTAACTTTGCATCTTATGTCAACTGTGAGACCTGGACTTCAAATCTTCTCTACTGTAAGCATATGAATCCTGTGGCTTTGGATGTGATATCATCAAGTCAGGCTGACTTCTGAGAAGTATACCACCACCAGCAGCAGAAGCAAAATAGACATAGCAGAGCCACTAAGCATTTAGCCATATTCGGTCCCTCTTCGTCATTTTTGCTTCCTTCCTCAGCCATCCTCCCCTTACAGCCCGGGAAAAACAGGCAGCTATTTTAGGTGCCCCACCGTTATCAGCGAGATGCAATCTCTGCTAACCAAACTATTTCCAATGCATCGCCAAGTAAACCCTGGGCTGACCTTTGACTCCCTCATCTGAAATATGACCATAAAAATAATGAGCCTGTAAACTGCTTTTGGCAATTATGCCGCTGCTGGAATGAAAGGACATTGTCATTAGCATGCAGCTTATGAACCCCAGCTTGCTGGTCCTGGCAGGCAGCCAGCCTGGGAAACCGAGCCGGCCTTAAAGCTGACACAGGTTCAATGGGATAATTAGGCAGCTTTTTTGTTTGAGTTTGTTGATATAAATGTGGTAGAGATTAGCCTTTCCCCCCTCAGCTCTGGGTAATGGTCAGGACTAACAGGTGTCAGGCTAATGGTGGTGCGGGGAATTAATACTTGGTTTCCTGGTACCTTCCTTTGTTGTTTTTCCCCGCAGAGGAATTCCTCCAAATCTTCCAGCACTTTGCAAGTGCTTTGCCTCCCTCCCTCTTTCCCCCTTCTTATTTAGCTTTGCCCAAAACATTTTATCAAGACCACGCTGTTGAGTCGCATACAAAAGAGCTGGGAAGTGCCGACTGGAAAATAAATTACTATCAATCAAATCAGTCAATCACCCTTCCATTTATTAAGAATAAAACTTAAATTTCAAAATAGCAATGGGCCAGATCTTTTTTTGAAGTTAGAGGGAAATCTCCGGGGAAATGAGCCAAAGCAGAATAAAGGACACCCAGAGCGTCGTGTAGCTCTGAACAAACAGTACCACTTATAAAAGTGTTTAGGTCACTTAAACATCTGGTTATCTTAAGCAGCTTGGGAGAGGGCTCTTGGCGCTCAGGAGGAATTAAAAATGCCAGATCAGCTAACAGCTCTCTATAAGTCCTCAAAGCAGAGTCTATCTGTGGTTAATGTCAAAGTAAGGGAGACAGCAAGAGAAATCGTGAGCATGCCTTTATGTACGTTGTAGCTAGCTGATAGCCCATGCAGAAAGCAAGCTTTCGTACTCATTTTACTCATACACGCTGCCTTTTATCTCCAGGATTGCCAGAGCACTGTAAAGGGAAGGCTAGGGCCTATACCAAAAATCAGTTCACCCATCCCCAAAATGCAGCCGCTTCTGGGAAGAAACCCGCTTAACAGTGCATCAAACACATGTGGCAGCTTAGCTGGAAGGGGAAAAACCCCTATAGAAGGATAGTTTTCTGATAACGTGCCATTGGGTATGCAGGACCTGCTGGTAGGCAGCCTGTCAATGAAAAGAAAACGCGTCAGGCAGGCTGAAACCCCCGTTCCGCCATGGCGAGGGGTAGAGGAGCCGAGACCGGCCAGCACAAGCTGTGTGTGAGCCCTGCCACCCCTCAGCTGCCTCCAGCCGGCGCAGCTCAGCCCCGACCACCCCTGCAAAGGAGCAGGGTCAGCCCCTGCCTCCCTGCAGAGCCTCCAAAGGCTGCAGCACCGTCTGCTGAACCTCACGGTGGTCTCGGCAATTGCGTAGGCCTTCCCTCCCCATCTTGCCTTCTGGTTTTTCTTCTTCCCCATTAGTATTCCCTTTCTCCAAGACCTTCAGCCCTTGTCTTCCCAGTCTCCCACCCTGTCCTCTGGCTCCACACTCTGCACCCGCTTTCTGGGATGCCCAAGCCACTTAATTTCTTCCTTCCCTTCTCATCACAGAGATTTGTTTCTCTGCTGACCCATACTGTGCCTCATCACCGCTATGCTTCAAAGAGCAGCCAGCTCACTAGTCACCTCCTAGGCACAGAGGTCCTATTCCTTTTTTTCCTGCTCTCCACGGAGAAGCTGAGACCAGGATATAGCTACTCAAGAGCCCTCCTCTACGTTCATCCCTTGCTTTCACGCCAGCGGAGCTTAGCAAAGGTGCTGCAGGGACGCCCTCCCTCTCAGCCCCTCCATTTAACAGAGGAGGCTGCTGCTTCTTCTGATTTAAGATCATCGAGTCCAACCATCAACCTAACACTGCCGAACCACCACTAAACCATGTCCCTCAGCACCACGACTACCCATCTTTTAATTACCTCCAGGGATGGCGATTCCACCACTTCCCTGGGCAGCCTGTTCCAATGCTTGACAACCCTTTTGGTGAAGAAATTTTTCCTAATATCCAATGTAAACCTCCCCTGGCACAACTTGAGGCTGGTTTCCTCTTGTCCTATCACTTGTTATTTGGGAGAAGGAATTGCTGCAGTCTACCTTCAGTCCTGCCTGCCCGCAGCACAGAGCGGAGGTGCCCACCCTTTACAAAGCCTCTGGACAATACAGACAGGGTTCAAAGAGTCACCAGCATGACGTTGTATCTCCCCTTTCAGTAAAGGCACCTCTTGCAAACCTGCTGGACCTAATTTGGGCAGCAATGGAGGTGTGGGACTCGGCGCAGGCCATGTATTCCCCAGCTTTGCAGTGTATCACGGGCTATGCCCTGCCCAGACCACCAGGCTGAAAGTCTGACACGGCCTAATCCATCTGCAATGGGGTCACAGCAATTTAAGCCTACCTTTACCATGAGAACCTGAAAGAAGTAGCTAAGAGAGAACTTGCTGCCTTGCCCCCAGGCACCTCTGTGAAGAAAAGAGAGCCAATGTGAGAGTCCCTCCTTCGGTACTTGAAAGTGGAAGAACCAGTGGTTGGAATGTGAGCCAGCAAGTGTTTCAACTGGTGATAAACTGGAAGCTTGTAACAGTGCAAATAAGTAACTTGGAACAGATTACTATGGGCTGTGGTAAATTCTCCGTTTGCTGGAGTCTCTAACTGAAGAGCAAATGTATTTTCAAAGAGATATGCCCTAGTTGGAAAACAATTTGTTGGGCTAAAGGCCAGAATCACTGGATAAAATCTATGGTTTTTATAACAAAACAGGTCAGACTCGGTAGTTACAAGGGTTTACTGCAGTCTGAAAGTCTATTTATTTATCTATTCTAGAAAACAGCAATAAAAACATATTGTGCCTCCAAAGTCCTGCTTCTTGCAAGAGGTATATCTGAGTTTGTGTACCATAGCAATATTTAAGTTACCTCAGCTTTGGGCGGGTGTTGCTATCCACCTGAATATGAGAGACTAAAAAAGAAAAAGAAACAATAATTAACCTCCCTTTGGTAGATTGCCAAAGACAGGAAACTAGAGGCAGCACTCATTTCACAGAGATTACGACACACCCTTTCCTTAGCTTTTCTGACTATGAATGGCCCAATAATTAATTTGCCATAAAAGTCAAAGGGAGAATGGTGCTACTCTGTCCTAGCAAAGACTGGCACCAAGAGAAGATGAAACAGCCTGCCCTACAAGGGTAAAACACCAAAAAACCCCAAACACATCAACACAAGCAACTTTCGGTCCATCAGCGACTTTGATTAAACTAAAATCCCCGCTTGTGGGGTGGTTCAGAGTTTTCAAGGCACAAACTTAATTTATTGGCTAAGAGGAACGAGATGCCAAGACTTCTGTGTGATACATGTCTCCTTCAGATAAATACCTGCGGCCAGAGTAGTGCTCCAGAGTGGCTGCTTTAATGCCTGGGTTGGTCCAAAATATTCCTGGTTTTGTTTTGGGAAGGAGTGAGTAGAGCTGCCACAGCTTTGCTTTGGTGTAGAGACACCGGAGCCGTTCTGCTTCGCAGCCAGCAGCATTTGCACGGAGACGAGGCAGTGAAGTGGCTGCCCAGTCACATTTGGAGTTACGATGTGTTGCAAAATGCTTTTATAAAAATATCTGTGTCAACTAGCCAGTATTTATTTGTGTGGCAGTAGCGTTCAGAGCGTGACATGAGCATGAGTCGGCACTGAGGCCGGACCTGCACCGTCCCAGACCCCCTGCTCTGCAGGCTTCCCCGTCTGAGGCAGCCAGGAGGGCGAGAAGAAATGAGCTGGGAAAACACCTTTGCCAAAGGACACCCACAAAGTCAAGGGGCAGCGCGGGAATAAGTCAAAACAGAAGGAAGACAGATGATGGAGCATATAGGATATGGGGATATTTCCCTCTGATTCCTAGAGGACAACGGCAGAAGAGCATTGGAAGGGCGGTACCTCCAGCGTCAAGGCAGATGAGTGGATGATTTAAGGCAGTAGCGTGGCAATAGCACACAGACACTGTTTAATATCAGGCTGTAATACTGAGGATCATGACAACCTGCCAGCACCGCAGGTGCAGGCTGATAGTTTGCACCCTGATATTAAGTCACACATAAGCGTGAGTCACAAAGTCTTCCCATAAAAGAAATAGCTCTCGCCACAATTTACAGTGCGTTCTTCATGTGCCGTATGTGAATCCTTTGCTTAAGTCAGTGTCCTGATGTGAAGAAGCCTGACCTTGAATTACTACCATCTATAAGGCCCTTGGGTACTTTAGTACTTAGCATATAATTTTAAAAGTCAGAGCCAACAGAGAGAGAGAGAGAGACTGCAACGCTGTCACTTGCAGACACAGACAATCGAGGGTCTTTGTAAAATAAAGAGGAGAGACAAGAGAATAGCCAGAAACCCAAAATAAAGATTTAAACTCTCATTTCTACTGATTGAAGATGGAAACAAATGCTAGGTCTGCATTAAAAAGTGGATTCACAGGGTGAGGGTGGGGTGGGGAATAAAAACATTCAGACCCAAAATTCAAACCACTGAAATGTGGAATCTGGAGATGGGAGAGGTCAAAGAGGATCCAGTTCTTGACCTGGAAAAGTTTGTTGTCACAGACAGGGAAAAAAAAAAAAGTAAAAAAAGTGAATGTTTGTTGTTTCTCCTAAAACAGTGTCTTTAAGAGATCTTTTAGAAGCAGGGTATGGGGAAGTGTGGGATAGGATTTCACAGCTTTTGGCAGCTGTCTTTTGCCTTCTTTCTCCATGCACAGTGACAGCAGATTTCCCTCTTAAAGTATTGGCTAATTCCTCAGAGAACAAGGGTGTCGCAGGAGGAAAACATTTCTGTTGAACTCCCATTTGCACCAGTTCTGCACTGATGTGTGTCCAGTTGCCTTCATTGGCATCAAACCTCATCTGTGCTGATCTTAAAAAAACCCAACAAGCCAAATAATAAACCAGCCTTGCAAAATGCTTTGTATCTTCCCTGACCTGATCTAATGACTGGGGATTTTTTGGTTCTCAGTACGCAAGAAGATGCATTCACTTGAGTCAGGATCCAAAGCATCTTCCCTGGTGGGCCCTTATATCCCATAAAAACTGCCTCTCTCTGAGCTGCCACACAACCCACTGGATTTTACCCTTGCGCTGCACCAGAAAAAAGTGCTTTTCCTTGTTTCACAGAAATCTCCTTATAGCAGACATGAGTGAATAGTCCACCCTTGAGGAAGGGTTAAAAATATTTCCAGATGAGCTCCCATGTGGGCAGCAGCTGAGAAAAATCTATTACAGGATTCTGAATACAGGATACATGATATTAGTAAATTAACCATCCCGCAAAGAATTCAGTGTTATTGCAAGGCCTTTCAACGTGCACTTCAATTAGGAAAACACAAAGACTCAAGAAAAGAAGCAATAATTGCTGCCGTGATTGAGGTGGGCCTAATGACTAATGCACTTGTTATGGAACATTCTTCAATTCATTCCCCTGGGGAGACAGTAAATCTTGTTATCTAATCTTACACACACGTCCCTAACCTGCACTTACTTTCAAAAAGTATGCTAGGCACTTTCTGTGCATAGAGAAAACCAAAATGTTTATGATTTTCTGTGAGAAAGACAGTTAAGGTATTTATGTCAGAGGAGGGCAGAAATTCTGAAAGGTGAGAGGGAAACTCAAATACAATTATATTGCACAAACATACTTAGAAGTCTGAAATGGGGTGAATTTGGAATAGGACCTCGTTTCACAGTCATATCAAGACAGGCAGAGTTGCCTTTCTCTTTGAGAAAACACCGAGAACGCATATTTTCAGCTATACCCAGAATAAAGACTAAAAATATTTTCCACAGAAACCGCTAACAATAGTTTACAGCGTGATCACAAAAAAATGAAATGCTTATCATAATTCTTTGAGAGGAAAGGACTGTTCATGTGGAATATTCTCTGAAGAGATCTTGGAAATCGTTACAGTTCATTTGATAATATATTGCCTAATAATAGTTTCCTCTTCCCTCGTGCTCCCTTCAGTTGCAGTGATTCATGATGAATTCATACTACATGATGAAGTCATCCAGCGATCTCTGGATAATGGTTGAAAATGTTAGTACTGTTTATTATTCTGGCTCAAATGCGAGAAGGAGCTTAAAAGCTAAACAGTAAATACCTGAATATTTCATAAGTACTGTTCTCTGCAGCAAAAGGTATATACAGGTAAAAAAACATGGAAACCACAGGGGAGAAAGGCTGTAAATAATAAACGATAGTAAATGAAATATTTGCATTAAGGAGATATTACCATTTATTCCAGCTGCATATAGTAACATTTGAGAGGTAATATAGATAGCTTTAAGCATTTAGTCTGTATCTTATATACGATTTTAGTCAAACAAGACCCGGAATCTCACTGAACGCTGTTCCTGATATACGACAAGTTTGAGCAGATCTGGACAAATCAAATACAAACTTCACATAATCGGTGAAAAATTATTGCCATTGCTTACATTATGGATAATATGCAGCTGTTTAAAACTGGATGGATACTAAAGCCATACCCAGAAGCCTGAATAGTTATTAGCTCTGATTTTTTTTGTTCCTGCTGTGTGATTTTTCCCGTGAGGAGGATTTTGGTTAGCTGGAAAATATCTACCCTGTAGAGTTGCCGTTGTGGAAGTCCATCTGTAACATGTTTGGGCTCCTTAGTTCTAGTTTAGAGTCCCACCCCAAATAAATGTGCAATTGCCTTGATGTTGGCAGGTGCTGAATGCTAGAAAGACTCAAGTACTGGCAGGTCCCATATTGCCAGACCTCAGCCATTCGGTTGTGAGATTTAGGTTCCCCTTGCTCATGTTCAGAGACCCAGGGAAACCTCCACCACCTTTCTTCCCTCCCTCCTTCTTCAGCGAACCGCCAAGTCACTGATCAAGAAGGACAAATGTCAAGAAGGATGAATCGAGAAAATCTAGAGCAATGAGTCAAGAAGAATGAAAACAGCCTTGGAGGCCAGGCGTCCACCCACAGTTCATCCTATACAGGCATTTGGGATCTAGCTCTGCACCCAGGTCAGCTCCACAGAGCTTTTGCTCTGGATTGATGCTCCAGCTGCTCCTAATGTTTGGAAGGGGCAGCGCTTCAGACTTATCTCTGCCACTCTGTTCCTACTGGCTTTTGCTTTACTAATAACAAAGGGCTCTACCGTACACTCAAACGTAAGCAGAATATTGGTGTAAGTGAGAGAAGGGGATCTAAACAGTCCCAGACTACCAAGGACAAGAAGGTTTATAAAGTAATGCATACAGACAGGAAAACCATAAAATTCAAATGCCCTCAAAACTAAAGAATCATGGAGACAAATTCAATTTCCACTTTTTCACTGTACAGCATGAAATACAGAGGAACCCCTCCCTCGCTTTTCTTCATTAAGATCAGTTGAAACCTGTGCTTAAAAGACCCTCAGTATTTAATGCAGAAATGAGATACTCATTAAATGTTTGTTCTTTAAAAACTCTCACTCTGTAAAGGGAATTCAATCTGGTTCTCTTTAGATCCCCACGTTAAAGGGCCTTATGGTGGGTTTCTCATAAGCAACCTCTAACTATTTCGGCTTGCTGAAAGTATAATGTGGAAAAAAGCACACTTATTTGAAAAACAAGTCTTGAAAGTTTAGCCATTAGCCTCAATGCCAATAAAATCTTCTGGTTCAGTCTGGAGTCTCTCAGGGGTAAATGTACAGGTGCTAAGTGCTGAGCAGCTGCAGCAAGTGATGAATTTAGGGAATGGTATGAAGTTTAAAAACCAAGATGACCAAATGAGATACATTTTACAATCAAAGCCCAAGCTTATGTTAAAAATTAGAATGCCTTTATAGATGCTTTTGTTTTTCCCCTGAGCCTTCTAAAATCAGTATGGCAGCTAATGCAGAGCTAACGGCGAAAGTATTGAGTACTTCTGGCAAGTCCTGGCTCAATGAAAAGCTGAAGCATAAAACATTTGTGGATTATTATTACTTTTAATGTGTGTGGTAGAATGAAAGGCACAAGATCAATGCTTATACCCTACTCCTTTACACAAAAGCCTCCTCATTCTGCTCAGGCAGCCTTAAGAAACCGCGCAGTGAGTGTAAACAAAATTTGCATGTGTTTCTAAGTGCTTTTGCCTTGCCAGAATGGTAGAAATGTTAATGTTACTTACGTTCTTATCCTGTGAATAAAAAATTATCGGATTCAATTAAGCGTGTCTATGCTGGTGCAGTGCTAGTCACAAAGTAATGCAGGCATAATCCCTCTTCTTGGCCTGAAAATTTGTGGATGTAGACATTACATTATCACAATTCAGTGTTCAACTAGCAAGTCAGTCCATCCATCCCTCCGTGCGGGAGACCTCCACGTGGAGCTCAGTGGGTGCCTGCAGGGTGCCTGCACTGACCAGCCTGAGAGGGGCGGCTTCTGCTCGGCTTATGCCACCAGAAACAAGGAAAGGCTCCTCAGTGGTCCTCAGAATTATACAGGTTTTTAAACTGGAGCCATGATGCAGGCCCATGGCTTTGTGCAGGACCATGGCACGTGTGGGGGCACAGGGAGCCCTGCCACAGCACCAGGTGGGGAAGAGGACAGTCCTGTACTTGGACATGCTGTGAGAGTGGGAAACAGCTAAAGAGCAAACCATGAGGTTTTGTTATAAAATCAAGCTGAAAAAGAGTCTTTCCAAGATGTCTGGCAAGTAGGCAGGAGGAACTTGCGTTTGCCCATTTGTTTTGGTGAATAACTTCCCCCTACATCATCCTCACAGTAGCACAAATCGGAAATCTTATACCTTTTTCCCTATTTAAACACCTGCCTCTGTTACCTACATGTCAGGCTTCACCCTGAAATTTCCTCCAAGCTGTGTGTGGCCCCTGGCAATACCACAACCCAGTGCAGTTGACGGGAGAGTTTCTACAGCCTTCCAGAGAAGCGGGAACCAGGCCAGTCTTGAAGTAAAAACCATGTACTAAAAACATCAGTCTTCCTTTAAAAATGATCAATCTAAATGTACATATTGGACCAACCGCTACCAATATGCTTTGCTTTTATTTTTCTTACAAGAAAAATTAAACAGGTTGTTTAATGAATTAGTGATTTTCTCCTCCATCATTAAGTCATTTCTGAAAGAAAAAAAAATACTTTAAGTCCAACTGTATATTTATCATGTTTAGTGCAAAATAAATCCCATACCAGTTCTTCTGTCCTAGGCTTCCCAAACTCTTGTACGCACTTTATAAACACTATTAATCATGCAGAACCTGTCAGCGGTGTTAGCAGAGCACATAATGTATTTGGAACATTTGCAGCATAACAGCTTTGAATGTAAAGGTCACCATCTCCACATTAACTCCATCAAAATAATTGGGTAATTTTCCTTTAAAAACACACAAAACAGTTTCTCTCAGAGATCCCATGTGGCAGCTGAATCTGACATCTGTGAAAGAAAGCATGGAGCTGCATGTATAGTATCACAAAGCTGCATGGAAGATAAAAAGAATGTATTTGCTTACGTTAGTTACCTCACAAACAGAGGAATGTCAAACCCAGGAACTACACCAATGCATCCAAGTCAAGCCCGTGCAAGTGAAGCATTTTTTGCATGACTGATATAGCCCTTGTCCATCAGCGAGCGGGATCCAGCCGATCTGCAGAGCGCCTGAGGACTTACCATGGCTAAATAAAGCCCTGTTCCTTCCTCCTCTTCCTTCGGCTGGGAGCAACCGTGGATCTCCTCCGCTGGGCACGGGAGCGGAGGCTGACCTCCTCTGAAGGCATGCCGGCGCTACTAATCAACTAGCGGGGAAGCTGTCAGCGTTTCTTCCTCGTCTCTCCTGCAGCCCCTTCAGCTCTGTATGTCCCGTGACCCAGGGGTGCACCTCATCCTTCTGCTTCTCTCTGCAAAACCTTGCCTCTGACGAAGCTGATAGGCAGCCACAGCTGCTCTTATAAATAAAATAGTAAGGGATGGATGACAAAGAGAAGGGATCGGCTGTCTCCTCCACCCTTGCTAGCACAAAGCCTAGGCACTTACACAGAAAAACACTTCTGAAAATCAGGGCCGCTATCTGGTCATCGTGTCTCATTCACCTTTTTATCACACCTTTGCAAGCATTTGAACATGTTGGAACAAGGTCTGGGTCTCGTCCCAGGTATCACATACAATAGAAAAGTTCTTGAGACTTAAAGGAACAAATCCAAACCATTAATGTGCTGGGGATTTCCATAGTTTAGGCAGCAGAACTAGTTCCTAGCACAATTGCAACCAAACCTGGGTTGGCTGCAAGTGTTCTATATCGATGGGTCTGAAAGGCAGCTTTCAGGGGTTACCTTCAGGCTTTGAATTTCATGTCAATCCACCTCTAACAAGCCATGGGTCTGATCTGAAGGGAAGAGAGATTTAAATTTTAAACAAGCCCCTAGGCACAACATATTCTCGCAGTAGCACAGGTTTGTGCTCTCTTCAGTGTCTTCCAGCCTCTGCTGCTCAGCCAGAGGCAACCCAGGAGAGCCATGGCACACCACCTGACATAGGGAAAAGATCAGATTGAGGGCAGAAAGGAGTCAAAAATCCCTCTGAGGAGGGTGGTGTGCTGAGGTGGGATGCATCCTTGGTCTCTCCTGGAGCTCTCTGAGCTCCAGCTCCACGGGTTCGCTGTCACCCCAGCAAGGTGGCACCCATTCAGTATGTTTGTGCTTCAGACGGCATTGCAGCGATGGTCTGCGACAGTCTGTGACCAACAACACTGGACAGATGGGCTCTGCCAGCTCAGTCTGTGATTGCGGATGCCCTCAGCAAGGGAAAACAAGCAAAGAGAAGTCTGCACATCCGACGTCATTTATGAAGGTTTAGCAAGGACATTACACACAAATACACAAACATTACACAGCCATTTTTATGGAGTGAGAAGTGGTCTGAGTCAGAGTAAGATGAAATAAACTTGCGATATTTTAGTGACTAGAATCCATTCTCTTTTTTGCAAACCTGGTGGAAAGAAACTTTCCACAACTTCATTATTAATGCTTTTTTTTAAAAAAAGGCTGTTTCAGGACTTACTGCCTGACCATTCTCTAGGATGATACATTGGCACAGCCCTAGCCCCTAGTTTTGTAAGATGGAAACTGCAAGTTCTTTGAATACCCAAGATTTACCTATTCTGGTTCAAGATTCTTACATAAAAGGAGTATAAGATGAAATGACTTCAAACTAGAAGAGGGGAGATTTAGATTAGATCTCAGGAAGAAATTTTTCACTGTGAGGGTGGTGAGGCACTGGAAGAGGTTGCCCAGGGAAGCTGTGGAGGCACCATCCCTGGAAATGTTCAAGGCCAGGTTGGATGAGGCTTTGAGCTACCAGGTCTAATGGGAGGTTCCTTGCCCATGGCAGGGGGTTGGAACTAGATGATCTTTCAGGTCCCTTCCAACCTAAACGATTCTATGATTCTATGAAATTATTGTGTTATATATCACCCATTTTGGTTCTAAATCACTGCAGGAAACAAGTAGAAAACATAGTGAGGAGACTATTGGACCTTACATGTAACTCCAAGAAGCAAATGTGTTTTCCTTTCCATGAATCAATAGAACATCATTAGCATAACAAAAAAATGAAAATCTTCAAAAAAATTCCAAAGCAGCTATAACAAACCAGAAGCTAACTATTGCTTCTCCTTTATGTATAATCACATTTCAAAAAAAGATTTGCAGAGAGAAAGCCACGAAAGACCACCAGACAGAATGAGTGATATAATGAGGAAATAAACACATGCACTTTTATCTACCAGCTAAGACCATTGCTGCAAATGCCAAGATTCCTCCAAATAAAATGAACTGGGAACGAATAGAGGCTTCTCTGTACTGCACACTTCTACTTCAGAAGATATAACTGCTTTATGAAGTTATCCATGTAAGTGACATTATTTCACGTAGTCAACATTCAATGTAATAAATGGATTCCAGCCAGTGTGTCAGTTTTGACCTCTCCCAGATTTGTTGCCCTGCAGTCTGGAACATGACTCTTGCCATTTGGAGTCTGCTCTAATGAATGGTTTCCACGTGCTGGGTGCTTCAAGCGGTGGTATGAACCCCGGGTATCTCCTTCACAATCAGATAGCCATCTTCCTCTAGCTTTAAAATAACTCCTTTCATGATAATTTTTGAGAGAACACACCAACATGCAATCCACACCCCTTGGAGCCAAGTTAGCATGTGTGTTACTGTGGGTTAGAGCCATGGAGAAATATATCTTCCACTATTTGTATTCTGAACTGAGAGTTTTACAGTGCAGAGAACATAAACCTGTCCGAATGAGCTGATGTTAGAGAGGAGAGTCAAAACACCCAGCCCATCAGGACGACCAGTGCTACTGATAGAATCTTCATGGAAGTATAAGTAATAAAATCACTTAAATCTGTCCAAATGGTGGACTGGAAAATTCATCAAGTCTTTTGTACCCAAGGAAATATCCAGAAATAGATTTTTTTTCATCTGCACTGAATTCTCATCCAAAGGCAAGCTGGTGTTTCTGAATTTCCCAGTGTCCTCATCCCTAGATAAGGTCACCGTGTCCTCCTCGGCATTGCAAATCTTTCCCTTCCTAGTAATGGGCTTGGCCAAGTTGCTCGCACGCTGGCCTTACATGGTGTGGTGAGAGAAAAACTGCTTTAGTTCACAGCCATTTGATTCATTGCTGTGACTTTTAATGAGTGCCAATAGCTTAGATTTTGCAAAGGAAATAGCTGCCTAATATAACTGGCCTTTGGCCACCAACTTGTTTTCAAATAGCATTGGCTTGCTCTGACCATTAGCCAAATGCAAATCCCAGATGGAGGGAGGGATGAGGCTCTGCATTTTACTGTTCATCCTTGGACCATCCAGGCACCACTTCTAAGCCATAAATCTATACCTATAAAGGGAACGAGACAGGGAAACAAGTGTACGGTCCAACACATTGGGAAGAAGGTAGTGAGAGCGGCCTGTTCAGGAGATTTCTTTCAAAACGGCAGCCGGCAGCTGCCGCTCACTCTATCAAAGTCGCAGTGGAGCGCTGCCATTCGGCCTCCCTGTCAAGCTTTACTGAGCCCAAACGCAAAGTCAGGACACCAAGCACAAAATCCTGGCCCCACAAAAGGAAATGGCAACCATTCCCTCCCAGCCTCCAACCTCAGGGACAGGGTTTCAGCCTCTGCTTCAGGCTCTGCCATTACCTCAGCATGTTACCCCAAAACCATGCGGTCCCATCGCCTTTCCCACCTGCACAGAAGAGGAGCGTTTCACCCCTTTGTGAGCTGCTTGAGGTGAAGGGCTCAAAAGCCTCACCAAGCGCCCATGGCTGCTGTTGCGCCCCTCGCGCACAAAGCAGAAAGGAGGATGCTGAAGCTGGGACTACAGGACGGGGTAGCGCTTCTGATAAATACAATGAAAGCCGCCCCAGCAATCAGTAAACAGTGGTATAATTAGCAAATGTTTTTCTATTTACTTCCTTTAATATGCAATAGGGGGAAATGAAATAAAATGTCAAGGACTTCATCAAACAGATGGTTCTGCACTTATTATTTTTCTCTGCTGTATTGTTTGCGTCAACTAAAGAAGAAACTCCTTTACGAAGTGTGACTCATGGATTCCTGGGAAGCTGCATTCTCAGCAGGGGGAGGACAGCAAGGGGGGAGAGGAAAGGGGAGGGAAGAGGACTCAGCTCATGAGCTTTTATTAGGAGTATTATTATGTCTCATTAATTAATCTGACCGCCGCTTTAGTGACGTCTCGGTCTCATTTCACAGGAAAAAATTACTCTGGATTGCCAAGTTAAATAGACAATTACAGGAAGACCAAATTATGCCTACATTGCATTCCCTCAGGGCACCAGGCCAAGTTCATGTCAAATCCATAATAACTAGACTACCCTCACTAAAAACAGCTCCTGTGGACATACGTCATGAACCATTTGTAATCTACACAGAGGATGTATTGATCTTCCTTGGGCTTCCTTTCTCATAAACTCATAATAGCAAAGACAGGATTTTTTAAGTATCTAACTCTCCGCAGCACATATGCAGAGCATAAGCTGTGTTAACTCCAATAAAGCCTAATTAAAGCATAACCATTAGCTGTTTAATTTCCTTTTCCTATCCCAAGGGGCAGCTGCCTAGAGAGCGGGAGGAGAAGCTTAGTACATTTCAGAGAACGAATGAAAAAAAAAAAAAAGCTTGTATTTTCCCTGAAGAAAGACAGACAGGTAAAATTCAGGAAAGGTCTCTCTTTACCTGGTGAAAAAACCCAACTTTCCAGATCTGCTTGGACAGATCTGAAGATCTAGGAGATCCCTAGGAAGAGAAGGGATGTGAACGAATGTGTCCAAGAGAATGCAGTGCCCTTTAAAAACTAGTTGACATCAGAACGATTTACACCTTCAAATCTTGCTATCGTAATTCCTTCTGCCACCTGCAGCCCCAACCTCTTGGTCTATTCTTTCTCTCTTCCCCTCACGTGCAGGTCTGCCCTTTTCTCCTCACCCCCATCCAACAGCTCCCAGCTGGATGGGCCACATTGTCGCCAGTCCCAGTATGTTCCCTGACTGGTCCCCTCAGCTCTAGTGCTTCAGAGCTCCCTTTCAAGCACAGGTTTCCTTACTCAGGCTAATGAGCGCCAGTGGCTCAAGAGAAACTGGTGTTTGAACCAGAGCACCAGGAGCCTGGCACGACCACGATGGCACAAACCCTCCTCCCAGTCCTGATTCTTCTCAGCGCTTCTCTCAGGCCAATCGTAATTTACTTTTTTGTTATTCCCCAGCTTAGTCTTCACATATGAAGAAACTTTTTGGACAACACTGCACCGTCCTCATCTGCCCTGAGCGCACACCTGGCCTGTGGCCACTGCCAGTGCAGGAGATCTGGGTCACTCCCCCTCCTCTGGCACACTTTTCCTTCCCAGAGGAGAGGACGCACAGCCTCTCATTCCCTTAAAGGTGGAGGTAAGCTGAGCTCCATGTGGCTTGGTCACCACCCAGACCTGGCAGGTCACCGCCACCACCAGCCTGCCCACCACCGACAGCCATGGGTAAAGCCATCTGCAACACAGACCCCAGCAGTTTCCAACTCATACGCAGAACTGATGTTTTCCCCCTCCCTCAGCTACAGCTACCTACTGCTAAGCACACCACAGGCTATTCCCTTCTGCTCCACACACCCATATACACACACGCATTTCTTGCTCCATGCTCCTGTCGCCTCGTTCCCCTGCCAAAGAGGGCTTTTTGGGGGGTTGGTTTTTTTTTTGTAAAACAGGGAGAACAATTTAACCGCATGGATAGCATTCATATCAAGCCCCCGAGGAGCAGCCAGCTGAGTATGAATGCGTCTGTCAGCCTGGTGTAAATTTTAGCATGGTGTTGCACATCCGTTCTGTTGTTCTTGGCAAGCGGGCACGACATCCTCGCCGTACAGTTCACGCTGGTCAGGACCAGCACAACAGAAAAGCACAACTAGCCTCGTGGAAATGCCTTCCAAGCTACAGTGAGGATTCTGGAAGGGACTTTGTTTTCTCTTTTTTGCCTTAATGCTGTACAAACAAGCAATGAGTGTTATTAAATCTCCGTTCCTTTCCCAGGCTGTAACACTCTCTCCTTTTTTCTCTCTACTGCCTCAGTTTAGGATTTTTCATGATCCAAGCCAACCTATTCAAGTGACAAAGCAGATCTCTTTGCAACGTGGTCTCCAGCCAAAACTGTGACCTTTTTAACAGCGAGGTGAAATGGCAGCATTTTGATTATCATGGTTCTTTTGTTTCAGAGCAAGGAAAATAGTTTCTCCTTCTTTAACAACCAAGCAGCTTTTTACCTTACGAGCGGTTGCTTTCTATGGAGAAGAATAGCAATTTTCCAAAATCGTCCAAAGCTGGTGATGAGATATTCCATGTTTTTCTCTGGCATTCATGAAATGTTTTTGTCAATTCCTCACAATTCCTGTTAATCTTTCCTTTTCAAAACTACTGCTGGATCTTCAAACAGCACTGCTGAGGAGTGCAAAAATGCCTACAGCACCCTATGCCTTCTTTTGAGATGCATGAAGCATTCTTTCTTATTAATTTTAAAACTTGAAAATTCATTAAAAAGGGAAAATCCCAGTGAAAAATGAAAACTCTGAACAGTCTTTGTGATGGGGGCTGATCTGCAAAGGACTGCACGCCGATAAAGGCTTTCCTGTTCTGAAATAACAATAGGAAGAGGGGGAAGCATCAGCTTCTTGTTTGGTTCTTAGCTCCAGCTCTAAGCGAAGGCTGCCTGAGCCATGTTGCACTCTTATTTATTTTGCTGTCTTTTGCCAATTTAATCTTGATGTTCTTTGCACAGAGTCCACCCGTTCTGCAGTCACCTCCCTGCAAAATAACTGAGTGATCATCAGTGCAAAGGAGATTTTTCCAACAGTGCAAGAGGAATTCTGAGCTAAGAAGGGAAACTGCACATAGCAGAGCCCTGCCTCATGATTGCTAATGCAAATATTAATTTATAATCATGCTCTGAAACACCTTATTTCACCTGGTATTATCTGGCAAAAAACAGAGGGTTACATCATACAAATGCTCATAAAGACTAACTTTCAAGCTGCAGAGTTAGAATCTTCTTTTTTTTAATACCAAAAATAAATCTACATTCTGTACTTCAGCAGCAGCGCAGGCTACCCACTGAAGGATGGGCGTACCTATCTTGCAATATCTTTACAGGGAATGGAAAACCTACAGCAGTTATAGCAGCAAAAGCTTCCTAAAACTTAGGGCCGCCTTCTCACAGCTTCTCCTCTGGAGAGATTTGGAAGCGAGGAAGAAAGGTTTGTGGGTTTGGGAAGATGCACGTTGCCCTTTCCTTAATCTGCATTATTTGCTAATGAAGGTACAGGGAAGTACAACAAGCCCTAACTCTTTACGGAAGGTAAAGCGCACCCTGCACAACGTCACATGTAGTAGCAAGAGGTTTTTTTCCTGCACGTGTGGACATCTGTCTCATCTTCCACTCTGGTTGAATCACCTTCAGTTCCTTCATTATTTACAATCTACTGCCCGGTGGAGAAGGTGTTTACAAGGAGGGCAGCTGCCAAGCTTCACAAGTCAACGGCATAATCTTCTGGTGCACGTTTTCTCCAAAGAGCCTTCCCTCTCTTTATGGTCCCCCTGCCAATCAATGGTGCTACAGAGAAGGTGTTTACAGGCAGAGGTGCTGCAGCACTTCACCTCCACTGGCAGTGTTACGCAGTTGTAAAAGTCATCATGTAATGTCTCACTTCTCCAAAGCAGGAGATGTCACACAGCATGATGAAGATGCTGTCTGGTGCGTACTCCTCCAGCAGGCCAGGAAGAACATCTGTCACCAATATTTCTGTTTCAGCTCCATCTGCACCTGGTTGCTCTTTCTGCAAGTTCCCGTGTTTTTTTTCTTCCATATACTCAGACACCCTGCAGTGGGTTTGTTATCTTACATGGATTGCCACGGCCAAAGCGTTTGTCCAGTGGATGCAAGAAAAAGTGAAGAAATTAGCACCAAGTAACAACAGTTTTTCGAGAAGAGAAAACATATGCTTCTTCTGTGGCTCACAAGATATTCTACGTATTGTACAACTTGATGTTTTCTCTTTTTCAAGGGTATAGCAGGAAAGACTCAACTTCTGGCCCATTAGAAAGACCCACAGTAACATGCTTCAGGGTGGTAGGACAGAACGAATACACATTTGTTCCAAATGCTGTCAAATAAATCTTAGTACTGGAGGCAGGAAGGAATCATGCTGCAAATAAGCTGAAAACAGGGAATCTGTAAGAAGACATCAGAGTCAGGATGAGATATCAGCTCGGTCTCATGATGCCTACCACATAAAGGAATTAACTTTTTCTTTCATCTCTTTCTATTTCAGTTTAAAATAAGATTTGAAAGAACACCGCTTTCCTTGGCCAGGAGGAATCGCTAAGATGTTAGAGGAAGAAAAAGTATTGTATGTTATTTACTCAGTCCCTGCTTGTTTAGCCCACAAGAGAAGCTTGCACATAGTCTAGTTAATGCTTTATCATTCATGTCCCTTATCATGCACTGAGGGCACGTATTGTGCATGAGTCATAATTAGCTTGTTTGTGTAATGCTAAAAGGAAAACAAACAGCCCCATATCTCCCTGTCACACTAACAATAAGCTGACACATACTTAATCAAAATAGAGGATGCTGAATTAATTCAAAGAGGTTGACTTTCAGGAGGGACAATTGGAAAGTTCTCCCAGAGCAGTTAGTCACTCAGGCGGAGTTCAGCCAAACACAAGATGAAATTTGTCACATTCGTTCCAGAATTAATCATTTCTCAGAAGTTATTACAGTTCACTTTAACGTATTTCCAGACTTTGCCATGAAGCAGATGACGAATGAAAGACCGATGCATCTAAATATTCAGAGGCTCAGACACAAGAAAAAAAATCCGCAGGGAAACTTCCTTGCTCACACTTCTGACACAAAGCCAAGAGCACCTTCCCGTGCCCTGGCAATGCTTGCACCAGTGGAAAAGTCTGGGGAAAAAAAGACACCCAGTTAACCAGCTGCCGAGAAACAAAATGACGAATAGTACTATTTGTCAAAGATACTCATTTCCACAGCTGGCCCTTTGTTAAAGCATTACAGGCAGAGGTTGCTGGAGCAGGGAAATGAAGCAATTGCTGGCCCTTTGGCTGCTCTGCAAGTGCTCAGGATGGGACTGGCTTTTCTGTATAGCTTTAGGTATTCCAGAAATCCTACACCATCCACTGAAGCCATATGGGACATTTGGGTGAACTCTACTGGCAGCACCGTTGGGTATAGAAACAAGATGAACAGATCCAGACACCTTGTGAAAGGACGACCCAGCTCAGCAAAAGCCTGCCTTATTTACCTGCATCAGACAAACAAGAGGAGAGGAAAGAGCTTCCATTTACAAGACAGAAAGAGAAGAAACACGGTATGCTGGATACCTACATTAGTCCATTATGTCTACTTTTTTTGCACTTGAGCAACTACATGCCTTCCTCCTCTAGGTGTAACACTTAGGTACCCATAGGATCAAAGACACATCCAGAGGCTATGCGGGCACCCTATATGTAGACATCTAAGTTCAGCATGTAATATGTCAAAGAGCAAACATCCCCTTGCTTTACATTCAATATTGTGCCCTCTTTTCAGGCTTATACCTGTTGCTTGCTTGCCCAGCAAACAGTACTTTTGTTACATGGCATTAGAGCAATGTAGGTTCCTAAAGAAATGTATGAAAAAAGGATGAATACTTAGAAGTCTGGTGGAAGTACCTTTGATTTATTACATTATTAATACACAGGTTTTCTCTTATAGGTAACGGGGCAGGGGGGGAAGGTTGTGTTTTTTTCTTTTTACAGCTTGGCTAGTCACTTACACGTCTCCTGATTTAGGTGAGTAATAAAACTGCTACGAAATGCATTTGGAACAAGTCACACTGCACGTGCCCAATAGTCTCTTTCGAAGCTTAATGCTTGTCCTCCTCATTGTTGCTTCCTTTCAGACAGTCTGGCTTTTTCCTGCCAATTTGCTCATTGGAGTTCTGCTTGTGTTTACAGCACCACAGTTGAAAACCTGCATGGACTGAGTCAGAAATTATCATCTCATCCATATGATATTCTTAAGCACAGACTAGCCAAGTCTTTGGGAAAAAAAAAATTCAATGTCAGATGATTAGTCATGTTAGCTTCGTACCTCTGAGCAATGAATTACTCATTTTATATCTGCAGAAGTAGAAAAAAAAAAAAAGAAGAATGCAAGTCATGACTTAAGTCTGTCTCTCTTGGAGTAGGCAAAGATACAAATTACTTAGTGGAAGAATCATGAAATGTCATGAGTATTGGATGCTGCTGCTTTTATTTGAGAGGCCAACACATTTTTGAGGATTAAATGTGATGAGTAAGCAGTCCTTCCAGCTCTGCTTGAAAAGAATTTTCTTTTTTTTTTTTTTTCATACAGCAGCTACAGAGTGTTAATTCATGTTACTTGACTTCTTCAACCTACCGGGAAGCCTTCCTGGGGAAGCCAGAAGGAGGTTTCTGGCAGCTTTCAGGCTGTCAGACCAGCTTTGAGAGAATTAATTTCTCACCAAAAGGACACACTGAATTTTGGTCAGTGGTTTTGAGGATGGCAATTTATGCCCATTTTAAAATTTGTTGCTCACAAAGCTCGTCTCATTTTGCGCTCATCTGCTGACAAAACCAGGTGAGCTGCCACGTGTCTGACCACCTTTCATAAAAAGCCAGGGTGTCCTCCTCTGGGTTATGGCCCTTCACTGTAGAAGTTCAGGTGTTTCCAACAGTAACCCTTTATTTACTGAAATGATAATGCGAAACAGAGCATTTAAAAGAAAACAACAGATTTTAAGCTAACTAAAATGAAAACCTTAACATAAATCTGCTTACGAAATACCGTTAATAAAAACAGAGCGCAAGTGAATTCAAGGAAGGTTTAGTACGTAACAACTCCCCCCATCTACACCACAAGTGTTACGACAGCCGGAGTCTCACAGTCATTTGTCACATGAGGATTACAGTTCAACTTTCATATTTGACAGAGAAACAAGAGCAGCAGCCGCCGCACCCCAGCAGCCCCAGCTGTTTCGTTTGCATCTTCCCCTGCACCCTGCGCCCTCGCTGCCTGGCTCCATGGGTGTTTGCAACGCCACTTGGGTCTGGCCATGGACCAACAGCACCAGGATGTCTTTCCCCACCGACATGGTCGGTCCTCACCTGCAGCCTCCCGTGCAGTAGGGCCTTAAGGCTGGTGCTGCGTAGCTGAACAGCTCGCGCTCACACACGTGCCTGATGGTGTCCCAGGTCACAGCCTCATGCTGTCTTTGCCCTAGATGACCATCAATCACCCAGTCTCTGCGGAAGACAGAGTCCTCTCTCCCTCCGGAAACTCCTCTGTCATCTTCCTGGGGCTATGCTGCCTTTTGGGATCTTTTGGCACTACAAGACAGCTGCCAAGGAGGATCAGAGTATCCATAAGGCAAATGGAGATGGTACAGAGGAGACCACCTCGCCTGCGCACGCGCCTCTCTGGCCATGCCTCTCACCAGCCCAGGGCAGCACCAAATCCAGGCACGGTGCTGTGAAATACCCTGACACATGCCCCACAGCCTGTAGAAGATGTCCGAGCCACATGCATTCATCAGCACGCAGCAGCATGTGGCCCAAGTGTGTCCAGTTAAATCTCCCCTTGGTTTCGCGTGCTCACACAGCCCGGCCTGCTTTGGCATTCTGTATAACAGCTCTGGTCCTGAGGGTATCTCCCTGGCCTTTGCTACCAGGCCGGTGCAAAGCAGAGCAAACAGCATTCATAGCCCCAGCCCAGTGTCAAAATCGCTTAGCGCAGTGCTCTCGCAGTGGTGGATGTCATCAATTATACAGCAGCTAGGGAAGGTCATCCTCCCAGCACAAATATTTATACGAGGAGCCTATGGCAAATGTCTCCATTCTTGACACTTCTCTGTATTTACATCCTTAAATAAAACTCCTCAATAACTCCCCAAAATGAGCCATACCAAACACACTGTTGGACTCTCAGTTAATGTCACTTGTAATCCTTCTCCTCTGAAGCAAATCCTCAACATCCATTAAAACCACTTAAACCATCCATTAAGACCAATCTTCAAAGCCTGCCCTCAAACACCCTGTCCCCCTAGCTAATCATTCCTCCCATGGTCCTCCCTCCTCCTGACCAGCAGAAATGACTTGTAAGACACACTTGAAAGCCTGGCATATAATTCCAACAAATTTCTACCCATCCCATTACTCTTGTGCACTTCCCAGCATCACCATCTAGGCTGCACTTCAGGCAGATGTTCTTTCCCTTCTTCTGATTAACGTTGTTTCAGAGAGTACTCTGAGAAGAAAGAAGGGGAAAAAAGCTGGGGGAAGAATATTGCAGCAGGGTCGTGCAACAGGATATAAAGAGTGGGATAAGCAAACCACAGAGCTACTGAGGGCATTGCGGCTTTCAACCATGGCTACAAGGTAGCTTGCACTTGGCCACCAGACAGTCAGATTTAACACTCATGAGAAAGAGGGAGGAAGAAGGGTTTTTTTGTTGCATATTGCTATACAACACAAAAGCAAGCTTGGCTGAAGGGGTATGAAAGGTAGAACAACATCCACATGACAAAAATTCATTTATGACATGTTGAAGCCTTCTTGCAGTAAACAGCTACTCTTGCTCAAAGTGGTCCACACGTTCGGAGTCTCCTGTATTCATATGGGCTGCTCAAGATATAGTGTAAGACATGGGAAAAAAAGAAAAAATTGAACAGTTTCAGATATTAATAAAAAATAGGGATTTTTTTCTTTTTTAAGAAAAAAGCTAAATGATTGAAACCTTAACTTTTTTGCATAAGCATACCAGTTTCAACCACAATTCGGGCAGCAAAAGATTCTTAATTCCATGATAGAAACAGTGAGTCAGAGACCCGAGGTTTAGGGCACTAACCAGGGATAGGAGAGTCCCCCTTTAAACCCCACCTCAACGAGAGACCTACTGGTGAAGAACCAAAGCAGCTTTTTAGGGCACTCCCATGAACACTGGGAGGAAGGCAGAGAAAGAGTGACCCTGCAAGTGCAAGCTGTACTCATCATACTGTTGGCAGTCCTTAGGAAGGGTGGGTGGAGAAGACATGGTATGTGAGAGCATTTTTCTCTCTTCTCTTTCTCTCTGTCTCTATCTCCCTCTCTTATATTTTTATTCTTAACAAAATGTGTTGAAAAGTTACAGCTTTCTTCCCTGGGTGGAAAAGGAACAGGTTTTTAAATCTCAAAATTTTGCAGGACAGGAAAATTGCTCCCTGCCCAGCTCAAAGGAAAAACCACGTCACCTACAAGATCTGCACATGCACGCTCAGGAAATACGACTCTACCTAGAGCTTATTAGTGCAACTATAAATGAATTGTTCAGCTCCCTGCAGAATTTATGTACCTTGCTTGGCTTGCTGACTTTGGCAGTTTCTTCTGTATTCCAAGCAATAAGAATTGTCTGCTGCATTTCTCTTCTTGCATGGCTAGTTTAATACAACTGAAATATTTTCCTGCTTTCATTCTTTGTCATAGATACTTGTCAGACTTCAAAGAAATAGTCAGAGTACTATATTTGCAATTTTTCCTCCCATATCCCCTGTCCAGGTTCAGCAATTGGCATTTTCCAGTCTCAATCTTTTTTCCTATTCTTTATAAAGTCTCCATAATATTATTTTAATTCCTCTTACATAAAAAAAAGAAAAAAGAAAACCCACAATAAAACCCTTCACCTTTTCCTTCCCAAGAGAAATAGTCTAAAATAAGAATATATTTTCTTTATATAGTGTCCTGGATTAAAGATATTTTGGAATCAGAAATTTGGTTGGTAGAATTTGATTCCTGCAGCTGTTTTCTTAGCTGCAAAGGAAAGAAGAAAGTTTCTTCGTGCAGGACTGAGAAGACTGAGAGCCTGAGGTTAAAGCCATCCTCAGTCTGAATGAAATCACATGAAGCATCTCTGCTACAAGACACAACCCATACAGCCACCACAGATCCACAATGGCGCCCAGGACCTGACCCATCCTCACTGACATTAGATCAAAGCCCGTAATGCTGTGGGGCTGCTGGCAGCACGGTGGGGAAAGGAGATGTGGCCTGCCAGGAGACCTCCCCTCCAGCATCCTACTAGCTGGGGTCTGATCAAAGCACTTGCAGTGCCCTGGGCGCAGCATCGCAGCACCTTCACACTGTGGAGCCAGGTAAGGCTGGCCAGAGGGACAAAGCTCCTTCTCTGCACCCTATGCCCAGAGGTGGGCTGTCCACACCCTTCAGCTGAGCAAAACAGCCATTGTGGTCCACAAGGAACAATCTCCCTTCTCATTCACACAGAGTCCCAGGGCCTGGGGCCATTAAATGCCCGATGGGATGGAGGAGCCCTGCAGATGCAAAGCGGGTGCTGACTGCTCCTACCTCCACAACTCACAAGGGGCACCCTTTTCCTTATAGCCTTGCTCACAAGGTCTGACTTGCCACGGGTGACTGATGGTTGGGGGGTGCTAGCTCCTGAAGGCTGCATGGTCAGCTCATGGTCAGCTGTGGGAAGAGGCTGGCCACCCACCTCATAGGTACACGATGAGCTTGGCTTAGCTCCCAAGGGGGATACCTCTGTGTTCGTGTCCCACTTAGGGTCATCCTGGCTTTGAAGTAGGCCCTTTCCTGTCCTTTTCAGTTGATGATGATTGTCACTTGGGTCTCATGAAAAACTAGCTTGAGCTTCTGGGTATGCCAGGACACGTAGGGTCAGCTGGCAGTTCAGAAAATGCAAAATGAAAGGGTTTATAGAACAGGGCTCGGGCTTGCGGCTGATTTCTCTTCCCCTATCCCAACTTGTACTATTGACTGGCAGATTAGAGGATAGTGGATGGTTACTTCCTTGGCCCACAGCAAAACGAGGTGTTAAGAGAGGGAGTGGGATCAGGACAGAAAAGCTGCTTTAGGGCTCTCAAATGCCCACATGTACTAGAACTTTTTCAGCACCAGTTTATGAACCCGTAGTTCACAGAAAGACAAGGAACTACAGCTAATGCAAAGACACCCAGTGTCTCTGTTTGGCACAATTCATGTGCATACAATACATACATAAACCCCCATACCAAACACAAAGCATATAGTCAGCCTCCCTACTCTACCAATACAGAATTATTCAAGCCCACAAGCTATTTTAAATAAATGACGTACAACTTGAGCTCTGTTATGCCCCACCAAGAGCCAACCTCCAGCTCCGTAGGTCTGCAGCTGTGTATAACCTACTTTGCTTGGCAGAGGAGGTCTTCTGGTGTGCCACCTGTGCAAAGAACCGCCACTATCTCCTGTGCTTTTCTGGCAACCGATCATGCTTAATCTGCTTCATTAGTACTGGTCAGGGGAAATGACATTTCTAATTAAAACGTTCAGCATTACCAGAAGTTTTTGGCTCACAAAAGTCTCATTGTGGAGCTGCAAAGGTGGGGGGGGGGGGGAATTTTTTAAAAAAATAAAATTAAGCACCACAGGTACAGATCTTGTGGTTGTCTTTGGCAAAAAAAAAAAAAAAAAAGGCAACCATGGGAATCTGTTCCCCAGCACAGACTTTAAAGTTCAGGGCTGCTTTCCATGCCAACTTCACAAATGACGTTTCTGTAAAACTACCTTTGGCTTGAAGTATAGCCAGTCCAGTGGGTAACCAACACACAGTTGAAAACAGATATACAGAAATATCTATGGCATCTTTGTTGAAAGCTGGAAAAGGAAATGCTTGTAAAAAAAAAAACCTAAAAAAACCCTCAACAATGAAAACCAGCCCTTGGACCAGTATGCGTTGTGGAACATAGCTTGAAAAAGAGACTAAATAAATAAAGACATCTGTGTCCAAAGTACCCGATTACTTCAGCAGAACAAAGACATTCTGAAACGGTGCTGCTGCTCATCCTATCTGCAATGAAAAGGGAAAAAGAAAAGGCAGGCTTGAGTAAGAGTAAAAACAGAGGAAAAGAAAAAGACATTGCTTACTTGTCTCTGCAAGGACTCTAGGTGGACACAGCAGAAGAGGGGATGGGCCTTGGCTGACAGTGTCATTAGATAAAAATCATTCCTCGACAGGAAAGGTGATGATGATTAAGAGCCAGATTGATTGATGGAGGCAACAGTGAGACGTGGCATATATCCAAGTCAAATCATGCCATCTTCTCAACAGCCCAAGTGAGATGATAGGTCCGCATCAGGCCAAAATTAGAGCCCGGCATATTTTTCATTGCAGCATTCTGTTTCTTTGTAAAGACCTGAAGGTATTGAAATCTAGGCTGACACACTGCAGGCTCTCCTTTTCAAAGGGGAGGAAAGAGAGGGCTTAATCCAAACATACAGATTCTTCTTTGCCCTAAAACAGCTTCTGTAAATTCCCAGTGTTGGGGGTTTTTTGTCCTTTTTAATGTTTTGAAGATGAGGGATAGGACACAGAGATCATTATTATCCACATGGGGAGTCACATTGTCCCAGCCTACAGCTCAGGTTTGCTTGGTTGCATCCATGAGAGCACGCTTGAAGGCAACTCCCTCCGGCTTGGAAAAGCAGCACAAGAACAAAGCGATGCCAAGGGGGCTGGGGGACCACCGTGGGGCTGAGACCAAGCCTCACCACCCAGCTCAGCCCACGGCCCAAGGAGGTGCTCCAAGGTCATGAGTTCTCTCAGTTATGTAGAAAAGAATTTCTAAATAATTAAAAGAGCTACCCGCTGACAATTCTTACGTTGCTATTTAAAGCTCTTATCAAGGAAGAAAAACAGGAGACTCAATGTACAGAAATACATCCCCCCCACCTGGAAATTATGCTATAAAAAGGAAGTAACTTAAAATAGGAGTTAGGATGCAAAGACATCCAACATCCAGGTTCCCAGGCTCTGTGCAGATCCAGAGCTTGGTCTGTAATAACCACTCATATTTCAGCAGCACCCCAGGCCTTGAACCAAGACAGGACAGCGCGTGATGGCTTGCAGGTGGTTGCTCAGCATGTAATGGCAGGGCAGGACCTACATTTTGGGATCCCCAACCCCATCTCATGCACGGGGTACACAGGCCAGAGCACCCATGGCCAGTCACCTATCCATTTTGTGCTGTTTAGTGACTACACACAGCATCGAGGCAATTTCTGCCAGAGACCTCCAGCTGTGCTCCGCCCGACCCTTTGCCATCTGCGCAAAAAGGGAGAACACGCAACCGGAATTCAGCAGGCGGTTTTGCAGGTGCTCTGTGCCCTATGACGGAGCCAGAAGGTTAATTGTGGTCAAATGCATCTTGTTTCCATTCATGTACCTCTCCTCTGTCAGTCAAAACTGACTGGGTAGCTGCAGTGATGTGAAAGGTCCTCCTGCCCTTTTAGGCAGTCACTTGCCTTATTAGCATTTTGCGAGATAGGACGAACAAGTGTTTCAAGAGGTGAAGAGTCAGCTGAGACTGGATCTGGAAAAAACAAAGGTGGCTGGGGCTGGGCTGGGCTCAAAGTCACACTAATCTTCCAGGCAGGTTGGACTCCTTGAGCCCATCTCCACAAACAAGGATCTGGAACAAGGCAGGAGACCGCCAGAGGCACGTGGAAGAAAAGGGATAAACACGTTGTTGGGCTCAGCTCTTGTAAGCCATCGTATTACGTGCTTGTGGTTAGGGGGAGCAATTTCTTTGGAAAAAATGTTTCCAAGTGAATTTTGTATGTAAAAATAACTTATTAACGGCAGATAACCCTGGGAACCAGCTGGAAGTGTCTGCATTTAAACCTCAACACAAGGGGAACAAATTAAAAACCCAGAAGAGATATCATAGCAATATGGGTACTTGCTCGTTACATGACAGCACGTTCAGGTCAGTTATCCCACTTCAGTGTTTACTGAGATCATGCTTGTAGATCCAGAGATGTCAGAAGGACAAAAGCTTGGTGTACCACATCACCAATTAATTTTACTGAGAAGATAAAAAAAAAAAAAAAGAGACTGGATATTAAATTATGGGAGCAAGCAAAACCATGGACTTCTTGTTTTAAGAAAAGGAGTTAAAAAACATATATAGGTGAGTTCAGTAAGGAATCCTTCAATTTTCCATCTGTGTGTATTTTAGTTCAAAGTTGTCTTCCGTACTGTGGTGTCTCTACTCAGAGGTGCAGGAAAAAAAACCTCAAAAGAACATAATACTCCTCTGTATCATCTTCATTCCTCTCTTGGCTGCCTCTCTTACCGGAAAAAAAAATACAGTGCGATCTGTTTGAGGTGGCCTGGTCATGTTGACAAGCTAGTCTTTAACCAGAAGTCACACAAGAATTATAATCAAAACCACATGGGACTATTTCAGGAAAGCATGTGGGCTGCTAGAGTGAAGGATCTACTGTATATGGAGAAATTGGTGTATCTCTCCTCTATTCCTCCAAAATGACACATGTGCCACAAATAATCTTCCAGGGTTTGGGACTGAAGCTTGCTGGCCTGGAAGACTTATTTACATCCAGCCCTTGTCTACATAACAAAAAAAGCTTGACCACCCCTCATCTCAACATTAAGGAGAACATACCCTGCTTTCTTTTACCCAGTTCTTGGAAGTAGTTTCTTCTGAATAAACACAGTGAGGAATAGCAAGCAGACATCTCGCATAGCCTCTAGGCTACAAATGGATCATTATTCACACAATGCTTTTCTCCCTAAAACCTACACATTGTCAAGGTTATTTATAGGACTCCTCCCAGCAGTAGCAGTTAGCAATATAAACAGCCAGCAAATTTCAGGGGTGTACTGGATGCAAAGATAATTCTGTTTTTGCACTTTCACTGGGTATTTTGGGAGGTTTTGTCTATGAACTTGGAGCCTTGTGGGACCTTCAAAGCCAAAATAATAAAGTTCACGCTGTTAAACATTATTCATTGAGTTGAGAGGTTGCAGCATCGCGTCTTAAATGGTGGGTGGCTTTTTAGCAAACGCCCTTTGCTGCTGAACAGGGGGCAGGCTCCAAACTGAAACTCGCCTCGTGCCTTTGTGAAGTTACGGCTTTGTTAAGAGAGATTTTCAAAGGTGTTGCTGAAAGGTAACTGCTTAAGTGCCCCTTGGTGCTTTTGAAAACCTCTTCTGCTTTATGAACCAATTTGCGGGTCCAGCCCCTCCGAACTGCTCAGGCAGCGTGCGATAGGCGGCGTGGCGCCCTGGTGAAATATTTAAGGCTCAGAGCAGCACCAGGAGCTCCCGTCGTCTGCGGCCACACATGCGTCTGGGCTGGTGTCTCTAGCAGGCAAGGACAGCTTTGCACCACGTGTGGGCAGCTACCAGAAGACTGCAAGCAGGGACGCTTTTGGCAGAGGACGTCGTGCAATGAAGTCTAGAACTGGCTTCTAGATCCCTTTTCTCCATGTTGCCCAGGACTTCCCGGGGGTCAGCTGCAAATCCTTATTGCTTCATTTCCCCTCTTCCCCCTACTCTTAAATGGGAATGAGTCATTTTTATTTGAACATTTGCCCTTCCTTGCAGTAGTCCTTGAGAAAGGGAGTGTTACTGTTTGAGAAACCCACAATAATCTATTGTCGTTTAGACAATTATTCTATCACCCGATGACCCCTCCCCACCCAGGAAGGGGAATTGGGAAGAAAACAAGGAAACCCAGGGGCTGAAATATAAACAGATTTAGTAGAATAAGACGAGACAATTAACAGTAATAACACTAAAGAACCAATATTGGTCCCGATAGCAATACAAAATATAGAAGGATTATACTCAGCCAATTCTATCCGTAGGAAGCTGTGCACTCCCAGCAGCGGACAGCAAATGTCGGACACTGCGAGCGCTACGGCTTCGGGAGAGAGGGAAGGAGGGAAGGGCTCAGGGGTCCGGCACCAGGGCAAGAATTTATCTGGATCACTGCCACCAAGGGAGAGAGAGCTTCGCAGCAAACTTTGTAATTTATATTGAATGTGACGTTCATGGTATGAAATAACGGTGTTGGCCAGCTTGGGTCAAGTGCTCAGGTCTCGTTCCTCCTCATCCCCCCACCTGGCCAGCTCGAAAAAACACTAAGACCTTGAAACCCACACACCATACCTGGCTATAAAGTAAATATTTTCACAAATTCAGACACTAGAGTCTTCTAAAATTACAGTTTTCCCAAGCATTAGAAAAGAAATTAGTCCTGTGTCGCTCAAACCAGGATAGGGAGTCAGTCCACTGCCTTAAGAGCTGACTACACAAACAGATAGGGCGTGGGACTGGGAGTCAGGAGGCTACAGCTTTCATCTGCTTTTAGCTGTTACCTGCAAAAGGTATCTTTACCTCTCATTTCCATGCCAGATATTTGGACTGCAAGCACTTACGAGTAAGGATAACACCTCCTTACAAATTTGGACAGCATCAGCCTCAGCAGAACTCTGAGTTTAGGTGATTCCAACCACAACAGTAAAAGGCAGCCCATAGACAAGCTCCCAGGATTATCAGCATGATCGTGGCAACAGACAAACATTTTTCAGCAGAAGACACTGAGAGCTAAACCCAATGAAGTTAACGGAGATCTCGTACAACTCAGCAGCTTGAGCTTTCCTTAATACTTTCACCAAGTCATTCACTCTAACTTATCTATTAAAATTTGTTAATTATACAGCTACACCACACTGATACTAAGTTAAAGTATTCCAGCTGTATAAATAGAGAAACACTTAGGCAATTGCTTCTGATTTAGGTAATAGTTTTACTTCCTACTCTAGGGCTATTTAAAGAAGCTGCTCTCCCTGTTAATGACTAAAATAAAACAAGCTGATGGATCTGTCATCATTCCTGACAGGTGGATGCCAGCATCACAAATCAATCCACAGTCAGCTCCCATTAGCACCTCGCTGGAAGTATCTCTCTGAAGAAAGGTCCATGCCTGAGTCAGGGAGAAAACGAGCTTCCCCCAACTCTGTCACTTTTAGAGTCTGAAGCACACAGATATTGCAGTCAGATCAGTTGGCCTGAAGCTTGGGGATTGGGGGGGCGGGAAGGGAAGGGAAACTGTGATACCTGAAATATTTTTCTGAATGCTCCAAAAGGTGCTGTGTTAACTCAGCACCTTATTCCCCAAAAACCTGTGATGTTGATTCAAAATGATGCAACAAACAAGGCTCAAAACAGGAAACAGAAAAAGGAAGTATGGTGATAATAATGAGGCTAGGCAGTAAATCAGCAAGAAATAAGCACACTTTTCAAACCATTGCTTATTTATGTTGAGTTTTTAGTATTAACTTGGATCCACCTTTCTCCCTGATCTCACTTCTTCACCTGCTTCGTGACAGCGAGTATTCAGCGTTGATATGTGGGCTCATTTGTAAATCTGTGAAAGCAATTTGCTCAAGAGCAGAAGTTGCCAAAAGGTGAATGGAAAGGCTACAACTCTGGCCCAAGCCAGGACACAGCAAGAAGCATGACTATGTTAGTCCCCAGCAGAGGAAAGTGAGCAGAGTGGGGCCTGTAGAGACACAGCAATAGATAATCCTTTCTTGGGACAGATGACAATGGTACTATCTAATGCACAGAGCATACGCTTATATGCTTGTTTTCTTTCATTAAAATCCTGAGCATTATTTGGAGAGTGAGCAGAGAAGAAAGAAGGGGGGGGGCTGGGCTGGGTAAGAAGTTTCCTGAAAGAACAGAAAGCAAAAGTAAACTCACTTCAAAATAATTTTTAATGGTCTCCTACCCCTTGAAACTGAGAAAGTATAGAGTAAGAAAATGGCAAGATTTAAAATTCCAACTATTTAGGATACACCCCGATGCACTCCTGCATAATAGATAGTGCTCAGATTATAGCTAAAATAAGAGTATAGAAACATGGGAATTCAAAGTAGTTGATGTAAAATGCCTCCATGAAATAAGAACATTGAAAATTTGGGAACAGCGTGTAGTCAAGCTGCTCATATGCTTCTCTCAGAAGCATTGAGAACCTTTTAAAAAAACCTGAATATCTTTGATGAGACTGATCTTTAGCAAAGATTTGCTCCATGGCATTTGTAGGCAGCTGGGAAAAGCACAGTTTGGCTACTGGAAATCCTTCAAGTCCCGTTGTCAGGTATTACAGGTGGCTGCTCTCTTTCAAAAAACAGGTCAGCTTTGAGGGGTGCAAATGTTTGGAAATCGTTAGCTTAACCATACCCATGTTCAGAAGCACAGGAGGGATATGCTTCCAAATGCTACACACCTGTAGCAAGAAGACATGTCCCTTTTGGTTGAGTTTTCAAAAGTATTTTTCAGTCTGAACAGTGCCTATAAGCTAAAGTGAAAAACAAAAAAACAATAAAACCCACCAACCGCTGAATGGATGTCTCGCAAGATCTTGCTTGGTAAGTATAAAAATGTATTTTCCAAAACAAGATTGTGCTTGCTGGTATTCTGGGTGGATGTCAGGCTGGTGGCTGTGGTGGAGCAAGGTGGGATTTGGACTAAAGGTGAAGGTACCAGTGAACCTGGGTACAAGATTGACGTGACTCCTCAGTGACAGGCAACTGGCTGCACAGCAGCTCGTGTTTATTTGGTTGGCCCATCCCTAAACGAATTGGGCTGGGTTTGAGGTAGGATGAATTTTAACTGGATGCTCTTAATTGTAACAGCATACAGCATTTTAATTTCGTTACTTAACAGTTTCACCAAGAGTGAGCAACATACTCTAGGAAACGAAGCAGATAAATCTAATCTAAGCACCTTCGCTATTTTGTCGGGAAAAGGACAGACCACATTTGTTTGACCTTTTTTGCCCAAAGTCCAATCTTTGCCCAGTCATGCACGATCATCACAGAAGTTCATTCCCCACTGGCAGCAGGACAGGCAATACTGGAGTAAGTGCATGACGACATCTACTTGTGTTAAAAATAGCAAAACAAACAAAAAACCCACCCAAATTAACTAACAACAGCAGCCTATTCAGTAAAAACAATATGGTATCGGCCCCTTTAAGCAGAGGAGGTTTAAACCTCTGGGAGTCTCTGGGATGAATCTCCCAGGCTCTCGCAGCAAAAGGGTCTCTCCGTCACTTGCTGCTTTCTCCTTTTCCCTCCATGCGCAGTCTCACACTTGCCCCAAGTGGCTGGGCTCCAAGGCACTATCACTAGCCAATCGCCTGCACCGTATTCTCCTGGGTGGAATAAAGATCCCTTTAAAAATAATTGCGTTTCGGTTCGGGGCGGGGGGGCAGAGGGGTGTGCTAGACCCGAGCACAAGGCTAGAGAGCTCTAGCTAGGGAGAAAAGCTGGTCTGGTCTGTTTGTTTGCCTCTTTGAAGGGCTGCTTTAGGGTCTGGCTCCAAGTTCAGGATTTTCCACGCTGAACCTGATTTGAACCTGAATCGGAGCCCAAGTTTCCTTTGGACATAAATCAGTTTAGGGACAAGATCTGTCCAAAGACACATGTGAGCAACTCCCAATGAAGTTAAGGGCTGATGTGTGCTTGCACATGTCTGTGTAACTGTAGGAAGGTCATGACTACGTGCCTATTTTATAAACTTTGGGTACTTGTTTGATGTAGTTTTTGCCTTTCGTTGCCTCTGTACTCAGCAGTGATTCTTGTTTCTCAGTGTTTGGAAAGAACAAGGCTTCTCCCAACACTAGCTGTTGCTCTCAGAAGACATCATATGTAAAGTCTTGCTGGATTTCCGTCTTAGTCAAATGTTTACAATAAAGTTCTGGAAACGAGAAAGTCAGGGTTATGTCCTTCTGTCTGGCATGCATGTGCTATCTCGCTGTGGCTGATCAGAGTGAGCCAAAGCTATCCAAGATGTCCTGCAAGCCTGAATACTTTGAATCAACTTCTCTGCCCCTTCTACACTGCTCCATGCCACCTCTGGTCTCTGTGGGACTGCACACATTCACACGTGTACAGCAAGCAGTTAACCTTAGCTAGGTAGAGGTTTTTTAGCTTAAAAGAAAGCCGATAAAATCATTCCTCTTCAGCAGACTCATCTCCCAAAGATTTCATTATTCTTATTCATACTGAGATGACTTTTTCCCTATGGGGATTTCTTTAAGAGAAGTCTTAAAGATTCAGTCAGCCTGCAGGCATAAAGTAGGGAAAAAAAAAAAAATCACTGGGGGAGCTGTATGGCACATGCATGACGCACGTGGGAAGTTTCTTTGAGGGTTTTTTTCTTTCCTGTCAAAGGAGACTGCTCAAGAAATGAAGATCGGTTTCAAGTGAGAGTGGGAGCTTCACACCCTGAATAAAGCAAAAATCCTAAACAAATACAGACTTAATTACTTCTCCAAGCATCAGGTGGAAAGCTATGTAACATAGGCATGTCCATCAAGTGCCATGTTAAACATGTGATAGATGGCTGATCTCTATCACATTGACATGGAAACATGACATTATTCCATGGCAGATGTGACCTAGAAAATGATGGCATTTACTTTTTGGTTATGATAACCTTAAATACTTAACTACCATCTTTGTATACTGCATGCAAAAGACACTTTTGTTTGTTTTTCTTCTGAAAACTATAACAAAAGTCAGTTCAACATCAAGTATAGATTTGCTCTGTGTGTGGAAAAAAGCTAATAGCTCCAAGTACAGCATAGTATGCAGTGGATCTCCATACCTTCAAGCTCTCAGGGAGAAGGGGGAAAAAAAACATTAGATCAAATTTAGCTTTGGCCTAAGCGGGTGCAATTCCCAGAGGGATTTGCACCCGCTTATGCCAGGATTGAGTTTGGCTCATGGAACTTGCAGGGTGGTCGTGTAATTAAATTATATGGTGGTTCAGTATATTTCTACAATGCCAAATGATGCAATATTTTTTCAAAAAAGACAGCTGCGCATTATTTAAAACAAACTAGTTTACTACCTTCATTACCAGCTTGCTCTCAAGATTCAGCAGTTTTTCAAACCATCATTGAGGCATCTTAAGCTTTTGTCTTTAGACAGAAACACTGACAGTCTGAATTATACGCTGCTTCCTCCTTATTAGAAGCTGCTTATAAAAAAAATACTGCCACTGTGGTCTACAGTTCAATGAAGTCCATTGTAAACTCCCCAGTATAACATAAACCTCCCTAAAACACATAAAATTATTGGCTTCCAAGACCAGTCTCGCTGAAAGAAAGCTCTGTATTTAGTCTTTGCTTAAAACACAGGTATTTGGTTTGGAATTCAAACTCCCAACTCAGTTTTAAAAGATTGGGTCCAAGGAAAGTTGACACGGACCATGTAATTTTAATTAAAGAAAGATTTTGCTCCTTTATGGCCAACAGGGGCATTGTAACGTTGACATATTGATGCTAAATAATTATGAGTCCATAAATAATTCAGTATATAAAAACGCTATATGGCTGGTGCCAGGTAGCGAAGTGAAATAGCATTGAAATAGCTGACCTGCCAGGTTACTACTACAATGCCAGGGGATAGACAGGTAATGTGACCTAGCAGCTATCAAAACAGTGGAGCCTGTGGTGTTCCCTACTCACAGAGAGCACTTGAAAGTGGAAAACCAGGGGCTGTCCAGTTTTGTCACCTCAGTATTTTAGCACCACTGTCATAGAAGAGGATAAACTTTTAGGAGTGGTACCAAGGAGAAAGGCAGTAGGGAAATCACGTGCAGAATGAGAAGTATTATAAAACAATTTAGTGATGAAGTTAAGGCAACTTTGTTTGCAGGAGCTGGGCAAATACCACAAACTTATTTCCATGGATAACCATTCAACCTTTAAGACTGTTCAGATGTGCTCCTGACACTTTAGTGTTTGCTCTCCATCAGCTTTCAGAAGGCAACTATTCATTGCCATAGATAACTGGGAAAAACAAGCTTTAACCTCTCACTCTAGAGTATTCATGCTAGCAGGGACATGTTTTAAGAAAGATGGGATTTTAAAATTGCATTTATTCATTTTAAAGCTTGGTGGGGAATCTTGCAGCTCTGGGCCAAGCAAAGCATGTCACACAAGTTTCTGATGAGAACCATGCCCATAGGTCTTTCCAAATATGTTTCTGCACTGTGCCATTAGCCATGGTAACACTTGAAAATGCTCTGCCCATGGATGCTGTGAGATCAATACATTTTATAAGCAATGAACGTGAGGATGACAGGGAATCAGAGGCCTCAGGCAGACAGAAGCAAGCAATCTGCCCAAAGCTTCACAAAGAGAGATGTGCGCAAAGGAACATTGCATTGAAACTTTCCTCTTTTAATTAACTATAAGATAAAGTGCACATGTCATCAGGTTTCATAGGAATACTCATCACCTAGAAAGCTCCGTGGCCTGATAAAGAAAAGATTTTCCAGTTTGTTTTCCAAGATTCTCCTTACTGGTTCTTCTGCTACCTTTCTGCTCCTTTCCCTTTGGGAAGGCTAAGTGGCTTCAAGTACTTCCGCTGATTATGAGAGTTATATTGACCACAAGGAAAATAACTGACCACCTGTGACCAACAAGAAGCTAGGCAAGGCAGCTCAAACAAGAATATCAAATAGGAAAACACTTGTGCTGGATTAAAGTAACAAAGCAAACACAACTGCTAACACTGCTAACTGCTAATTGTACTAGGAGACTTTATCAAGTCAGGGCTTGCTGGAAGATCAAGTGCTGAACAGGGATAAAAAGGAAATGCTGGATTGCTCCTTGCGTCTGCCAAAATTAAGAGAATATCTCAATCCAAGAAAACCCTTGCAGCCCAAACTGTATGGTTTTAGTAATTTACCACTGAAGATTTATTTTTCAGTGCTTGGGCTTGGTTCACTGCCCCTCTCACACATACCTTAGGTCTTTGTACACACTCCAAGCTGCCCCTGTGAGTACAGTTGTGTTTGATTTTCATTAGTGAATTAGAACAGAAAAAAAAATAAAGAAACCTTTTCCCTCAAGGAAATAGTCTTCAAATATCTATGTGCCCAGTTCTATGTCTGCATATATGTTGCCAAAGACACGGCCAGTCCTATGCACACAGCTGGAGATCCAAGCAGCGCAACGGCTGCAGTGGGAGAGCCAGGTCTACCTCCAGGTTCACACACACCAGCTGGTGGGATGCAGGCAGCTACCTCTGCCAGGTCCTGGCAACTGCAAGGGGGTATGAGCAGTGGGAGTGCAAAATAAAGCCCAGTGACACTTTGAGATGCCAATCCAAGGTTACTTAGGGGTTTGTTTTGACCCCGCACGACTCCTGTCACATCTCCACTGCAGGTGCAGCCCTCTTTCATTCTCTAAATCAAGACATTTCCTTTCCCATGGTTGGGGAAAAGAATAGGCTCTTCTTACACCAACCAGAAGGGTACCTCCCACTGAATGATTTCTTCCTTCTTATTCCTCTCCTCCCCCACAATGACAGCTGCCTTGTGGTTGCTGTTGCAAGGACTAACATTACAGGCAGACCTGACAGCTTGTTAGTGCAGGGCTGTACTTGTGCCCTTGCTCTACTCAAAACTTTCATCCTTCCTTTTTTAAAAAGAGGAATATACCCAGATCCCTGACCTAGATACCTACTATCAATTCACAGGTGGAACTCACACTTCAGTTTTGGAGAAGCAGAAAACCCTGATGTCCTCTTGTGAACTGGCTTCACAGAGCTAGGGAATGGTCTAGACAGAGGACCACCACCAGTATGTACCTCTGAATAGTCATCAGGACTCACAAGAACTTCAAATGGTCACTTATCACCACATTTATTTAGGAGGGAAGTTTTGCCAAGGCCTCAGCATTGGCTGAATTCTATCCCCTCCAAAGCAATTAGGCTTTGAAAATGTTTTCAAGTTTAAAAGGACCAGAGCAAGTCCAGGCCAGAGAGCGCAAGTTCTCAGCTCGTTGCATACAAGATACAAGCCACCCACCCACCACAAAATCACATGCACACCAAAGCACTGGGAATTCTCATAAAATTATCACTCTCCTTTTGCTGAACCCTGCCAGATGATAGAAAACTAAGACAAAAAAGAAACCCAGCTTGACACAAATCCATAAAACATCTCATGGGTAAAGGGAGTCTAATACTGAGGGATAAAAGTGTGCAGAGAGGAGGCAGAGCAATGCACCGATCCTTGTGCACAGGCTAAGGAGAAATGGAGACAAAGCTCAACACAGAGGAACCTAAACAGGACAAAAGCAAGCTGGATAACACAGTCCACAGCCTACTGTTAAAAAGCCAGCCTGGGCTAGCAGAGAGGCACCTCGGATTTCTGTGGGGCTTTTCCACCAGCTCTTGGTGCCATTTCCCTTATGGAGCAGGGAGCCTCCTGACATGGCCATTGCTGCCCTGATGGAGCCAACTTTGACAAACACGTATGTTTGTGCACATTTGTTGACAGAATTAAGAGTGAGAGCTTTTATCTCTTCTTATATCACCTCTCCTAAGAAGCTTCATGATCCAAACAAAAAAAGCCTTATTTCCATGGCTGACAGCCTGACATGCTCAGTCCGAAAGAGCAATGTGTGTCTTCGCAAATGGTTTACTTTCCAAGGGGCCTTTGTGATTTGTCAAATTAACACCTGGAGAATGAGACAAGGAGGAGTTTCATCCCCAGGCAAAGCAGGCCATCCCCCAAGTTCCCTCACGACCTCTTTTGCAGAGGCAGTTCCCAGAAGAGGGAGAACAAGTTGCTGTAGGTGTGCCGTGTGTGGCCTAGCTCCTATTCCCAAGCTCTTAGTTGCTTAATTATCCTCTCTCCGAAGGGTCAAGTTTGGCTAAAGAATACCCTGCACTCAGTTATCCCTCATCCTAATGAATGCTAATAAAAAGCATTTAGTTGACAAATGCAACATAAAACTCTGCCCTATTTCATTGCATCTGCTTAATAAGAACCTCATTTAATATCAAATTACTGCCTGCTCAGCCAAAGCCTTGTATTTGCGGTAACAGGGCTGCGAGGCGGGAATATCAAGAGCTGCAATATGGAAATTCCTCACTAATATTCTTGCAGGGCTGTGCGATTACTTAATTCATTTAGCTGAGCAAGTCTGATGGCTCGGCCAACTGTTTCACAACGCCAAGCACAATGCTAGGCAACTGGCCTCCCCATGGGCTGGTCCCGCCGTATCGCTTTTCCTGGGACCCAGCTATTAACAGTTGCTTTGGGGATTTCAAAGAGGATCACAGATAGTGTTACTAAATGAATGAGCTTGTAGTAGTGAACGTGAAATCCTGCTTCTTCCCAGTCAGTCAAACACCAGCCAGAGGATGCCCTACAAGACAGCAGCAGCCACAAAGAAACAGCGTGGTTGGGATTTAACCTCCATCTGTTCGCATCGGGGAGCACCAGCACATGGGTACTTGTCTGCGTTTAAAAATATTCCCTCTTGCCCTTTTAGAGAAACCTGCCTTAAACATCCACCCTGCCCCTCCTCCTCCCCACAGCCACTTGACTCAGCTGGCTCCCTACAGAAAATCAAGTTCTCCATAGTGCATATCAAACCTTTCGGGGAAATTTTATAAAAATGTAAACAGTGATAATTCCCAGCTCCCATGAACAATCACTTACCAGAACAATTTTCACACACATTCTTCACAGCTTTAATCAAACCTCAGACAGTAATGGTTTAGGGGAAAGGATTTAGTCAGTATATTTGAGGTAGCAGAAGGAACCATATTAAGAAAGAATGTTAAATGTTACTATTCATAGACCATGGGTTTTTAAAACAATTAAAAAAACCATCCTATCATGATTTTAACTGCGTACACAGTTTTGGCAAGACCAAATACTGAAATATTTTGTCCAGTCCTGGTTTACACTTGTAAAAGGATATTGAAAAATTGGAGAGGGTGTAAAAAAACACAACCCACAAGTGTGATTCAGCAGCTGCAGAAGCTGCCTTATATTGGAATTCAAAACGTTTGATTTTCTTAGTTCAGTAAGAAGTGACGAGGTTATGGAATACGTGTGTCTTCGCAGGAGGAAAATGGTCTAAAATGTGTGATGAACAGCAGTAGTAAAATTACCTCTGTGGCACTGAAGTCAGGCTGACACAGGGTATCCTGTGTGGGCACGGGCTAACGAGCACAGCAATAGCTCTGCCCGTACCATTTTCAAAACAGATGTCTGTCTCGGCGATACGGTTTCATCAAATAAGTTATTGAGCTCAGGAAAATATGTGGGTGGAAGGCAATGGTCTGCAGCGGGTCAGGCTATGAATGGTATTGGGTGGGGTATGGTGCAAGTGCAGAGACTGGCAAGAGAAGAGGGTTAAAAACCCTGAGGAGAGCCATCGTTGAGAGAAACCTGCCCAACTCACATGGGAAGCACAGCAGGGTTAACTCCTGCTGTGCAGACATCTCTCTCCACACAGGACATCGCTCTGAAGCAAGATAGCTTGTCCCTACATGCCTTGCTCCAAATCTTCTTATTTTCTCCATGACTTTCCACTGTTACAGGCTCCCTTGCAGACATAACACACACGTGCTAACACTAGGACAAAGCAACTGGAAAACTGCACATATTCTAGCATATATTTTCCTATAAGAGGAAAAACCACGTAGAGGGCCAGGAAACCCGCATTGTTTCAAGACTCTCCAGGGCCAGCAGATGTCCTGAGAGCTGTGGAGAAATGCGTTTGTGGGAAAGGTCAGCGCCTGCATTACACACCGAGCCTGCGGCCGCCATACCACGTCCACTTCCCTGGCAGAGGGGAGGTAGGTCATGGGCACAGGGTAGCAAAGTAGCATTGGAAAAACTGGGTATACCTACAGTGGCACACTAATGCATCCGAGTGCCTGGATTTGGGAGGAGACAGTGATCCCATCTCTTCCTGCTCTGTGGGACGTCTGCAGATGGTTTCTGGGGTGTCAAAGCAGGAGCAACACAGTCAGCTTTTGCCTTCATCAGTTGTCTTGTGCCCAGGTTTACCGCTTGCACAGTTTTTACACTGCTGCTCCTCACAAAATGCTTGGAAACCAAAGGTGTGCCTAACTTTGCCAATTATTAAAAACTGTTTTGCACAGGAAGCCATTGCTTTCCACCCCACCCCCAATCCAGTTTCTCTCAAATATCAAAGGCAGATAATTTGAGGAAAATTTGCATCCTTATTTGCATGTAAAAAAGTCATTCCCCCTGCTTCCCGGACCCCCTCATCTGCTTTCCGGCTCTGCAACCCACAGTCTGTCACCAGAAACATGCAGAACCAAAAACCAGTAGCAACCTGGGGTCCTATAATGATTCATTCTTTGGTATCTCTTGGCTGGTTTTTCTTTCAGTAGCAGGTTGCAATGGATTTGTTTGGATCTCACTGTGAAACTCTGGAAAAACTCTGAAATAGTTCAGATTTGACTTAAGGCTGGAGATGCACTTCATGGGAAAGGCACAGTTTGTGGGAAGAGCTCAGCCCTTGGTCATCCATACATGCACAAATCATGGCCAAACTTTGATATGGAACAGAAATCCTCCTCCCCTCAAAGGACCTTGTTTCTGATTCAATTAAAATGAAATAACCTTACTCTACTGCTAGCTTTGCCAGTCTTCAGCTTCTCAAAGCCAGGATATTTCTTCACCTGCGAGGAGCACCACAAGACTTAAACATCTGCCTTGCCAGCACTGGGCATCTAACATTACTTATACACATGTTGAGAGGGGACCACCATTACGTCTAAAACTGCTGGCTGGTGGTTATAGTCCTGATGGAGAGACCTCCCCATTTGTACCCCTACGTGCCCGGTGCAGAACACCGCAGTTTGACTCTGCTGATGAGGAGTCTGGTGAAACAAGCAATCTGGAAGGAGTTTTCAAGGAGGAACAATGTGGCTCAGGACACATATGGCATAAACAACTTGGAGCTGTATTGCATCTCCCTCAGCACCCTAGCAGCATTGCTGCTTTATGATCACACACTTAACTGTCTACTTCCAGGTAAAAAGCCACCTCCTGATCAGTCACCACTACTTTTTAAAATTCGTTCTGCTCACATACTCCATAAGTCCTTTGAACACCAAAAGGCATCTTTTTAGCAAATTTCTAACTTCTCCTATTGTAATGCTAAATAACAGAATGAGCCAATGGGGTGGGGAACGTACGGACAAGTCTAAGTCAGCAGGGCTTGTGAACAGACAAGAAAGCAGATGAAAACCAGTACAGCCCTACAGTAAAAGAGAAGACTTCCCTGGACTTGTGTTCAGCCTGACAGCTCCCTGTCTGCCAGCTATCATAGGTGAGGGGAACAGCAGTGGGATCAATATCAGAGATCCAGAAGGAAGGCAATCCCTGCAGTGGACTGAAAAGGCAAAATCTAGAGGACCTCTGGACAGATGTGTGTTGAGAACAAGGAAATGTCCTCCCACACCTACAAAGCACTTCTGAGTCCCTGCTTCATCCCAGTCAGCCCCAGAAGCCAGCAGAGCCTCGTGGGTTTGTAGGATGATGGTCAGAGCAGGTGAAGAGGGACAAGTGCCCTTGATGCTCAGCAGCTGGTGGCAGAGCCACTCAAGCCTGCACAACCACCCAGCCCCTTCCCAACCTGGGCATGATGGAACCACCGACCAGCTTGTGCCACCTCTGCCAGGCAGCCACTGAACAGGGCTGCTGCCTCCGGAGCATCGCGGAGGAGTGAGCATATGGCAAGCCACAGTGTCCTCTAGAGGTGAAAAAATATCTTCTAATTTGGTGACAGAGGAGGACAGAAGGGCACTCAGAAGCAGGATTGCTCCACCAGGCCAGGAGGGATTGCTCCAGGCTGCCGAGGGACCAGGGTGGAGGACCACTGCTGGGCACAGGCACAGGTGGGACAGGCAGGCTTGGGGTCACACCATTTGGCTCCTTCACAGGGGACAGTGCCTCCAGCATGATGGAAATGGTCAAAATTCACTTACTCGGATCCAAATCACATAAATAAAATAGCTCCTCAAGGCTCCCAAATGTCAACCCCCAAATTTGGCAGCTTTGCTGCCCATCACACCTCTTCTGGAAGGGGTTCATAGCCATTTGGGCTGCCTAATGTAATCAACCTGATGCTGGGTGGGCACACTGGGAGGGAGCCCTGCATGGTGGGATGGCTGCTTGGTCTGAACTCTTCAGGCCAGGTAAGACAATCTTTGTGAGGATAAGGAGAAAAAAAAAATATGCAATTGCTCTGTGAAGTATTGCTTTGGGCCAGGAGCTGTTTCTGGTGTTCCTAATCATAAGGAGCCCATGAGTTTGAGTAGACCTGTAAGGCTTCATACAATTGTGGAAAATGAGGCTCTTAAGTGCTCTAAAACTTGTTTTCAGCTAGTATCCTTATGAAACCAGGAAAGCCTCCTACATATCTTTCAAAAATAGCTATGATTTAAAACAAACAAACAAAAAAACAACAAACCCAAACTATTGATGGGAAAGACAAGAAAAAATTTAATATCCCTGCAATAGGCTTGATACTCTTGCCAGAAGCACTGCTCCTTGAGAGACAGATGCTCATACAGAAGACCCCATCCTTTCTGTCTGCACCATTGCGGTGTAGCTGCTGGTAAACGCCAGTCACCACAGGCAATGCAGTCACACAAAAATCACTGCACGAGGAAGGGCGCACTGAAGAAAGGCAGAAACCAAGTAGCTGGGGCAGTATGGAGGTAAGGGGCTGCCAGATCTGCTGGAGACCTGACTAGTTTCTTGCTGACATTTCCTGTCATTGCTGGAACCAGCAGTTAGCCTAAACTCAAAACACTGGGGGGTGGGGGGCACTTTTCCAATCACGAGGATAAAATTAGATTTGGAAATGCTGTCTCCTTGCAAGCAGACACTGTTGCATCCAAGTAAGTACGAAGGCTTGATGTTTGACAAATCCAGAATGAAACGAGAGAAAGACATTCCCACACACACTGTCAAACTGTTGCCCTGAAGCTCTTGCCTTGCTTTTCCCTCCTTATCCTCTTAGCTGTAGGCTGCTGCTATTCCCTCAAAATAGATATCACAGAGTGTTCTGGCATCCACTTGCCCCAGGAGTCCCAGCAAAGTCTCTCTTGGTCAACCACATCTTGTAGGTCCATCTTTCGAGCACCAGACTCTTATTACTAAATAAAATAGCATTCAGCAGCTCCCTTTAGTCCAAGGGGGAGGACAGCTGTTCCTCCCACCACCCTTTTGGCTTGGCCTTAGACCAGTCCAGAGCAAGCTGCAACACAAAGAAGCTGGGGAAGCTAACCATAATATAAATAATTATTTATAAACTGATAATGGCTGCAGAGCCACAGGCACCAACCAGCTCTGCTTTGTGGAGGGAACACTCAAAGTGCCAATATACTTCTTGTTCACCGATCAGTGACTGAGAAACCAGAAGTCCACAAGAGGACTGAAAGCCTCTGGGATATTTATAAAGGAATACTTAATCTCTGCATCCCAGTCTTGCATTCCTAGTTGCTAAACCAACTGAAAAGTACAATATTTCCCCCAATTCTAGCCTAGGAGAAGGATGAGAACAGAAAGAACCGAGTTTTAATGTGTTTTCAATCAACTCTGGCCAATGGCCAAGCTTGACCACGTGTGGCACTTGCTGAACTGATGCCTACCATCAGTGGGATGGCATTGTGTCCCATGGCAGAAGCTTACCCTCCCCACTGCATCCCAAACAGCTCCAGTAGGTCCAGTGGGGTGGGACAACAGCTCTCCTTGCTTAGGGTGTAGGATCAAGGCAGACTGTAGGATCAGCTGGTGGCTCAACACCCTGGGAGCCACATATTGCGTACATTTTTAAGTAGCAAAATACACTGAGAAGTAAGCGATAAACACATTTTGTGTAAATCCTGCAGAGGCAGGGTTTCTAAGCATGAAAATAGAAACCAAAACAAACCAAGGTCCCTCAGTCCTAAACTCTCCCGAAGACACAAATCTCCAGTTTTTTGCTGGACTGATCAAGCCAACGGATCTATCTTCGATAGAAAACCAGAAAAGTTTCCAAGCCAGGAGACTTAGTGCCTCGCTCAGGCAGGGAAGAGCTTCGTGTGATTAGAAGCTGCACTGCCGCAGCGTGCCCAGCAGGTGGTAATATTTGTTAAAAGTTTAGCTAATACAGTCCCTGAACAGCAGCAATTTGCACCTGAGCATAACCAAACAATTCCACTATTTGAAAAGAATTTATTTTTTTTTTAAAGTATTGGGAAATAATTGTGTCGATTTGGTCAGATTTCTGCTTTCTTTTCAGAATAATCTGTCTCTGCACAGAGCAATAAGCACTACATACTGAAGAAAAATGCATTTTCGTTTTGATGTTGCTAAAGTCTACAAAAGATTAAAAACTTTTCTTTGGAGTAAACTAGGATTTCTGCAGGTGGTTTTGTATCTGTCCCTAGCATTCTCCATTTCCAGGGACAGGTGGTAGAAATTCACGGTTTCTTTTTCTTGGCCTCTACTTGACTTTAGATTTCTGATATTTGTGTTATTCTTCATTCAAATTATTTATCACCTGGTAACTCAAGCACTTGAGAGTTGGCAAAAAAAAAAAAGTCACTGAAACAATCTTCCCCGAAGAGCTGCTGTGTTACACAGCAAGCAAGGCCTGTGTGAATACACACGGGAATGTGTCTTTCCGATCCCTAAACTATAATTCGAGCAAGCCCATTGCTCACACAGCCATATAGCACTGCTCAGTGCAGTAGCAGCATCATCCTGGTCATTCAGGCTTTGTTCTGGCACAAGTCACCACCTGAAATACGAAGCAACTGGGAACTGGCCCAAACACGAGTGCTTACCTCTTCTCAGATGGCGTACAAAGCTTTCTACCTGCTGAGGATCCCCCGCAGAAGACAACCACTTTCTGTCCAGGATAGGTCCTCCCTGCAATTTTTAAAGAAGTGGAGGTCACATACCTCTCTCTCCTCAGAAAAGCATTAACACATTGCACAGAATAACTCAAGGAGCAGCTTATGGTCCAGTGAGAAAGGCCAACAGGCAAACATTAGTGCTCCAGATACCCTAGACTGGCCATGTTTGGCACACTCAGCATTGATGTTAATTTTTAACTCTTTCACCTGTCTTCTCAATAACTGGGGATTTTAATGATTTTGTTTTAAGAACTTCATTAGTGGCAGCCAAATGGTTTATTTGGAGGTTTTCTGCTCCCCTCCCCCCCCAAGATCTGGTATCCTTGAAAATATCCAAGAGAAGACTAATGTTTTTTCAGACTCTCTTATATTTGTCTACATCAGTAAATGAAGAATATGAGTACATGCACATTAGAGGTGTCATCTCAACTGTTTTGCTCAATTTCTCACAAGTTTGATGTTCCTTTACTCTCTTTCTTGAAGGGCTTGAAAATAACAGAGCCTTTTTAATTTTGACCAAGACCGTCTAGTGATTGACGGCTGTGAGACCAGATTTCAAGACTAGAGAGAAGCACTGCTATAAGTTGTCATAACCTACTCTGATCTGGTTACTGTTAGCCAGCCAGAGAGGACCACAGGGGTACTCTACTGGCCCCTACCTGTAGATACCACAGTTATCATTAATAGCTTGGTTTAGTAGCGACCATTTCCTCCCTGCCACCCCTCAATATCTTTTCAGCATAGAGGTCAAGTTAACACTTTTTTGGTCTGAAGTAGCTTTATCATTTCCCTTTATAGTACCAGAAGAAAAGAGAAGATGTCCTAATCACAGCATATAAAATAAGGCAGATTGCCTTGTCTGAGAGATTACATTGTATTCCAACCCAAAGCCCCACTCCTCCACTAAAAGCCAAACCTGATAAAGGAGACTCCTGCTCCAAACTCTAGAACCCAGCAACACCTTCTCCAATGGAAGACAGAATCATAGAATCATTTAGGTTGGAAAAGACCTTTAAGATCATCTAGTCCAGCCATTAACCCTACTCTACCAGGTCTGCCACTAAACCATGTCTCTAAGCACCACATCTACATGACTTTTAAACACATCTAGCCCTTTGAACCTCATCAGCCTGAATAGCCTCCAGCAGTGAAAGAGAAACAGCAGCAACTAGCTGTCCTCATATAGCATCAATCTTGTCCCAGGTGTTTTGTTCAGGACCCACCTACCTCTATCTTGTGATCCTTATAATAAGATCCAGCTGTCTTCCCTCTCCAAACAGCTATACTTCCTTACCTCAGGCTTTTCCCCTGATTATACCTGTGGTATGTGTCTCCTTCCATCCCCGTGAGGAGCGTACTCTCATGGTATCTCTCTGATAGCATTGCAGGTGTTGGACAACTTTCTTAGGAACAAAATGACCTCCTACCACTCCTTTCACTAAAGCTCTATGGAAAAACACAGCTTCCCCACAGTACTGTGTGTATGTAACTGTTAAGCTGTGCGAAGAGCATTGAGTGCTCTCTCTCTCTGTATTGTCTCTGCACATGCACTGCCTGTCCTTACAAACACACCTGCAGGAGGAACCTGCCGTGCAGCTGGAGGGATGACCTGCCTCCATTCAGTACTTGCAGCCTTTTCTCCGCCAGGGCATCCAGAGTCTTACGTTTCTCTTTTCCTCCCTGAAACAAGGGTTGGTTTCCTTATGATGGGATGGGCAACAAAGTGTGAAAGCAGTATCCTGCTGGAAAAGGAGAGCATTAACACCAGAGACAAGGAAGCTATTCAAAACAGTTTTCTCCTATAGAAACAGCTCTGCCTTGAATAGACTACTTAAATATCTGTCGGGTCAGAAGGACATGGCATGCATAACCATGTACCCATGACACGTGGGGCTAGGGAAGCTCTGGAATAGACTGCTTGGGGTGAAGGTCAAAGGCGAGATGGCTGCCTCGTCGGACACCAGTATTCCTGTACTCTCTCTAGCTTGAGTCCACCAGCTAGAAGGAGAGAGAGAGATGAACCGGGATCCCTCTCACACTGAAAATTTGCCTCTCAAATGAGTCTGCAAGCTCATCTTGGGGCTTCCCGAGTTAGACAGCCACTCCTGCTCTGGTTTTGGAGATCAGTCTCTGAGAACTCTGGACACTTTTCATGCTCCCACGGAAACCATGATTCAGACATATGGGTTTAGGTGGGCAGGGACAACTCTGGGCTCCCCAAACATGGGGATCATGATGCTCCAGAAAGGAGCCTTCAGCCTCATGAAGAGATCAGGAATCCTAGCTTTCCATGGATGATCTGGAAGGAGAGGGACTCTGACCCAAGGATGAATATCCTCCAAGGGAGCAGATGTGGCACAGGAGCCTTTGGAAAAGACCCAGCAATCCTGCCTGCTAGTGGGGGAGGGGGCAAAATCCTGCTTGCAACAAGATGATCGTCTTTTGCAGAGGAAGGCGATGACAGCTGGGATGAGGGAAGGGGAAAAAAATTCAGGGCAGCACCCTGTGTGGGAAAAGATCGCTCCCCTGCCTGCCCCAGCTAGCTTGCACTCGGAGCCAGCCAAACGGGTCACTGGCTCCAGCCAGCCCCCAGCGTGGCGAGGGCTCACACCCTACGTGCCAGTGTCTCTCGGCATTTTCCATTTATCTATATTCTGTGCTGGCTTTAGGGATAAAAAGCAGCTCTTTCCTCGGGAGGGTTGGGCAAAGGATGCAGAAAGAAGTGGGAAAGGCAAAGGCTGCATCTGCCTGCTACCACTGCCGCTGGGCTGAACGTCTTCAAGAGCCACATGAGTGGGATGCTACTGTACCTCCTTGATTCAACGTAGCTACCTCTACAGAGTGAGTATCCCACCTGCTTTGAATGGTTTCCTTGTCTTCAGTGTTACTGCCCTCCTCTTCAGGTGCTTTCAGGCTTTCTTGCCCATCCCATCGCATTTCAGGGAAGAAAAGAGAAACATAACAGAGAGAGATACTAATGAACCAACACGTCATTGCTTTTTATTAAGTTTTACCCGTTTGGCAATAAATCTATGCCATGCCTGTTCCTTTAATTAGTTGTCTCTCAGTCAGGAAAATCAGGGCTGCAAAGTGCTGATATGGTGCTAAATAATTACCCGGGAATAAGTACTTGGGGTTGGACCAGAAACTTTCTCATTGCTATTAGCAGATCCCTGCGAGGCACTGGGAAGAAGCAGGGCTGGGCAGGGGTGGGAGCCACAGCAGTGGGAGCCCACGCCGAGGGATGTGGGGAGAGGCTGCCACTAGCATGTGGTGGCTTAGCCCTCCCTGCCCATACTGGCAGTGACACCTGTGGGGAGCAGGGAGACTGAGGCAAGAAGGGACAAATTTGGCCCACAGAAGATGATGGGGGTTTGAGAGTAAGTGAATGACTATCAGGTTGCTTTGTTTCCTTGCCCTCCCAGGCCATAAAGAGAAGGAAGGCCTTGCCCAAACACAACCCGGCTCTGATGTGAGACCCCACTCACATCTACTATCTGTCCCTATACACATGCAAAGAGCAACCCATACATCTTCAATTTAAGGAGAGAGAAGAAGAAAGACTACACCATGCACACTTATTTCGGAGGGAGACGCCAGGCAACGTGACTCTGTCTTATTTTTTGCAATGAACGTGTAACACCAGATGACATTTGCTTTTCAGCTAGGTGGGTGGCTTTTACCTTTATGTGCACAATACACATCAAAGGCTCTGGCCACACACAGGGAGACACTGAACTTCAGGTAAAACCTTGGAACAAAGTGCACGGCAGCAGGAGCGGCCCAATAAGTAGACCCTTCACTGAGAGGTGTGAGAAGGGAGCGGGCTGTTTATCAAAAGGTGAGGTGTTTCATCATGTGAGAAAACGGCCCACAACAAAGCCAGGAGTAAATCTCTTGTTGCTGGGTGGGCTTAGTGGCTCCTTACAGTTGAGTCGTGTATTCACGGCCTTTGGGAAACTGGAACAACTTGAGCTGCTGTGGGTTAACCCATTCACGCACCCATGGCCTCAGCCTTATGCAAACACCTAGTTTTATTTCCGCAGCGATTATGGGACACTAATGTGAAACGCTTCTCAGGAGAGAGCCAGCCCAGTTTCTCTGCCCCCAAAGCTCGGAGCAATTTAACTGAGCACAGGAGATTTCAAGTGCGCACCCGTCCCACACCTTTACATCCTGGGACACTATCCAGTTTCAGCATCAACTAATAACTCCTATTTCGCACCTTTAGAGGACTTGTCCTCTGAGTGCATTTCAGCCAGACACAAAGGATTCCCTGCAGAAGTGCAGCGAGCAGGAAAATACCGTCCCACCTTAGGGAGACACCCTGAGATACACACGGGTGGTACCAGTGGTGGGGCTGGTGACAAGGCCTGTGAGGGGCCAGCTGCAGCCCGACTCCACATTTTGGATTTCCCCAGTTTCTTTGGGAGGGACCCAAGATGTGCAGGCAGGGAGGGAGGTGCGAGATGCTCCCAGAGGTCCCCTATTGCTGGGTGGTGAAGGGCCCAACCTTGGGACCCACTACGCAGCTCACCAACCCTATAGCCGGGTGCAGCCAGGCTGTATGTGCTGGGGCCAACACAGCTGCAAAGGTGCCGTGGGACACATCTGCCCCACAGCGATGACGCAGGCAGAGGCTCTAAGCTGTGACTGTCCAACAGCACAGTCCCACCAGACATCAAGACACGTCCAGTCCAAGGCGAATTGAATCAGGCGATCTGACGCACAGCTGTCCTGCAGGTACACCTCCATCATCATACTGTACCTACCTGCTACTGTGGTATCTAGTCATAGGATTTGTTTCTGGGTGTGACTGATTGTTCTTTTAGTTTATTACTATTTAAAATTTGTTCTTGCATGTTTGTACATTGCAAATAAACTCTTTTAATTGAAGCTTCCTGATCTTCTAGGCTAATGCTGTTGACACACAGCTGCTCTCTTGGTGTGTGCCAGGCAATGAGTTGACATGTTTTGTGCCAGGCAATGAAAGATCGCACAAGGAAGCCCCCAGCTAGGAAAGGAGGTGAGCTACTCAGCCTGAAAATCACACTCTTCTTCCTTATTTTGATTATGCATTCAATGCATGAATTTTTTTAAAATCCGTGCAGCAGGACCCATGGAGTGGTTGATAATCAGAATTAAGTTCTACTTCTCAAAATCAAATAAGTAGAGGGAGACATCATCTCCCCTTTGCATCAAACTCCTTGGCTTGACTTTCTGGTTACATTGTTCTCCAGAATTCAAGCCAAGAAGGAATCTCACAGCATCCAGAATAAAGATTAAACTTAAAAACCACAAGAGCTGGCAAGTTAACCCCAGTAGAGCCTGCAGATGTGTACTTAGCCAGTGTAAATTTTAATTCCGCTGTTTGACTGATACCCATGGGATGGTCATTCCTTACGGCTCACTTATGATTTCACACAGGATGGTGCACTCAATTAATATTGTGGTTTTCTTTGCATGAGGTGGAAGATGATTCACAGTACTTACTGTCTGCTAAATGTAGTGAGCATTAGGATACACATACTAGTCTGTAACAGATGAAAGCTACAGTCTGTTATGAATCGCAATGAATAGACAAAAGGGTCATCAGAGGTCATGTTAGAGCAAAAGTCGTGTGTGTGCGCACGTCTTAGATAGTACTGCAGACAGGAATGAACTGAACTCCACTGGCAGAGCGTTTCTGCCCAAAGCGCACCTCCCTAAGGCAAAGGGAGATGCCAAGGTGTTTCTGTGGTCATCCGCTTCCAAAGGTGGATAAGCCAACAGGCTGTCAAGTTACAACATGGCTTCCCTTGCTGATCAGCCAGCCTTTCTATATAAGGGCTCATCTTCATTAATGAAAATAAAGGTCATTCTCACCCCGCTTTGCAGCTGTGCTGACTCAGGGGTCCAACAGCGTTCACACACGTACTGAAACCTCTGCATGTCTATCATGGCCATCAGGCTCTTTGAGCTATGCATTTGTGTCATGAATCCGAATAATTTCATAACCTTTAGGGTCTGGTGGCTTTTGCAAAGCAGGCGCATTGAACGGGGTGTCAAGAAGAACTGTAGGAGGCAAACGTCACCATTTCCCCCGGTCCCATACGTGCCTCTTGGCCATACAGCTCCGAGTTCCTCCTGGCGTGATTCATCGATTGATTGGTTCAGTATCTCACGGTGCCCTAGTCCCAGACCTAGCAGCTAGAGTTCACTGGCTTTCCACACTGCTGCTTCACCAGCAAAGCATTCATGACCCCTCTTTACATCTCATGTTTTTCAACTACAGCAATACATCCCATGCCTAGAAAACATTGGGAAATGTATTTGTGCGCTTTGCAGAAACAGCTGAGTTTGTTTATACAGCTGAGTCCATGTGTGAAGAAGAGGAATTGAATTATTCACTGCATGTCTCAGCCCTTGATGACTAAATTGAGATCTGCTTCTTTATCTTTTAGGGAGAAGGGGGAGTGGAGGCTGAAGGGGGAAAAGTCTAACAGAAAAAGGCCGTGCTGTGTCCCTCTGCTCCACTGCTGGGAGCACTGTGGATGCTATAATTAACCACCTATAGCAAGCAGAAGCTGTGTGATACCACGGGAATTACAACCTCACAAACCCTGTTATTAAATAGTCACGCATGGCGCTACCTGACTTACATCTCTCGGGGTTTGTTTAGCTTTTTTAATATCAAGGAACAAAAACTCCCAGGCAATTTGCACAAGATTTTAACACATCTGTGTTAAACATCAGCCTGGAGCCTCTGGATTAAAAAACCCCACTTTTATGCTATTGGCAAGATGCTGTAAAGGGAAAGACCTGGTTATGCACAGGCTGTACGAGGTGCTATGGTAGTCTGTGCTCCCCGCAGTGACTTTCGGGTCCAGGGACATCTCTGTGGAGCTCATTTGGCAGAAGGGAAAAGATTAGGGACCTTTAAAAAACTGACTTCTGTAGGATATCTCAAGATGAGTGTGCAAAAATGGAAGTGTCTGCATCATCCTAATGCCCTCTGGATGCTTTTGCATCTTAAACAGATGAATCCTTGAAAAGGTCCCAGTTGGTAGTACATCCAGTTTCCCACTCCTCTATTTCACGCTGCTATTCAGAGTAAAATGGCCAGGCAACTAGTAGTATGAGAGGAAAGGAGAAAACTCCAGCAGCATGTAGGTACTTGCTCGCTGTATGGAGAACCTGAGAAGATTTTGTACTGTTTCTGTAAGGTTGCTGTGCACCCTCCAGTTTCTCCAAGCAATTGATCAATGGACATAATGCGTTAATGTCTTTTCTTTAGCAGAAAGGCAAAGAGCCTGGAGATATGTGCCCTTAATTGTCTAACCTAGAGATGGAACAGTCCTTCAGGATTTGAATGAGGCAATTACCTGAGAGAATTTTTTTAAAAATTCCAAGATAATAGGAAGTCTCAGCCACCGGATATTAATTTTTAATATATTCCCCCCATTCCGCTCTGAGTGGGATTCAAAGAAACTATGTGGAAAAAAAAAATAATTAAGAAGAGATCAGGAAGGTAAGAGAGAAGTCAAGAAACACCTCAGGAGACCCAGAAGAGGATGGGGGCAGTTGATGCCATGGCTGAGGGCTGACAGATTAAGGTTTTGCAGTGGTACTCTCCTCTTCCCAGAGCTTGGCTTCTACCACCAGGCAACTAGTCACTGTAGCATCCCTTAGGAAAGCTGAGGTGCGTTGCCGTGGTCTGTGCCAGTGGCTGAGCTGTCCCTGAGGCCTGACCTCCACCAGTAGAAGGGTGCAGGTCCCCAGGGGCCCAGGAGCTGCCCCACACCACTACCCTTATCCCAACACTACACCCAGAGGCTTCTTTCAAAGGTTGTCTGAGGGGACCATGGAAAACCTCCCTTTGGCCAAAAATTCATTATACGTACTGCATATATAAAAATACACATCCTCCAGTGTGGGAATCAGAGAAACTATGTGAATAAAGGTGGGTAAGAAAGGAGGAGGAAGGAAAGAGAGAAACCAAACTCTGAATTATTCACATTTTCCTAGCTGACGTACAATAGTCAGGAAAGCATTTATTTTCTTGCAGCATTACCAGAGTGGAAAGTCTCACAAGTTCTCACTACACCAGTGCTAATTCTGGGGTGATGGATTGGGACAAATGGGAAAACAGATACATTAAAGAAGCCTGTTTGATTCTGGGTTGCTTCCGGCAAGTCCCTGCAGTGCACTATAAGAACATCATTAGAAAATTTTACTCCTTCACTCCTACGAGATTAAAGATATTCCCTCCTTGGTCTGGCCCAAGCACTAACAATTCACACCCAAACCCATTTCATTTATTGATCAAATAAATAAAGCTGTCTATTTTGTGTTTTCCTCTCCATAGAGTGAGCATAAACCAGTCTGGATGTTCAAAGCTGTAAATACAGCAAACCTTACAGGTCTGCCTTCATTAACACAGACACAATTTCTCTGTCTGCCTAGGTTGCTTGGAGTGTGTAACTTTGCATTTCAGTATCTCTTGAAATTTTAATGAGTGTGAGGAAAAGACATCCTCTGTGTTTCCTGCTAGGACTTAGATCCCAGTAATCCCTGTATAAAGCTGACACAAGGGCAGGTGAGCGGCATGGCTGGTCTCCTGAGGAATGTTAGTACTTTCTGTGTCAGCACATGTCCTGTAACACTGCTGGGTTCCGTAGGGTCATTTTGTACCCCATGTTTAATTCACGTACAAGGTTGGGAGAGGCAGAAGCTAACTAGACCTTCCCTCTCACCTTTTCCCTTCCCTAACTCTCATTTGATGCTTCAGTCCAAACGATGACAAGTTACATCCATGAAGCAGTCACCATCTGTTGGGAGACAGCTCAGTATTGCCTCCTGAGACAGATACATGTAGTATTTTGTGGGTCTCATCCATCTCACAACATCCTGGCAGGACGTATTACAGAGAGAGGAAGCTTTATAAGCCTCAAGTCCCACATCAACAATGCAGTCAGTCAGCCACTCTGATTTCTCTGGATTTTTTCCTCCTTTGTCAGACCCTTTCTGTTTCACAGTCTGCAAGGCAATCTGGAGAGTCCCCCAGGGAAGAAAAGACCTTGTACTCCCTGCTTCTTATCTTCCCTATGTGAACTTTACAGCTGTTTTGGGGCTCCGCATGTCACCCTGACGCACACACCACTGCAAACAAGTTGGAGTGTCATAAAGTGAAGGCTAAAAGAAAAATGGAGAAGAGCTGAAAGGGGATGCTGAGGAAGATCTTGTTAATAGGTCTGCCCAGCTGAGGGGAGTTTTCATGGCATCGCTGGTCCCTGCTGAGCTCTCTGCCAAAACCGGTTCCCCTTCAGCTCCCACAGCAGTGCCCAGTGCCTGCTTCGGTTTGGGATGTACTGACGTATCCCAGAGATCATAGAAAGGATTTTCCAAGTATTCACCGTGCAAGCACAATCCAGACTGGACAGTTAAACTCCATATTTCCTATCAAAACCTTTTTTCTTTTTTCCCACAAACAGCTGCTAACCCCTGCTGCAAGATATGGTATAAGTCGTTTGCTAAATGGTGCTGTCTTTTCTCCTTAAGGAAGAGGAGTTAAAAGCATTTTTGTGTAAAAGGCACAAGTTAACAAATTTTCCCATGCTTCAGTTCACAGAGCTCACTGCTTACAACAAGGACATTTTTAAGGAAGGAATTTCTTAAAATACTACTGGTACAATACTGAGGGCCTTCAGAAGCAACTAACATTCACTTGCAATCCCCAAATCATGCTCCAGTTCCCCAGTGTATGCAATACCTGCCCTCTTGCAATTCACACTTTCAGTTATACTACAATTGCCTTAGAAATGAGCAGTCTTGAACAATGAGGCATGTTTGTATGATTCATTCTTTTGTGCTGTTCATCAACTGTCTCCCTCATGCATCCATCAGTAGTTACATCACTCTCCTTTCCTCAGGCAGTGCCTACCTCCCGGGCTAATACCTTTAAATATAAAGCACATCTTGAGTTAAACATTAGCTACACAGTAACTGGGGCTTGCTTTCTAACTGAATAATCAGCTTTAAAGGAGAAGGTTTTCTACAGCTCAGATGAGAAAGCTGCAAAGGAATTGCTTAGCAATCCTCTTGAAAGAAAGCATTCAGTGTTGGAAACCAAATCCTATTTTAGCTATTTAGACTTGTCACTAGTAATTACTTGAAAGCAGTATCAGCTTCTAGCTTTAATCATGTCGTATCTGGTACAAGCCCTTTGGAAAGGGGGAGCAGATCATAACAAAAACAAACAGGTTTTTTAGAGTAGGTGCATATTTCCATAAAACCAATGCAGAACTGAATTCCAAGAAATATCTTCATGCGCTCCTTGGCCAACTCCTGAGATGACTCTTTAGGTCATCTTCCATTCATGCCAGGCTGAGCTAGCCTGGGTACCAGAGCTGGGAGGGAGTTCCTCGGACCCTGGGATGATGAGTCCAAAGTACATGGGCCACACTTGCCCACTGCTTCGTCAGAAAGGCAGCATTTACTTAAAACATGTAGTCTTCTGAAGGCAGCCCACTTAGCACAGGCTGACAACAAAAGCAGCCAAATGTGAAATCTGGAAGGAAGAGGCTATGTATTTGGATACGTTGATGTGTAAGGTGAAGGCTAGCCCCTTGGTGCCTGGGATCAAACCTCAAAATCCTGCTCCAACCCAGCAACAGGAAAAGGCAAGCTTTCCGAAGCTGTTACTTGCCAGTTTTAGACTCTAAAAGGCAGCCCTCCCTTAGGGATGAAATAAAGGACATCAGTTCTAGAAAAGTCTGTTGATCCATACTTCTTCCCAGTATGTTAACACTGCCTGGCAAAGGCTTGTTTGCACAGCCTCATCTTCTCCAAGGAGCCAACTCCAAAAACCGATGCTTTGGAAGTAGGTTTGAGGACAGCTATATGGTGGGAAGCCAGCAGGGAAGACCAAGCAGATCTCTGGAAGCTGGGGATGATAAACTCTGGCACTGAAAGAAGAAAATGCCTACCACTGGAGTGGGCTGTAGCTAGCGTCACAACCTCAGAGCCTTGCTGAAGCTGTGTTAGTTTCCCTGACCACCTGAAGGATCAGAAAATATCAAAAAAATTATCTAATGGAACCTCTCTCTTCCTTCTTATGTCTTGTGGTTACAACACTAGGAAAAATGTCAGTATGCAGCTTATTTTCCTTCAATATCAAGATGAGCAGAAGTTGCCTCTCATTCCCCAAGTGTCTTTTGGGGCGTGTGTGTGTGACACAACCCATCACCCTGTTTAGCACAGGGTCCATGTTGTATGGTGTGATGGGTGAAAGCTCTGTCAGTCTTGGAGAATGGGACTTGACTTGCACATGAGGTATTCGGACCTGCAAATGGAGGGTGTTTTCTATGTCTAACTCCTGGAGGAGGACTGGCTGATGGCAAGGTGGTCTTGGGTATCACATGTCTGCAGACTCTTTGAAGCCCTGGCAACAAATACCAATGCTTGGGATTACTGCAGCAAATTTACTCCTGAGGCTGACTGGGACCATGACCTGTCAGGAACTTCCTGATGAAGTCCACTATGACCTTATTGTATTAGACACATGGGGAACGGCCACGGCCATGCCTTTGTAAGGTCAGTGGCTTTGGTCACACTATATGCTGGTAGTTTGACATGAAGCAGGAGCTGTGCAGACCTGTCCAAAAACTGCTTCTGTGGGCATGATAAAAACAGTCACTACAGCAAGCAGGGACAAAAGCAAAATAAAAGAAAAAGACTTTAAAAAATCAAGACAGGAAAGAGCAATCCTTCCTCATGTTTTTCTTTTTCTTTTTTTTTTTTTTTCCTCTGTCTTAAAGCCTTTGCCAGGCGCAGAAGAGAGAGTTCAGATTTGTTGGTTTTCTGTCTTCTTTTTGGCTGTCCTCTCTCACCAGGCAGATCTCAGCACTCAAAAAGAGAAAAGCACATACCTCTGAGGTCCTGCAAAGCTGAGCACAATGAACAAACATTCCTTCACTCCTTCCCCATCTCGCTTCTGCCTCTCTACAAGGAGGCAATAAGCAGGTCTGGCACCTGCAGCTGTCCTTGTGCAGCTTGCAGGTGCATGGGAGCACTGGGCAGTTGATGTGCCATCAACGCTGCCCAAAGCAAGGGAGGATGAAAAAGCAGAGTGCTGAGGGGAAAGAGAAAATCTACTTTTCCCTTCGCTACTCCTTAACAGGGTCACAGCTGGTGAGGACTTCCTAGGAGAATGGCCACGACTTTTATCACTGGGAAAATGCTGCCATTCCCTTTCACATCATAGCAAATCAACAGGAAAATTATCCAGCTGAAGTATTAAAACAAATTTTGTAAAAGCCAGGATGAAAAAGTACACAGGTCAGACACAGAGGAACATGCAAGTACTATCCCTGATGGCTGCGTCACCTTATTTCTCAAAGTCTACCTAAGATCCACTCAAATCAAGTGGGATGCTGAAGTGGCAGCTGCATGCTGAGATCAGAGCAGCTTCTCTGTAACAACCAACGCAGAACTTGGTGAAAAGCCTTTAGGATAATTATATAGCCAGAATGGCAGAAAAGCCTTTTGCTCCTTAACACTGTGAATAATTCACCAGGTATTAGCTACATTTGAGATGCTATGCTGTTCTTCAAGTCTCCTCTTACAAAGTGCTTTGGAGGCAAAAAGGCGAGGAGGGAGAGCAGCACACAGTGAGTGCTGAGGATTTTGTGCTTTCCCAAGCAAACTGATTTTCCAAGGGCCTGCACAGCTTGCTGTTCCACATCCCCCATGGGTCAAGCTCTCCTCAAGGTGGATGGTGACACATGTCACAGAAGCTTTCTGCAATCAATTAGGAGTGAAAATGTCTCATGAGCTTTTTATACAGTTCATCAATTCAGTGAGCACAGTTCGTGCCTGGCTACCTTCCCTCACCTAAACCAAGGCTGCTTGAATAGGCCAAATCTGAAGGTTATGTAAAAGCTATTAAAAATTTTTTGTAATGTGAAGGGCACAGTGGGATTTTTTATTATTATTATTTTTTTAAAGGTGGCAGCCACTGCCTTCTTTCACAGCAAACCAAATGTTAGAAACTCCTGCACAGATGGTAATTTTTGATGCATTTTTCTGTCCTAGAAATGGGATTTTGTCCATCAAATTCTCATCTGCTCTCCCTGTTTCTGTGATTTTTCATTTCTGTTCCCTGCAGTTTCCTTCCAATATAGGCATCCAGGTGCCCTTTGAAGACATTTTTTTCTTTTATGTCCCTCTCTTGAAGAGAAGGAGGGGGCATTGTACTGCCCGCTTCCACCAGGTCCTAGATGATCCTAAAAAAGACACTACCGGCCGTTCTGGGTTTTACCAGAGCTGTGATCCCACGCCAAAGGAGGAGATCGTGCTAACGTCCCCGTTGCTCCAAGGCCAAGAATGCTGTGACCAGGAGCCATTATGGGTAGAAATGATCAGACCTTGGTCTGGCTATGGAAGATGAAGGTAGGTTGCCCTTCAGCCTACAACCACAAGTACAGTGTTGGCCCTGTCCCTCCAACTACAACCAGGGCTCTTCAAAGCCTCCTTGCACATTGGGGGCTGCATTGCAGCCTTAGATGCTGGTTTTCCCCATTTCTTCTGTCTACACATGCCACTGAGGACCCAGAGGAGCTCCTCTGAGATGGCTATGTCCATCAGGGTATTCCCCTCCACAGGTGTTGGCTGCAGATGACAGGCCAGGGAGCAGGATTTGCCAGTGGAGTGCTCTGGTTTTGGTGTAGGTAACGTCATACAAACCACTGATGTTTCTGTGGGTGTCCAGTCTTATCTCACATAGAGAAGTCTGGTGCACCTCTGTTTTCAGATCACAGTAAGTGCTGAAACAGGGAGTGTCCTGCTATGCTCTGCATTAGGGCTGAGGCTTCAGCCCAGGGAAAGAGTGGTCAGCCAGACCTGGCAGAATGGATCAAGCAAGGCCTGGGAAAAAGGCATACGTATGGTAGGAATTGGTACCTGAAGAGCAGCACACTAACCTAAATACTGACCATGAAATAGGTCAATTTGCCCACTTGCTTTTTGTCTAAATTAGGCTTTAAGGCGTTTTCCACCTAAAATGACTAAGCAGGCACTCATCTCCTCTGCTAATGACTTTTAAGCAGGCTGTTGAAATGATGGCAGCCAGGCAACGACAGTGAAGGAAGGACTTCGGAGTTCCTGCTTGTCTGTGCCCAAGTAGTCTTTCTGCAGCTTGGCACTGGGTGCCTTCACTGGAGCAGTTTCATGCTATGACATGCTCCTGGTAAGTGAGAAGCTGCGGTGTCCTTTAACAGCAAACCCCATTTGTTACTTGTGCTTGGACACATGACCTCTCTTCCTCAGCTGTGGGTATGAGCACTGATTTAAACAAAGCATTAAAAGAGAGGAAAAAAAATCCAGCATGGAAAAGCCTGCAGCACGCCTATGGAGGCAGTAGAGCACTGAGATAAATTTATTTGATGGTTTTCTGCAGCAGGGGACAGACAACACCTGAAATTTATGCAACCATTAAACTTTCATGTGCAATGGCCCAGTGATTCTAGAGCAGTGACACAAAGCCATCCACCCCAGAAGCATTGCCATCACTTATCAAACTCACGGCTTTTCCGCAAAAGTGGGTAATGGGACAGGGCAAAGAAGTTCACAGTTGAGGACTCTGGCATTGATTCTTGCGTGTAGTCTACGGCAATTGCACGCAATAATTTCATTGTTCACCAACTGTTACGCTTTATAAAAAATGAAAATAAAACTGATCAGGCATGAAGGTGTTATTCAACCACTTTCAGAGTTCTCTGCATCTTCCAACACAAATCCGCTTATTCCCAAGTACAGCCCAATACGGCATGGCACCAGCTGAGCCAAGAGCTGAGATGGGACAGGATGGAGACCCCATCGCACTTTCAGAGATTCAGCTTGCCAGACAAACTATGATTAAAACCAGCCTAACCAGGGAAATCTCTAACCTTACCAAAGTGCCTCTGACAGTAAGGACTCCTTATTCTTTCAAATGTTTTATTCAAATGACCTGCCACTGCTGTTTTATGTTACCCTGACCACATTAGAGATTAAAGTGTTCAGGGACAGAAGCCAGTTTTAGCAAGTTCCTGAAACCAGTGCATAGCTTTTTCTAGAATGGAGATGGGCAGAGACATGTGATACGTTTTGGCTCCATTCATTGCCCATACATTTGTCCCCAGCATGCCTTTGGAAGTGGGGAGCCAAAGGCAGAAATCCATTCTGGATCCTCAAAATAACTTTCAGCACTGCCTGTAAAATGGTGTGAACCAGGAAGAAATGAAAGGAAGCTGGTGGAAGGGAACAGCTGAGTAGATGAAGTATGAGCTAAAATCTGCAGATTTCCCAAGGGGATCTAGAGGGGGGTGGTGAGCAGTCAGGTAGATTCCACAGGACCAATAGTTGCCAGGGAAGGAGCCTAAGAGGGTAAAACTGAAGAGCTCTGATCTACAGCTAAGGTGTCATCTGTATTTTTCTACCATCTAACAAGTATGAAATACGAAATTCAGAGATCAGGCTTGACAATGGCTCTGTTTGTTAAGGTGATTAATTTGTCAAGATCATACGTGGATATGACAAAACACCTTTGTTAGCAGGCCAGGAGAGAAAACTTCCCATGATTGCATCCAATGTTAACAACTGTATCTGCCAGCATCTAAAGTTACATCAATAGAGTATATATTTAGGAAGTATCTCCAGGTTGTTGCTGGGAAAAGCCTAGGTTATAATTTAGGAACCTGCGTTTTATACAAATGTGTCTGTGCTTGACTGCCTTGCCTGATGGTGTGAAGGCAAAAGGCCAAAATTTATAGGCTTACCACTTCATGCCCGTTTCTACAGTGGAGCCTAAGGCTCAGCTATCCCCAAGTGTTGTCATTGAATTGTGCCCATGTGGGTGCTTGGATTGAGTTTTGGTTTACGCAAGCCAGATGCGGCGATGATAAGGATGGGAAGGCAGGAGATGCAGTGTGCAACCTGACCGTTCCCCATCATGAGGGGGTACCAGGAACACATGGTGTCTCTGGCAAAGACTGAAAGAAAGGCATCTCACAGTCAGGCTGCTTCTCTGTCTTGGCATTCGAAGGTGAGGGACAGGATGGTGGCAATGAATGAAGAGACGCAGGTTGAATCAGATGCACGGACACACTTTACAGGTCTGGTTCTGATTAGGACTTTAAACTAGGAGGTCCTCAAACAATCCCAGCAAAAAGTGTAGCATTATGCATTTGTGGTTTAACATTTTGACTATAGCTGTTAACTTGCCATATAACTGCTGATGATTTGTTCATTATATTAGCTTAATTGCTGTAAGCCTAGTGTGTCTGAATCAATCAAAGTTAAAACAACAGAATTATGTTTTTACATAATCACATTTGACTAGAAAGCAAGCTGTGCAGGAGGAGGTTCCACATGATGTTCTCAGATATCTTTACAAAGGAATGATAATTAATTCTGCACGACTTCTTCTGAAGGGATAGAAGAAGATGGGAAAAGATAATGGTCGGTGGTGGTTGCATAATCCCTGCCCATTCGGTTTGCTGCAGTACGCTGATAATGAACAATCTGAAGTATAAAGCTACTTTGAGCCCTAGCCCAAGAAAAGCTTAACACGCGTCAGGATAAAGTGCACATCTCCATTTTCTGGACAGGAGCTGGGTCATTTTTATCCTGATTCACAATGACAACTCAGACCCATTTACAATGGTTCTGGGAGGCTGTGCCAGCAAGCAGATTGCCTTGGAAAGCATGTTCAAGCACAGGGTGAAGACCATTTGTCACGCATAGTGGATCAGAGCTGAATAATCAGCTGACCATGTCCAAACCCAGGTTTTCCATCCAGGCTAGGCACCTTAGCAAGTTGACATTTACACCCAGTACTGGCAGTGGATTAAACTAAACTGAAGGTCCTGATGAACGACAGTTTCTCTTTTCCTCACTCACCCTTCCTCTCCCTGTGAACTTTTCCCTGCAGCCCACAGAGGTTCTATCATCTTCACCGAGGTGAAAATTGCTTGGAGAGTATCTTTCTTTGCACTTACAGGCACATGCCATGTTCCTTTTCTCCCTCCTCCTCAGCTCATTCTGAGAAGTGGAAGAATATATTTATAAGGAACTAGTGACGTACATGGAAGAGCACGTCACATACTAAGTGCATGCGAAGTTTCAGTAGAAAATCAAAATGTTTTGGAAATCCTCTGGTTTGGGACATTTCTGAACTTTTGGGATTTCTGAGCAAATTAAGGTAGATTCAGTCAGGGAAAATGGTAATTTGAGAAACCAAATGAAAGACATTTGATCAGTAAAAATTAGATACAGCTCTGAGCTTTGTCCAGTCCAGGAGTGGTGGGATTCAAGACAGCAGAGAAGGGCAGCTTCTAGTCAAAATAAGGAAAAACTTGTATTTTCAGACTGACTCCTGGCAGAAAGCAGTGGTTATAACTGATTCGTTTGACTGTAGGTTTTAGATACCTGTATGAAACAGAAACTAGATGATGCTCCTAAGACTTGAAAAAAGATCAGGCTGTATGAAAGTCCCAGAGTGAGCTCTCTCATGCTTTATCCAAGTTAATTCACTCCTTTCCACTTGCGTTGCCATCCATCCTCTCTTATCACACAGTATTCTACCAACACAGTGAGGGGCTGCATTAGCCATACAATGAGCAAACTGTAGAATGAACGCACACATTACTCACCAAAATACCTGCCATTAATTCTAATATGACCCAATTATATTCTTAGCCAGCCGGTTCATGAATCATGCAGAGAAATGGGTCGTTTCAAAATATATGGAATAATCTTGTGAATCTACATTGTGCAATATTGCAGTAGTCGCATATCTATTATTAATTATAATTTATCCTTACTGCAGAACCTGGACAATGAAATACCTGTATTTTATCTCATAGGAGCTTCCTCCACTTTAAAATCATTTTAAATAGAAAAATGAAACTATTTTAATTAAAAAAATGAATGAACTGTAGGGGTGCTGGCACTACAGTCAGCATCACTGAAGGCTCTTGATGAAAATGACTACCATTCGCCAACTGCGGCATGTTCAAAGAAAAAATTGCTGTCATTTCACAGGACTTCAGAAAACTGTTTCCTTGGAGCTAATGCCTTTAGCGACTGGGTAAGGCAACCTAACTAGCAAACTTTGATCTGAAAGCCGTCCCGAAGCTTTGCGTTACTCTAGCAGAAGAATAAACACAGAGTTGCAGTGAGGGACCTTGCTGCAGTCAGGAGCTCAGGCAAACCTAGCATTAATGCTCCCGGATCCACATGTTATAAAACCTCACCCAGTGCATCCACAGCAAAGCCCAGCACATCTCCAAGGACTCCACAAAAGGACTTTGTTATCTCAACCTCTGTTTTAAGGACGGGGCACATGAGACATTGTGAGCAGAAAGGATTTCCTTAACCTTAGTTAGGTGGTACCAGGAAGAGACAAAATTGCTCCACATCTCTCACATGGTGTCTTATAACATCCATAAATTTCTTACAATGCCAAGGGCATGCTGACACCCCACAGAGGACCAGGATGCTGAGAACCCCGCATTAGACCAGACCCAAGCTGGTTCCCCTCCTTTGGGGAAGAGCAACATTTTGCAGAGGTACTGGTTTGTGTCCTTACAGCAGGGCTTACAGCTGCGAAGGGATGTACTCCACCTTCCTGTGTGAGCAGCGTGCCTCGCGCTGGGCACCCGTGCTGACAGCTGGGGTCTCCAGGTACCACAGCAATGCAAATGACATTCACAGCATAGCAGGTGAAACCCAGAGGAGGTCTTGCGATAGGAAAGGTGTTGCCAGTTACTTTGTCAGAAGGAGCTATTTCTCTTGAACCTGCTAAAGCTGACTGAGTTTTGGGAAGAAGGGCTTGCCACATCATTGCACGTACTCCTGTTAGTAGTGACGTTTGTGGATTTACAACATCATGATTAAAAGAAGAGCAGACACACACATACCTAATGCAAATTTGTTAATGTGGTATGTTCCCCTTGTAGCTTACCTCTTATTAATTTATTCATGTGCTCCAGCTCTTTTGGGTTTGTGTGGCAAGGTTTTGGTAGCAGGGAGGCTACAGGGGTGGCTTCTGTGAGAAGCTGCTAGAAGCTTCCCCTATGTCCAACAGAGCCAATGCCAGCTGGCTCCAAGATGGAGCCGCTGCTGGGCAAGGCCGAGCCCAACAGCAACGGTGGTAGCGCCACTGTGAGAACATAGTTAAGAAGGGGGAAAAAAAACCTGTGTGGCAGCAGCCAGAAGAGAGGAGTGAGAATATGTGAGAGCAACAACTCTGCAGATGCCAAGGTCGGTGAAGAAGGAGGGGCAGGAGGCGCTCCAGGTGCCGGAGCAGAGATTCCCCTGCAGCCTGTGGTGAAGACCATGGTGAAGCAGGCTGTTCCCCTGCAGCCCACGGAGGTTAACGGTGGAGCAGATATCCTCCTGTAGCCCGTGGAGGACCCCACACTGGAGCAGGTGGATACTCGAAGGAGGCTGTGACCCCACGGGAAGCCCACACTGGAAGACGCTCCTGGCAGGACCCGTGGATCCATCGAAAGAGGAGCCCACACTGGAGCAGGTTTACTTGCAGGACTTTTGACCCTCTGGGGGACCCACGCTGGAGCAGCCTGTTCCTCAAGGACTGCACCCCCTGGAAAGGACCCATGCTATAGCTGTTCGTGAGGAACTGCACCCCATGGAAGGACTCACGTTGGAGAAGTTCATGGAGAACTGTCTCCCATGGGAGGGACCCCACGTTGGAGCAGGGGAAGTGTGAGAAGTCTACTGCCTGAGGAGGAAGGAGCAGCAGAGACAACATGTGATGAACTGACCACAACCCCCATTCCCTGTCCCCCTGCACCGCTTGGGGGAGGAGGGAAGAGAAATTGGGAGTGAAGTTAAGCCCAGGAAGAAGGGAAGGTTAGGGGGAAGGCGTTTTAAGATTTGGTTTTTATTTCTCATTACCCTACTCCAACTTCTAATCGGCAATAATTTAAAATAATTTCACTGAGTCAAGTCTGTTTTGCCCATGATGGTAATTGCTGAGTGATCTCCCTGTCCTTACCTTGACCCACAAACTTTTGGTTATATTTTCTCTCCCCCTGTCCAGCTGAGGAGGGGGAGCGATAGAGCAGCTTCGTGGGCACCTGGCATCCAGCCAAGGTCAGCCCATCACACCCAGACCATATATACTTGCTGGATTTTTCCATTCCTGACACAAAACCAAAATACATACTTCCACCATAGCAATGTTAAAGAGAGTAGTAAACAAGAACTTTTTACAAGTACAGAAAATGCTCTGAAGAAAAGCCTAAGTCATTTTGGATTTCAGTATTGATACAGCCAGTTTATACCATTAAAATAGTAATAAAAGAGAGAATATCTTTCAACCCAAACAATTGCTTCATCTGACGCCACTGAAGTGTAGATAGAGTTCTGGTTACCTCTGCATATTTTTCTACCATTGTTTTTGCTATATGCCACTATCAATTTAATAATTGGAATAACAGCCACACCAGAGAAAACATTATTTCTTACTAAGGACTTCTGTCACTGGTTCTGTATGGAAAACACATGAAGGAAAGACCTACGGAGGGCCAGAACTATGGGAAATGAGCTGTATTTCTTCTTTTCTTCCCTTTCTCCTTCCCCAGACTCTTAAACGGAGTCTCATCTCTTTCTGGAGCTTCTCGGGAACATGGGAACCACAAACACAGAAATGCACATCTTCCTTCAGTGTGTGGGAAGAGAACTACGGCATCTCTGGGAGGAGTAACTGCACTAGGGAATCCGATGGCAAACCCCAATATCCCCCTAAATTAAGTCTCTCATGTCAGCTTTGAGGTATTTTAAAATGTATAGCTCTGTGCCTGCAGAGTCACAAGGACTGAAAGAGGCTGGAGTGAAGTGACTCTCAAACGCATTGCTGCAAGTCAGGAGAAAGGAATGGTGTGCAAGCCCCTAGCATGGCCTGGATTTGGCCTGGGTTATGGCACTGGAAATTTGTTTTGCTAACCTCTTAAAACAGAAAAACAACCTTTCAAGTCATGAGGTGCCACAACACCTTCAAGACAACAGTAAGCTAAGAAACAGCTTTGGGAATTTTACTATCAGATTCAAGGGGAAAAAAAATTGATCTCTCAAGTTGGCAAACTATACAGAAAGTCTTAGTTTGCTCTGTCCTTTGACATATTTTCAGCTTTTGGAACATAAAACATTAACAGTGATTAACGTGGAGCTGGTACAGGCCAAGGCAACTTGTCATAATTCAATACATCGCTATTATGATACACTCCAGGGACAACCAGATTGAAGACAGCTGGCTTTGCAAATTTACACCAGAACTTGTCTCACTACTATCGGGAAAATAAGGTATTCATAAAAATATTCTAGAATCCCCAAATCTACATGAATTTGTGCCAAAAACTCATACAAAACAAAATCATTATTCAATAGTCATTACTCTTCTATTTATACAGTTTCTGTCACTCACTGGCAAACAGAGGTAATAGCATTTGACTCGGAAGACAAATCGCAAAGCGTGGAAAGTGGAAAGTGAATTGCAAGTCATCAGGCTGAGTGTGTTGCAAGCTGAAAAGTGTTGGTCCAAACTATTCTGAGAATCCTTATGAATAACAAATACGTTTGAAGAAACCCAGATCATTTCATGCACAGCTCAACCAGAGAAAAACAGGCTAAATTTATGAGCGTCACTCACAGTGGACAAATTAATCAGCTCTGCATTATGCTGCAACTATGACCAGAGAAAGTATCTAGCATTAAGCACGAGTAAAATTTCAAGTGGCATTCCCCAGCAACAAACTACAACTCCTTTAATGCAGTTTCAGTCTCGTTTTCCTTCCCAGGGATGAAGTGGTAGAAATGAGTTGTCCCAGCTTGTCCATATGAACATATAATACCTCTGGTATTGGATGGGTTCTCGAGAGCGTGTACTTCACATTCCCCTTTGCAAACAAATGGCCGACAGTTGGGAATGCTGGCAGGACATGACACAAAGGGCAGGCCACTCTCAGAGATGAAAATGGCATTAGGACAAGCGTGATTTATGGCAGTGACTTTGGGGTTTCCATATCTCTTTTGGGTTATTCTTGACACGAGCACACTGACTCAGAGGAGCTAAGAGTTTTGAGTTGGAATAGATACCGGATGTTTGGCTTCAGGCTTGGCAATCTTGTTGTGACCTTGGCAATCTTGTTGTGACCTTGGCAATGAGAGCCAGGGGAGAAGAGATGAAATGGATGAACCGGGTGATGGAAATAGCAGCCCAATCAGAGCCCTGTACGTTTCCCTCATAGCCCCATGAAGGAACACCATGCAAAGCATGTCCAAGTCAAAACCTCAGAGTAGTATTTGCGGGGAGGAAATATGTCAAATTAATTAATAATGAAGTGAATAAGAGTCATCACAGAATAATACCACCAAAACCAAGGGACCTGCAGTCTTACAGATCTTGCAACTTGGGGGTTATTTTCACTTCCATCCCTTATTGTCTTCACACTCATGGTCTCTCAGACCTCTGCCTTCTCCTCACACAGCATCTTCCTGACCTGGACCTTCCTGTCCACATTTTCTGTAAAATCTCTGGCTTTTGTCTCACCAATGTCTCTCCTTCTCTCTCTAGATGATCTCAGCCTCTTCCTGCTTTATTTGTGTGACCAGTGTATATCCAGGCTCCCCACAGTGCTCCTATCTTTTTTCTGCAACGTGATCACCTGGAAGCTCTGCAGAATGCCCAGCGCCACTTCCCCCTGTCCCGCTGTCCCTGTTCCCCACTGCAATCTGCTCTCGCTGCTCTGCGGAGCAAAGGAATGGGTCTGCTTGTGCTCCTCTGTCCCATCTGCTCCTTTCCTCTGGTCACATCCCTAACCCTTGCGCCTTGCTTAAGGGAAGGTGATGCATCCGTAGACACGTATATGCATACACATACACACAAGCTTTCCCTTCCATTGTCCTCAGCCACCACTTTTGGAAGAAATTTCCTGGCAGCATGCTTCTGCAGGGGCCAATAGGGCCCATTCCCAAAGACCGCTTGGGCTGCCTCTAAGGGGCAGACACAGGAATTCAAACACCATGAGGAAAAAATGTCAAAATCTTTGGTGCCTTCCCTCAGACAAAGCAAATCATGGCATGCAATCCCGTGAAGACACAGTCAGGGTTAGCCTCGTTAAGCCATCTAGCTAGTCATGTAGATGAAGCTGTAGGTTTGGGTTGTTTTGTTTTAAGTTGCATCATGCAAAAGTGATCCACCAATACCCACAAAAAGATGCACAGTCAAATAGCCCCAGGAAACAGAAAAAGAGACAGATGGAGAATTTGCCTGGCTAATTTTCTCCCCTGTGGCCACTGTGCTGTTTCTGCTAGAAAAGATGTGGAAGGAGGCAGAGTGAGTAAATATAAACTGGCTTTGTGGGATGCATAGATAACTGTAGTATTTCTTTAAGTCCACATGAAAAACACCAGTGAAAAGAAAAAAGGATTAGGGAAAGCCAGAAAAGAGATGTAACTCAAACTAAGAGTGAAGTGGAATTTCTTTTTTATTCTGGTAAAGTTCCTTGTTCAGTTTTGCAAACAAGGAACATTTTAGTTCCTTAATTTAATACCTTTGAAGTGACCTAACTGTACACTGGAGGTAAAGTTCATGAGAAGGCGTTTTACCAAAAAGAGAGGATTTCGGTGTTTGCTTCAATGAGGTCCAATGCAATTCTTTGTATTTGCCAAGCGCCTGGCTGTGAGCGAACGCGGGGGCTGCTCTGTCCCGCTTTGCAGAGCGGTGAAAGTGCTGCCAAGGGGATAAAACGCATCAGGACACGGGAGGCACAGCACACACCAAATGACCTCCGAGCCACAGCATTACCTACTGGTGCTACTTGGCGATGGGCAAGAAGCTCCATCAAACCCCTGAACCAGACCAACGGTAGTGAAATATTACTGGTGAGATCCAACGTATCACGCAGCCGTGGACAAACCTATTTTCCACCCTGTCCTCTGAGCCAGGCACGTAGATTCTGGGGGCTGCAGGCCAGGCAGGTGGTGCGGAGGGGAGGCAGGCTAGGGGAGCAGCCAGGCTGGATGGGTCACGAGTGGTGCCCAGAGCGGTCACCGAGCGCAGATGGCGTGTGCCTGGCTGCCCAGTGGGTGCAGTGTGCCCTGCTTTCCTCGGAGTGACATTCAGTGGGGGGATGTGGCAGCTGCCCAATCCTCTCCCCCAGGGATGTTTTGATCCATCCTCTCCCCCTGCATCCCCTCTTCAACCTCCTCAGGCAAGAATGCTGCCTGCTATCATCTCTGGTGATTTCCAAGGGGTGGTTCTGCCATTTGAATCATTTCTTGCCTTTCCCCCAGTTCCCCCAGCCAAACCTGTGGGTTCCCTGGTGCTGCTTTGGTCCCTCTGGGCAGCTGCAGCGATGTGACATGGGTCAGACCCAGGGCTGCGAACACGGGGTGCCGGCAGCATGCTGCCATCGGCAGAGAGACGTGCTTGCAGCAACATGCAGGTTTGGATCTTTTTTTTTTTCTTTTTTCTTTTTTTTTTTCTTTTTTTTTTTTTGCTTGCTTTGCTGGCTTGGCCCATCTCTTATTCCTCACACACCACATTAGGGAAAGGCTAGCCATAAAATCCTGTATGTATTTTTCTTAGCATCTCTGGCTGCTTAGTCAAATGTCAAAAATATAACTACTTCAGAGAACTGGTTTCCTTTTATGTACAAAAAGCAAAAGGCAGGGAAAGAGAATTCTGTCTATGTTAAGTATTTTCTTTGCTTTTGTTCACAAAGGGAAGGAATTAGGCAGTTAAAATAATAATAAAACCTGTAACACTCATTTTGAATGTTGTTTACAGTGGGGGGTTATTTTTAAGGCTTCTGTTCTCCCTCCTCCCTTTCTCTCTCTTACCGAATAGAAGGGAAATTGCCTAATTTAGTTTGGTTGCTCGGTTGGCCATATTAGTGCATCTCACTCAGAAGAGCATCCCCGAGAAGGATGGCATGTTTTTAATGCCCTCTTAATGTCAGTCTTTGCATTTCTGCTTAGTGTTGATTAGTGAAGTCACTCTGAAGACCCGATTTACAAGCTATTCTCCTGGTCCCTGAAAGAATGTTAGCTATTTCTCAGCTGGAGAATTACTGTACTTGTAGCTTGACCTCCAGATGTAAACATCTGCTCTGTTCACCCCTTGTAAGGGTAAAATTGGAACATTTTCTTATATGCCCATTTTTGTCCTCCAGTTGCATCTCTCCCAAAAAGCTATATACTCTGGTTCCTGAAATATTAAGTAATCCCCTTACATATATAGGTTAATCTGCATTACAGTAAAACCTGTGCACAGATGTGTTTTGGCTCCTACAGTTACAGTAGCTATTAAAGGACCAGTGAGTGATGGCAGTGGCCATTCCCATGCTCAGAGCTATTGCCTTAGAAAAGCAGAAAAGCAACTTTGTGGAGTCAAGTTCTGCATCGTCAAGGAGGCAATTAGTTAAACAGAGCACTTGGAAAACAAAAATATTTGTATTTAAATTATCTCCATCCAGAAGCATGATTTCTCCCATTAGAGATACAAGGAGAGCCACAAAGATAATGAGGGGGCTGGAGCAGCTGTCCTATGAGGACAGGCTGAGAGAGCTGAGGTTGTTCAGCCTGGAGAAGAGTAGGCTCCAGGGAGACCTTATAGCAGCCTTCCAGTACTTAAAGGGAGCCTACAGGAAAGATGGGGAGGGACTTTTTATCAGGAAGTGTAGCGATAGGATGAGGGGTAACAGTTTTAAACTGAAAGAGGGGAGATTTAGATTAGATATTAGGAAGAAATTCTTTACTGTGAGGGTGGTGAGACACTGGGACAGGTTGCCCAGGGAAGCTGTGGATGCCCCACCCCTGGAGGTGTTCAATGCCAGTTTGGATGGGGCTTTGAGCAACCTGGTCTCATGGAAGGTGTCCCTGCCTATGGCAGGGGGTTGGAACTAGATGATCTTTAAGGTCCTTCCAACCCAAACCATTCTATGATTCTATGGTAAGGTTTTGCCTTGGCAGGACTGAGAACCACAGGTAATGTAACTGTGTGTGGGGTTACTGGCCCAGTTTGAAGTTTTTCTGATTTCATCCTATAGCAAAGGGCCAGCACAGACAAGCACTTGGACTCCGTCATGGGTCCCCAAAGGCACCCTGTACAGATACTGTGACCTAGAGAGTGTGTGCAGGTAACCAGAACAGACTTGACTATTTTCAGCAAACCATGAGTGTACAGCCATCATTTCACATTTCATCTTTCAGCAATTACGATGCTTCCCAATTGCAGCTGTTTCTCACCAACCTCACATTTGCTTTCTCAAAGAAGGAGACACTATGAAAGCCTACAAAACTATGTTGGTGGAAAACCTTGTCTGACAGCTCTTGCAGAAGAGTTTCACAGGAAGCGAACAAAGTGGGCAGCACGTTAATTATCTTTCTTCAAACAAATTATTTTAAACCCATTTCCTCCCACCATTAGCTGAGTTCTCATGCTGATACGGGCACCGTCAGTCATGTGCACATGGCAAAGCTGGCGGCGGAGTGCAGTCTAGCACATCACTGAACACATAACCCTCCCCATCGCTGACCTGACTTACCCTGGGAACAAATTCAGCCTTGACATACATGGGTGTTGCTTCCCTTATAGCTGTTTTGCAGAGATGTTTTGCAGACACAGAACTTAAAGGAAGAGGGCTCCAGAACTGTCCTTCATCCTTCTGTAATCTTTTTTTTCTACTGCATTTGTTTTATTAGCCTGCAAGGCTCATTCCTCATCAGAAGAGGTCATGCTAATTTGCCACTCACACCCATTTTATTACAAACACGTACCCAATGTGCAATTTACTCCCCCAGTTACAATCACAGCTGGAATTATCACAGAGCCTTCCTAGGTGTTTCTTTTTCAGTGTTTTTGCAAGCTCCTGCTGGGCTGAGTTTGGCATATCCGGAGGATGATTGTTCCGGTGAGGTGGAGGACCGCCACCATGCTACACTGAAGGCACTGCACCGCTCTGAACAGGCCCAACACCTGCTGATGGTGGGGAGGTTCAGTACCCAAGATGTGCTCATTGGGAAACAGGTTCCACTTGGCTTAAGAAAGCATGTGAACAGTAACTAACAGCAATATGGGAAAAAAAGCACAAATACCTCCAGTTCTCTTTTCTAGTGCTTAGCACGAAAACACTCTTGGAAACAAAAAGATTGCTCAGTCTTTAGGACAATGAGTAGTACTCTCCAATAGCTCTGGAGTCTAATTTTACCAACTTTCCAAACATAAGAAGTATGAAGGCACCTGTTTCCTTACTAAAATCTACAACAGGTAACCTAAGTTCTGGGAGCCTACATCCCTAGTGGGGCTGGACATGAAACTTTTAAAAAGCATAGGATAATGTTTGCAGAACCACACACTTTTTTTTTTTCTTTTTTCTCTGGAATGGGAAATTTACACACCAATTCCTTCCATTTCAAATTACCAGAAATGTGGGGCAAGACACCGCTTACTGTGTGAAGAAAAGTTGTGCATGCTGCAGGACTGATGGCTTGGCAAGGAAGGGCAGGATAACCCAAGCGCCGGAGGAGAGCAAAGGGAGAGCAGCAGGATAGAATGGGGTCTTTAATAGGTTTGAATAATAACCCACACTTGGTGCTGCCTGATACACTCCCACCACCAGAGATTGGCTAGACCTGTGCCAATCCGCCTGGGGAAGGCAGGCATTCAGCTGTGGTCTGGCTAAAATTAAGCCAGCAGGCAGATTTATGTATCAATTGCCTGTAGCTGGTACTTGCGTGACCATTTATTCTGTTGCGTATAAAGATCCCTTGGAGGTTATCAATATGTACAATGGTTTCGCAATGTCAGGTTTTCGTATCTGCTGCCGTACTCCAGCAAAACAACCCAGAAGAGACTCTCTGTGCTGAGGTCAGAGTGTCAGGTCAAACTCATTACTCTCACTTCAGCTTTTATAAATTTCAGTTCAAATTCTCAAGACTGATCGGCACGGGAACTGGGATGAATTCCTGATATTTTTCCTGGGCAGACCTCTTGCAGCAATGGACAAACTGCACAGAATCAGGTTTTTCCATCCCTCTTGCGCCTCACTGCTTCTCTGAGTGAGTGCCCTGCAACCTCTTTCTCTACTCTGTCTGAGGCTGGGACAGGCAGGGCTGGGCAGCGGTGGGGATGCTCAGCTGTTGTGCTGGGGGTACCGGGACGTTGTGGCGAGGGCGGGCAGGATCCACCTGCACGTAACACGGAAAATCTGGCCTCTCTGGAAACCTCTATCTCCTCTTTTTTGAGGAAAACCAACACAGTACATCTAGTGCGGGGCCATGGCGCTGAGGTAGAGACAGAAGCTGTCTAAAAAGATTAAGTCAGAAGAAGAGAGCTGCGTTGGCCCAAAATGAGAGCTCCCATGAAAATTTTCAAGCAGAAGTATTTTCCCTAGCCTCCCCTACTGCCTTTGAAGCTTTCCATAGGGATTGCTTTATTTTCCCACTCCGGCCACAGATGCACGACCTCATCATGACGGTGCCCTCCCGTTGGCTTATAAATCTCATAATTTCCCCATTATGGGACTGGCAGGTCTGTGGTGAATGGTGTGAGACTGATCTCCCCACTGAGATTAGACACGCGTGCAATACCAACTCTGCATTATCTGTACATCCCCTGGTGCTGTCAGATGCAATAAGGATCCACCCCGGGATGGAGGTAATCGGCAGAGCGAGGAGAAGTGGGGCTCTCAGAGGGGAAAGAAGAGGTGAGATGCCCCCCAGCAGCAGCTCTACACCTTGCCTCCAGATGGTTTTATTCTGTAGGCCTTGGGTTGCTGCTCTGCAGTTTCGCTGCCTGGGGATTGCAGAGGGCAAGAAAGCTTCTCCCCTTACCAGTTACGCTGAAGTAGGAGTTGTCAGCAAGCAAGGCTCATATCTCCTTCACTGAACATGATGGATGGAACAAAGGAGTGACACGGAGTTAAAATGCAGATTCCTGGCAGGGGAGATTTTATCCCAAACTGCTGAAGTCTGGCAGGCTGTAAGCAAGTGAATGTAGGGTTTCCCACTGCAAAGTATCTGGTAAACTTAACTGTGACAACAGCCCTAATGATAATAGCGCAGTGACTCCCATGGGAAAAACAATTTGATTTAAACACTCTTCACTCCCCGTTAAAAATTCCGTTTACGTGATAAAGGTATCATAAATGCATATGAAATGAGGCAAGTGAGGCTGCTGGGGAGGAGCAGGGTGGGAAGACTGTAGATGCTTTTGAATCAATGGGCAACAAACAAAACCTTTAGGAAGCTGGCCAGTAGGGCTGTCAGATAATACTTCCTATAAGCCTTATGGAGAAAAAATGTATTTATGCAAAAGAGATAGAAACTGTGAAACAGCAAATCTGCTTTAAATTTTGAAAAAGGTCTATTTGCTTGCAAATCTCTCGTCAGCTGCAGAAAAGATATTAGAAAAGGATAGGACTGAAAGTCAATTTGCTTGCAAATCCTACAGATAAAGACGACACTGGGATACAATTGAAGAAATAACATGAACCTCGTTTTCCTCATTTTGTCATTTGGAGCTTACAAAATTTTTCCAAAGCATACCAGCAAGTGAGTTTTAAGGGGTAAAAAAAAGCTGGACTGTGTTTCTTTGAGCAAAGTTTAGATAGCAAGTTGTCTACACTTTGGCAAACTCACAGTTCTGTGGGAGCAATAATAAACTGTTTAATTTTACTTCCAAAGAAAGAATGAAAGATAATAAACTGCAGGAAACAGGACTAGTCACCATTGTTGCTGCTTTTGAAACAGTAAGCTTTGGCCTAAGTTATCTTATGTTTAAAACTCAACAACAACCAGAAAGGTAATATTCATAACAGAGCTGCAATTTTTCCTGAACTACTTTTTTTTTTTTTGCTCTTCTTTCTCTATTTGTTAATAAAAGCTCACAGAAGCAGAAAAACATTATATTCGCTTTGCAGATCATACACTAGCTAGACAACTGTATATAAGAAGTGTCTCCTTTCTATATGCAAATGGGTTATTTTTTATAGAACGCAAAGGATACAAATGCAAATTACGCAGAAGTATTTTCATCAAGCGTCTTAACAAAAAAAAAAAAAAGGCTTCCGACGGCAAGATTAGCAGCTGGTGTAAACGCAGCTCCACATTTCCCTTTTCCTTCTATCAGACCAAATTCTGTCTTTGCTCTGGCCACAGTCCACAGGGGCTCCCCACCCCAAAGCCCAGCAGTGGCTCCCTTCTTTCCCACACACCTCCCTTTCTGCCTGGAGGAGTTGGGGGACATCGCTACCCATATCTCCCGCTCCCCATCTCCAACCCTTGCGTTTACGCTCACTGCTGCCATGGCATGAGCAGGGACCTCACTGGCAAGCAGCCTGCCACCGTGCGGCACCCACGCCTTGCCCCGTTGCACACACCCACCTCATGTAGGTTTTCCTGCAACCTCCCTGCACAGAGATTTTGCATAGGGACCCTGCGTTCACCATGGGGTTATGGTTCATGGCTGCAGCGTGCACGTGGTCTGGTGAAAGGAAAAAATATGGTGTCTGAAAAAAAAGCTTTACCAGGGCGAGCATTGGAAAAAACTGTCTGTATCACGTGTGCAACAGGGGGGCTGAGGCTTTAGCAGTACTGTCCCAACTAACCATATCAGCTGAACAGGGCTAAGAAACGATGCAGGCAGAACACAGCAGCCCAAAGCTGAGGAGGTAAAACGGGAAAAACCCTCAAATCAGGATGGACCCCAAGAAACATAAACCATAGGTGACAACTGGAGGATACGGAGTCCATATTGCTGTTCAAAAACCACCCCTCCATCCTGCCCTCTTCAAAAGACCTCTCAGCAGTTTCCATTCACCGGGGCTATTGCTGTTTACCTGGCAAGTCTTCAGTGGGCAGGCTGCGGTTTTTAAGGTGAAAGATGAGTAGCTGCCCTGTGATCAGGCTGGGGTCACACAGCTGCCTGTGGTCCTCAGGGACCACATGCCATCAGAGCATTTCTGGCTCTGTTCAGTCCCTTCCTTGCTGACGTGAACCCTGGGGTTATTTCTAGTGAATCAGGAGCATGAGAGATGAACCCTTCCGAGCATCCTCTGCTAGCTCCCAAACACCTTCCCTGCCCAGTTAAAGACCTCAATTCTTATTATAAAACCAAGACAGAGTTGTGATTTGATTTATAAACCATCAGGACAGGTGTTGCCTTCGGGGTCAGGGTGCCCATGAGTTAGAACTGGCTGCAGTGGCCATGGCTGGGGAAGGGGGAGGCATTTTACGCAAGGAGCAGCCTCTCAGGGGGCACTGGTGAACTGGGTGATGGCCCACCTTGAAGATCCTTTGGAACACCTTCATCTTCCCACAAGCTTTCCCCAGTCAAGGAGTCGTGCTCAACGCTGAAAGCCCTCATGCCATTGACTGCAAAAGACAGAAATTAAATTTAGTCCAACCCATTCTTCCTTCCTGTCACAAAAGAAAAACCACTAATCCTAGCAGCTCTTTGACCAAGAAAAAAAAAAAGAAGGAATGGCACAAACTCCATGAAATCCCTAATGGAGATGGCTATTGCCTTTGTGTAAGAAGTAGGCAGACACTCAAGTGAACAGCGCCAGTAAAAGGCCAATGCCAAGAGGCAGGGCCATCCTCCCCACTCCCCTTCCGTTGGTTGCCCTGTCCCATCCCTGCTGGCTTGGACACACGCTGGTCCACGCCTGGCTGGAACTGGCTGGTTTCAAGGGGGCTGGGTGTGGGGCCAGCATAGACCCTACTTCCCAAGTGACTTGTTGCATCTCCAGCCGTACATGTATGCTGCTACGATTGAGTTAGATTGTCTGAAACGTTGGGCCTGCCTGGACGAAACCAACCTTTTTCCTCCCAGCAGCCTCCAGGAGACGGGCAGCACTGCCGCCAGCTCCTGAGAACATTTGTTTCCATGCTGCTAAACCAGCAAGGAATCTAGCAACAAGCATAAGCAGTGGGGACTGGCATTTAGACTGATCGTGCTTGGTTAAGCCATTCCCATTGGTAGTAAAACTGCTCTGGGATGAGCTTTAGTATTCATGGCTCAGTGTGAAGAAGTGTGAAGAATTACTGCAGAATGAAAGCCCGGGAAGGGAAAGGCTGATTCATTCTTTCTGTGTGAAAGCACACACTCTAATTCTGTGCTTTAAAAGCATTCTAATTTTCACAGCTATTATTTCGATCAATGTGGCTTGAAAAGACAGCTGACTATTTATGTCTCTGCTTTCCAACAGGAGAAGAATAAGGATGTTACTGATGATAAATACGGCATCTTGCTTACTTTGCTGAATTTAACATCAGTAAAAACACGTCACATTTTTGCAAGGGCTGGATAGGCAGGTAAGCCCCAGAACACTTTTTCTCTTTCCCAGTGGTAGTCTCATTCAGGTGTGTGGGAGGGATAGCATTTTTTTCACTGACTGCACACGATTTCTCCCATTATCTTTTTCTCAAATTAAAATAGGTCATGCCAAATTTACAGGACTTCACATGCACGGTTGGTAAAGAAATACTTTCCCTGTTCTGATAGTCAGCTCAGGGGCCAAACAGCTTTGCATCCTGAAGAAGTGGAATCTACATGAAGAAGGGAATAGATTTGTGGCTTGGGTCAAGATGCAAGAGAATTGAATTTAATTCCTGACTGTAGGCATTGCAGCAATTCCTTCACTCTTGGTGTGCTCCAGCTCTCCATCTGCAGGAAGCTGCCCTGACACCTCCAAGTTACAGGGGTTCTGCAAAGATAACTTAGTTGTGTTTGAGTGCCAGAGAGGCATGAATGACTTCTGCAGCTTCCACTGGGTTTTGTGCTTACTATTTTATGCCCAAATGGACTGAGCACTATTCATAGGAGGAGGTGGGTAGGTGGCAGATTGAAGACATGTATCTTTTCATCCCAGAAGTATGCATCAGAAAGTGTTTAAGCAGCAAGATCCCCAGTTAGCTGCAAATTCAGACAAATGCAGAATTTTGGATGAAAATTTCCTAGGAGGTTGGGGTGTTTGCCTCCAGGGTTGTATATCTGGCAGATGTCATGCCTAATCTATTTTGTTAAACACACAGCCTTAATCAGGGAGTGTTATATGAGGGCTAAGCACAACCAGATCACAAAGGAATGTACTGTCTCCAGAATACTAATGAAAGATTAGCTCTTCAATTCAGCCTCTGGATTTTGAGGAATCTTTTGTTTTGCTTTTAGGTTAAACTAAGGGCAGAATGAGCAGTAAAGCATGCAGATGAGACACTGCCATGAGAAAATAATAATTTGTTTCACGGCAATAAGAAATCTCATTTACATAAAATGAGAAATAATTAAATTGGAGCTGAACTGTGTGCCCTATCAGTTTAATTGAATCTGAGCTACATGTCTATGGCTGTTTTATCGGGGTTGGTTCCTGGAAAGCATTTGTTATTAGTCACTTTTGCAGCAAAAAGATGAATCAACACTTCTTAACTGAGCAAGAGAAATAAGTCCTGGAATAAACTCCTGCTGAGCGCCACAGATCAATACAGACTACAGCGATGTGCCTGTAGAGCTGTGGAGAGCTTAGTCAATAGGGAATTTAAAATATTGCTGAAGAAATCCTTCTGTGTACATTTGATGCCAAAGACAACTGCTATAGCTATCCACTCTGACCATTTTAACAACTTGGGCCATATGATTTCACCACATAACTGTCTTCCTTCCTAATTGTTTCCTTACTACATGAATGAACAAGATAAAGCCCATGGTGCGGGTAGAACATGTCTTTCAGGATTGGAGTTTCCCCATCAAGGGGGACCATCCAGCCGATTTATGTCCCAAAAGTGCTCCAGAGCTGCCTGCTGTCAAAGATTGCGTTCATTTTCCTGTTTGCTTTTAATTTCAATATTCACTCATTGGACGCCCTCCCCTTTTCCTGCTAAACTATAAAAGCCCTCAGAAATCAGATGCATTGTCTAGAAAAACAAAGACCATGAACAACTAGGCTTTCACCCTTTTCTTAGAAAAGTCTAGTTGATTGAAAATCCTGCTTCCCCACTGTAAGGCACATTCTCTAGAGCTTTACATTATTTTACAGGTCTTCTGGAAATCCCTCCAATTTGCAGACACCTTGACTACACAGCATTTCCAACTGTGACTTGATCTCACTTCTTTGTATACACGTATACACGTATTCACTGTTGCAAATTGCTTGAGCTTTAATGGAAGGCTTCCAGTATGTCCTTCTGCATGGTAACAAGGTCCCCGGACCTCCCCAGCTGCTCATGAAAAGAGCTTTTCCATTTCTCCAGCTGAGGAACTCTACTGCTCCAATCCTGACCAGCTATACCTGGAAAATCACTTTTTGACAGGGGGATTCTTTCATTTCTCACATTTTATCAACAAATCCTGATGAAAATTACTCAAACTATGAGTTGGGTATGATCTAGCCTTACCAACAACATCTGATGTGCGTCGGTCATCTGGATCACATGGGGTTGTTTCAAAGCTATGATGAGACTGCAAGTTTGGGACGCATCAGACTGACTGGTTTAGGAGTGACCACAGAAGGTTTATCCTAAAAAGGATGAAATCAGCAATCTCATGCTGTATTCCAGTGAGCCTTGCCAGCTGCAAATGCGCCGTTTGTTCCAGCATTGTGCTGTGCTCCTTCTAATGCATCTTTGGAAATATATGCTTCAACCTCCCACTTGTAGACCTCTGCTTCAGGTGTGGTCTCCTCTTCTGGCAGGTCAGGGCAAGAGCTGAGACTGGAAGAGCAGAAAGAGCAACCTGTACTACTTGGTATGTGTTTGCCTAAGGAATTAGAGGAATCACAGAAAGCTCCTGCGCTACCAGCTTCTCGGCACAGCTCAAACACATGTTTGGGACTCAGACAAAGGAAACGAATTTGTTTTGGGAAAAAAATAACAAGTTTAGCAATTCTGCATGAACTCAAATTGATTTTGCTGAAGTATTTAGTGGGAAAATATCTCTACATATTTTCCTTGAAACATCTGCCTTTTGTATTTCCTTAGTGAAACATTCAGAATTTTCAATTTGACATGGATTTTATTCTGAAGTTCCCTTTTATTTACAACAAGAAGAAAATGGTTTTTAAAAGATCATACAAATGACATATGACCTTCTCAAAATATATTACATGATGATTCTCCAGTCTTTGACTTCCTAACACTACCGAGAAACACCTAAGTTCCAGAAGAAACAAGTGGACAGCTCAGCCCAGTTCCTGTTGTGCCTTTTGCAGTCATCACCCCTGTCACCAGCAATACAGCAAACTTGCTGACAATCTCAGCTCTGAGCTCAAAGCATATGAAAACTACATTTGGAGAAGTCAGAGAACAGCAAAAGAAAAAGCAGAGAGGCTAGAGCAGAAGTACAGTTTCCTACTGTTCATGCCCTTTGTCATAGAGCTCTCTGGGAAAAAAGAAAAAAAAAAGAGTGTATATTCCTCAGTCCTTAGCAAACAAGACAATACAGGTCATAGCTTCAAAGGATATGCATTTTGGGTGTTGACTGGCCAGCTGTCTGCTGCAAGCAAAATGGCAAAACATCCAACAGCTATTTTTTCTTCATTAGATTTTCCCCAGCTTCCATTTCTCATGAAACTTACTGCGTTTGGGGAAACACATTTGTGACATTTATCTTTTTATCAAATCTAGTTGATACTGAACATTGATTCAGAAGCGACCATGAAAAAGCAGGGAGAATAACTGGTAGACAGCACTCTCCCTTAAACCTGATTTCCTATACCAACATATTTTTAAAAAGCTTGTGAGAGAGAAAGGACAGGGAAATTTGAGGTTGAAAGAAGCAAAAGGGAAAGCAAACAGGAAAAAAATAGGGTGGGAAGAGATGTGAATTGAAGGGTGTGACTTTCCCCCATCCCTTGGTAGGAGAGTTCCTGTGGAAAATGTTTGTTTACTGAGGACAGTTCTATGCAGAGGAAGATAACCTTTCCTGGTTTTTGCAAGGGAAGATAGCTGGAAGATGACTTTCCAAGAAGCTGATGTACGATGGATGAAGCACGCTTGCAGTTTCTCTACCCGATTCAACTCCAAGCTGACCACAGCTTTGGGAGAAGGAAGGCTTACTTTAGTTACCACTTGAATTGCTGTTCTCCCTCTCCTGAAACACACCTTTTAGGTAGAAGACCTGTTTGTTCTTTGCATATGAAAAACTTGACCTTTCCTGCTCCTTCTGCCCATTATTCTATAGGCTTTGTGTGCAGGATGACTCTACCTCAAACACCACAGCTGCATGGGGGCAGCTTGGCCAGCCTTTGCCAGGAGCCAAAGGCAGTGGGTGCACAGAGCAACCCTGCCTTCAGCTGAGACTGCCCTCACAAACCACACCAAGGCCTGAGCCAAAAGAGACCTTCTCCAGGCTAAGAGATGCTCACATCCTTCACCTTCAACATGTCTTTCAGGCAACGTCTGAAAGATATGCCTCTTGTTGGCTCTGTCTGCTGCACTAGGAAGGAGGTACAGGAAAAGGGATTGAAACATTTCATCACTAGGAAGCTGTAGATACGTCAAGGTGTCTGAGGATATGTAAAGGTCTTCCTGGGTCTTTAAAAACACTTAGATGTTAAGATGCTTCTGATCTTAATAGTAATTTTTCCACTTAGCTTTTTGTACACAATTATGAAGACCTACCCTGAAGATCAAAGATGACCTCTTCAGTGAGAAGAGATCCTCCACTTCACCTGTGCTTGTGCATTATCGGCAGTGCATTGACAGAGAATTGTTTTTCTAGTTTAAGTGTACTTCTGTGCAGTCACTAGGGAAATGCTTGAGCAGCATCTCTGCTGTAGTTTAGAAGAAGCCATTTTTCCTACCAGCTTTTCAAAGGCATCTGAGCTACGTGCCACCCTTGTCTCCTCTACAAATGGCAGCAGGGATGCCATTTTAACCGCAAAGGTAAGCCTTGAATGACGTATTAGCCACTTAGAGTAACCTCCTGAGAACAAAATGCCTTGGAGGGCTGGGCTGTAGGTATTGCCCGTCCTCCTGATAGGTATTAATTGATTGATAAGAAATCAGATTTGCTTTTCAGGGCTCAGCATTAACTCCTTCCAACATTTTCTAGATAACCACACTTGATGAAAAGATCTGCCAGACAGGCCATTTGAGTCAATATGACATTCTACAGGACGTTTGTTAATAATAAACAGGGACCTTCACGAAGAGACATTTGGCCTTGGCCAGATCTTCTCCAAACACTGTTTTTATCTTAGTACCTACATCAGTTTTGGGAGAGGGGAGTGGAGAGGGGCATAGGCAGGAAGAAGAGCTTGGGAAGGGTCAAGGAGCAACACCGGATACAGAGCCACCACATGCCTCATGCTTCTCATTTCAGTGGTGCCATAGACCCTACATGGCTCCTGATTCAGGTCGCCACCAAGACTGGCTCTTGCTCATGGCACAGTCTGTCATCTCACAAAAGCTCTGTTATTGTTATCAAGGTATTTTTATCTTTCTAGGTCAGAGGCACGTTGGAGGTTTGCTGAGAGCAGGTGACAATTGCGCACTGGCCACCAGGCCCCCAGGTGGGAGATGCAGTGCCAACAGTTCTGGGAACAGGTAACTTGCCAGGGGCTGAAGGTGGATGAAAACCTATCCCCCTGGCACAAATCTCTTCCAGCTTTTCCTGCTCCAATATAAAACTTAGAAAAAGGGTTGTGGAGGGTCACCTTCATATATGGTACAGCAACAGGCAACTGAAAGAGAGACAGAGCTTTTCTCTTTTTTGGTCCAAACTGTGAATGCTTCAGGCATTTTGGCGTTATGACTTTTTCAGTCAGTAATCTGAATTACTTGGTTAGGTAATGCTCTACTCCAGCCATGTACTTTTCAAGGAGAAAATCATAATTAGGCCCAAAGAAATGAGTTTTAAAGGACTTTTATTTCTCTGTGAACCTGTCTTATTTAAGGTAGAGGTTATTGGAAAATATTTGTCTTTAAATGGGGAAATAATCAAATAAATTTGAGCACATGTTCCTCCAATGCAAATATTGTTTCTACACGAGATGGGAAACATCATTTAGCCTCTGTTTCCTGAAGACAGTGCAACTTTTAACATAATCATGGCTACAGATAGGCAGGAAATGTTTCTTTAACTTGAAGGTAATCCTGTGCTTACTCCTTCCTCAGCTGCATAACCTGCATGTGCACACAAAAGGATTAACCTATCGAAAAGATTAACCCATGGATATGCGGGGGAAGAGATCTGTATTCACACTGAAGTCTGCTTTGCAGTGAGGTCACAGTTTTGTAGGAAAGGCAAAACACCCTGCATGTTGACAGAGCTGTACCTGTCATCTCTCCTGGTTCACCTAGCTTGTTCAGCCCAGCTCCAGCCAAAAAACATAAATGAGTAAGTTAATGCAGCAAAGACCAGGAAAGATGCATCACCCATCAATTCAGCCACGCATCATTCACACATTTTTAAAGGAGAGTGAATGGAACGAATCTACATCCTCCTTCTGCCACCTGATTAAGCAGAATAAACACTATGTATTGCCTTAATGGAAAAAATATATAATCTGCTTTTGAAATCAACCTTACGAGATCTAAACGACTGTTAAGCCAAACACACTGATCACGTTGCACTCATCTGAATAAAAATGTGACTCATTTTTCCCCTGCTTATGCAGCTGCCACCCGCTTCCTCAAGCCCTGCCATCCTGCTGGCAGGACCCAGGTGTCAGGGAGCCTCCTAGCAGGACACTGGTGACATCTTTCCAGCTGTAGCAGGGAAACTTGTTTAAGGTTCTCTGCCCTTGGGCTCCTCAAACTTCTGGGAAATTTTGGAAGACAGAGGTCTGACATACCCTCCACTTGCTGAACAAAACTTCTGTGAGTTATCCCATTTGAACTCCCCTTTCCAGTGCAATTACTCCACTGCAAGGACTTGCAGCGTGTTGACCACCACTGCTGCCCACAGCCAGAGGGAAATATTCTGTCACCATCTTTGTGCTCATTTTGCATCTAAATGGTGTGTATGACAGTGGTGGGGAAGCAGCACCTCAACATTCAAGAGCAGATCACAATTTACCCTGTGTGTACCTTGCAAGCTGTCTCCTGGACTACTGGCATAAATCAAGAGCAGTTCCAATGGGCTCAATGAATTCGCAGTGCTAAAGCTAAACGGAGTGAGCAAAGGGGCTAAGCTGCTCTGCCCACATGCAGGATTTCATCCAGCAGGCTGGAATTACTGGCTTGAATGTGGTCTGAGCTGCATCCCGTATGTTCATGCTTGCTATGGAAACACAGGCCAGAACAGTAAAGCCATGGTGGCAGGTCTTCCTTTCCTCACTCACACCATTTCACTTGCCAGGGGTGTAAGACACTGTTCTTGCAACCACCTGTGAATTCAAGGCTCTTGCTCTACACCCTGGAGCAGTCTGCACAGGCAGAGAGCACTAGAGGGTGGAATAATGACTAACAGTTTGCACAGAGAAGCAAGGCAATGGATGGTTCTTGCACCTTGCCCTCAACCATCCTTTCATTCATCCAGAAAGGCTGAGCTACAGCCTGTCCCTACAACTTGCTTCATGCGTTCAGCCTTGCTGACGTTTTAGGACTAGCAACTTAATTCTCGCTTTACCCTCACTGGATTGTTGTGAACAAGTTAAAAGAAAGCAAATTAAAAAACAATCCCAAAGATGTAATTATGTGTATGGTGCATAAGGCCCAAGCAAAGACTCAAGAGGAATTTTTATTATAAACTGAGTTGTTCAACTAGTTATGCATCCAATTATTCTGCTAGAGATATTTTCAAAAATAAATTGGTGTGAAGGCAAGGTTAGACTCTGGCAGAGCACGGTTGTGCAGAGATCGCCAGTGCAGACTTGAGACCTGCAATAGAAGGTGAATGGGACTTCAGTACCTATGGGCTTTTTTGACCTCTCTGGACCTCAAGTTCCCTCGTAAAATAGAAATGTCACAACATATTTACGTTTTCAAAAGGCTGTAGGAAAAATGCCCTTGCTTAGTCTCATGGTTTATTTAATTCAGTATGCTCTTTCCAACAGCAACATTATTGTCTTTCACAGCTAAAGCTGTGAGAACTAATTAATAACCTTGTTTCCAAATGTGTGAAGAACTATATATGATCATTTTAATATACTGCTAAAAGCATTTGGTGCTTATGTCTGAAATGATCAATTTTTTATAGGACAGCCCAAAAGAAGCCCTAGTCTGTGAAAGAAGCAGGACAGATAGTCAGGAGCCCCCACACCCTCCCCTATGTGCCTCTGCATCCACACCGAAAGCCCTGTCGGTGCTTCGCTAAAGCTGCTATGGGAAATAGCAAGGACGGTAACAGTGGGGAGAAGACAGACCAGTGGTCGCTCCTGCAGAACTGACCCTGCGGTTGGGTTGGGGGACAGGACAGACACAGGTGGCTGGTAGATGCTGGGCAGTCAGGATCCGAAAGTGCTCCCACCACAGCCGCCAGTCACTACAGGGGCAGTGCTGAAGGTAGCATGTTCATACTCGAAACGCAATGTCACTTTAAAGTTCCTTCACTAGACAGTCAAATTAAATTATAGCTCTGGGGAAATCCCTGCTTTATAATTGACATGGATGCCTAAGGGAATAGAGGAAACAGACAGATAAATAGTAAAACTTTTATACCCAATTAAACACCATATTCTGACATTTCTTGTTTGTTTGTTTGTTTCTTTTAAAGGCATAGCTGTAGATTAGATCTGTGGCCCTGAACATCACTTTCTCTTCTTTACTCTGAGCAGGAGGACTAGAGTCAGTATAGTGCAGCCTAGCCAAGAGTTCCTCCAGGATGGATCCAGAGCTGAATTGCTTTTCTTCCCAAGTCAAGGCTGTTATTCATTCCTTCCCCACTCAAAAATCTTGCAACTTTTGCAAGATCCTCCAGTAAAAGATGGCAACACTCTGTCTGCACACAAACTATATCTCTTAATTCCACATATATTAACACTGGCCCAGTTGGGGAAACTGAAAAAACCCAAAACCCTAAGCCCCTCCCAAAATGAAAGGACCCAAGATGAAAGCCATCTGAATGCAAAGAGTCACTGGAAAGAGGAAGAGGAAAGCCATTTTCCCTGTCCAGCTCAGGCCAGGAACTGGAGATCTAAAACTGCAGGGAGAGAGGAAAAAAACCTCTAAAGCCAAGGCCAATGCAGCATTGCAAGGATGGCAGCAGGAGGCCACATCAGAATTCAAGAGTAGGTAAAACAATTGTTTTTCAGGGATGGTCTTAAAAAGGTAATCCCAGGTTGTTGCAGGACATGACATTTTAGCGTCCCTTCCACCTCCTTTCTTACTATTTCTATAACAGCTGCACTGAATCAGTCACGCTGGCGAAGGATCAGGCCTAGAAAGCTAAAATAACATTGCTCTGGCTTCTCTAGATATACTGTGTCATTACAAACTTCAGCCTGAGGCTTCACTTCAGGCTTTGTTGTTCCTGTGACATGTTCTCCACCCCGTGCCAAAACCAAATCCTCACTCCAGCCTGAGGGCAGGTCCCACTTCTCTTTTATGTAAGTCAGAGAACAAGTCAGCTGCGCCAGTGAGCCAGCAAAACCCACTTAACACTTCCCATCATGAAATCCACCTGCTAGCAGTTTCATGCCAGAACCGATAGCCTGCCATGACATTTTCCTAAACTAGAGTTTTCCCACAGTGAAAATACTCCAGGGGTGGCTTGGCATCACTTCCCTGAAGATCAAAGTATCAGCTTCAACACTACGGTATCATTTGATATTTCAAAACTATTTAAAACAATCTGAAAGCTGAATACTAGAGAAATGTAAGGGTGTGCGCTCCTTCAGACTGCCAAACCCCTACGGCAGAGGCCTTCCCAGGTGTGTTTGCAGCTCTCTTTCTCTATGGCACTGACCATGGACCCACAGAGCAGAGGCAAGAGCAGTTTTTGAACCTAAGTAGGAGATGCAAAGGTTGCAGCTCTCCAACAGCCTGAAGAAGAATTCTTCATCTCAACATCCTCTCCCGGTCCTCCCTCCTCCTCCCCTGGCTTTAAAATAAACAAATAGAGAAAACTCTGAAACAGTGAGTCAGTGCTAAACTGTGCAGTTTGTGTCTGCTGTTCTCTCTCCGTCTTTCTGAGAGATGATATGAGGGCTCAGTGATGGTGAGTCTCAGGAAGACGTAGTTGTGTTAATTTACTGATGAAGAAATCTGGTACGTTCACCACACTGTTAGATGAAGAGATGCTTCACCTTACTTCATTACATCTGAATTCCAGAGAAAGGGAAGTTTAACCTTAGCTCTGTGCTCACACAGGAGCAGCCACATAACCCAGTGTTTCAACAAGTCCTGAAGAGGCCATGGGTGGCTGTGGATTTGGATGGTGCTGTTCAACTTATGGGATGCTGCACTTCAACCCACACGGCCCTGCTCTTCTATCATCATTTCGTATACTGGACATCAAGGAGTCATACAACATGTATCACTTCCTATTTTGCTAGCTGAGGAAGCTCAAGAAAACTCAGGTTCTTTGGTTTTGGCCTTTGTTGCAAAATCACAACTGATCATTTGGTACCTGGGGCAAAGAATTAGGGTTGCCATGTTTTATATTTCTCCAGAAATACCAATGTAGTTCATGCTGATGGAGAGCTCCAGTCACTTACTAGATAGCAACATTACGAAATAGGTTTAAAGACTCATCTAGGGAAATTTTGGTCATGCTGCATATGAAAACCACCGCTCCCCACAGCTGAATCACTAAACAACACTTCTTTATTTTTTAAAGAACAACTAGAGTAGTTAAAGTGGCTATGAATAAAGTTACAGTCTCACAACTGCAAACAGAAAAAAATTCCACTGGCAGAATCTTCCCCAATACCATTGCTCTCTACAGAATGTTGAAAAATGTCACCCCCTTTTTTTCCTCAGTTCAGCAGTTACTTACACTTCCTTTTATTAATTTTTCCCTGTAACCCAGTGTATTGCTGCCACATCAGCCAAGTAATGCCCTGGAACGTACTTCAGGCCTGCAGAAGACTGCAAAGGGTGTTGTAGAGAAGACAACTTGTCTTGTAGCAGTTTGGATGTTCCATGGAGAAAAATCAGCCATCCACTCATAACATCATATCTCATAATGTCAGTGGCAACAGTCCAGGCAGTAATTTGCCCATTCTGGCAACCTGAAGTAGAAAAACCGGTCATGACTTGGGATGTGCACAGAAATGGCAAATCTCTGCTAACGCAAGAAAAGGATAAAAATGCCTTATGGCTTGCCTTCCCTTACCCATGAGTGACTACTCACAATAATGAAGGTGGTACTCTGGAAGAACTGCTTCAAGAGCCATTGGAGCATATAGATAGCGCGGTATGAGCAGGATTCTGCCTTTGATAGATCATTCATGAGGAAAATAGACTGGGCATTCTTTAAAAGGACATTGCTATGGAGCCAAGGATCTGATCTGCTCATATTATATTTGTCTGGGATGGAATGAAAAGAAAACAGTCACATCTTATGTATATACTATATGCAGAGAGAGAGACAGATATCTCTACAGGCATATATATACATGCATATAGCTAACAGGTCTGTCTTCTCTCAGATACAGAAAGAACTTCAGAGCCAGACAGAATTAATCATTAGAAAAATGAAGACTTCCAGGTTCATCACCTTTGTATGTACAAGCACAGTGGCTGTAGACTCATTGGGCCACTGTAAAGGGATCCAGATGTTCTTCCTTGACAGGGTGAGATGTGGGGGGCTGGAAACCAACAGATGACAGACTATGATCACCAGACTATAATCGTCATGCATCAGCCCAGAAATCCTTTGCTACATTGCAATCATTTACATTGAGGTAATGCATGGCAGAAAGGCACCAAAGGAGTTACTCTAAGGGCTGCTGGGCCCTAAGAAAAGCAACTCACTGGCTATTTATTCTTGCTCAGCCCTCAGTAACTGTAGTGCTGTTGACCACATCGCATTTTAGGACTTGGTCATTACAAACAGTAAAACCTATTTGCCTACTTGTCAAACAACTGTATTTGACCTAGAAGTCTCTAAGACACCATAAAAGAAACCTCCATTCATGTTTTCTTTCTATGCCACATTCATACTACAAGAATGCCCTTAAAGCACTTTCAGGTCCAAAAAGGTAGCTCCTATTTTTTGCTAACTTCTATGATTTTAAATAATGCAAGATTTCCTATTTTAATAAATACTTTATCTCCTTCTTGCTGAGGAAAATGCTGCAACTCTTTCTCTATGAAACAAGCAATATGAGCAGGTAGGGAATTGTCTGGTTAGAGTTTCTCACAAATTGAAGCTCTCACTGGAGGTATGAGGGGGAATGGAAGAACCCTTACAGTACCTATGAACAATGTCTACCTACAGGTACAAAGTAAAACGGGAAATGAAAAAGGGGAGAAAAATCCAATTTCTTATAGTTAAAATAAAGGGAGACAGCAACGATAATTACCCATTGGAACATGTTCATTCATTCCACTGTTATGTGTCAGTTCAGTAAGTACCACAGAGAAGTACAAGACACAGAACATGGCCAAGTATATTTTTCAAATATTGAACATGTAAAGATCTTTGAGGAGCATGGAGGTGTTACTGGAGAACATTTTAAAGGGTGAACTCATAACTCTCATACCTTCTACTGTAAGGTAAAAATCCATATGAAATACTAGCAGCCTCTCTGTTCAGTTCTTAGCCTGCTTCAGCTTTTATTTTCACTCTCTCTGTCCTGCTTTTCATAGAATCATAGAATCATACAATGTGTTGGGTTGGAAGGGACCTTTAAAGGTCATCTAGTCCAACCCCCCTGCAGTAAGCAGGGACATCTTTAACTAAATGAGGTTGCTCAGAGCCTCATCAAGCCTGGCCTTGAATGTCTCCAGGGATGGGGCCTCTACCACCTCTCTGGACAACCTGTTCCAGTGCTTCATCACCCTCATTGTAAAGAAATTAATCCTAATGTCTAATCTAAACCTACCCTGCTCTAGTTTAAAACCATTGCCCCTCGTCCTATCGCTACATGCCCTTGCAAACAGCCCTTCCCCAGCTTTCCTGCAGGCCCCCTTCAGGTACTGGTCGGCCACTATAAGGTCTCCCCGGAGTCTTCTCTTCTCCAGGCTGAACAACCCCAGCTCTCTCAGCCTGTCTTCATAGGAGAGGTGCTCCAGCCCTCCGATCATCTTTGTGGCCCTCCTCTGGACCCACTCCAACAGGTCCATGTCCTTCTTGTGCTGAGTGGTCCAGAGCTGGATGCAGTACTTCAGCACTTTTAACCTAGAGTTTTGGTTCAACCAAGGCCAGATCCTTCAAACTCTCAGGCTACGTGAGGCACACTCATGCTATCTTTCTTGTGTGCGTTTGTTGTATCAGGACCTCTGGCTGCCAATTCTGCAATGAGGGCAGACCCTCGTGCTGGCACAGAGCAAGTACTCATTCATGGCCAGGTCTCATCACTTTTGCTCAGCCTGTTTAGTACCTTACTCTGCCAGTACTATCAACAAAACCAGGAACAGGGAAGCAATAAAGACCTAGTGATCGAAGGCAGCAGGATTTGGCTCTAAAGAGCATACGCTTTTGAGAGAAATGGTTTGTCACATCTTCCACCAGACTAATTGCTAGGCAAACACATCTACAGCACTACTCAAAGCAGGAACAGATCAGTAGCAAATGAAGAACCATCTCAAAACAGCAGAGAGTAGAAAAGAAAGCAGGAAGTCTTGGGAAAACTTTGCCTCCTTTGTAGGGAATTAAAGTGGAGGGGAAAAAATGACAGCACCTCATCTTCATTAAATGGATAACCTTGTGCATTTCAGATGTAACCCCAGTCTGACTTTCCATCTCATATCATGCCTTTGCAGAAAGATCTATCACATACAGGTGCCACTTCACCCCTAGTTGTGCAGGTGCCCTAAAGTGTCAGACTTTCACAATGAATGTTGCTGATGTTGCTATTTTATTCTTTTGGTCATCTATGACCTATGTATAAGCTTCTCTGATAGCCAGCACTTCCAGCACCTTCTACATGTATGCTATTTTTAGAAAGCACACTTTATACTTACACTTACATCTGTCATCAGGAGATCTATGGTCAACATCTTATTTATGCTACTGTACTTTGACACATCGTCAGGCCTGCATTTCAGCTGAAGTTTGATGCTACGTTGAAGGTCGTGTCTTTGGTAGGATTTGGACAGGCACTCTTCTAATGTAGGCTGTGTACGCTGATCCCACCCAACTCCAAGTGCACCGTCTAGGGAAGGAGTCACTGCTACCTTGCCACCCTCCCAACACCAGAAGGGCAAGTGAAGAATACCAAGGGGTCTCTTTTAAACAGTAAAATGTGGTGGGAGGGGCTAGAGCAGTATGCCATGGAAGAACTAGACCTGACTTCGGATCGCCTTTGAACCTTTAATCAGGACTGACTGGACATAAGGCTTTCTTTTTAATTAAAGGCATATTTTAAAAATCCCAGAGCAAAAAAAGCAAGCCTGAGGGAAAGTTACACAAAATTTGTCAATTTGAAGTTTCTACAGAAAGTGCAGTCCTTTCCAGAAGTCTCACAAGAGGCAGAGCGGGGTGCTCGTCACAGCTGAGCGAGAGGCACAAATCTGACTTTCCTTCAAGTAAGATCCATGCAACCTGGCCATCCATTGTTATTTGTGTAATTCAGAGAAGATCTGTGCTCTTCCCTTTATATCTTACCTCAAGATTGGCATGTAAGGCTAGACAGAAGCCAGCAGGTCACACGGAAAACTGAGAGGGGGCTTTCATTTACTTTATCCCTGTAAGCAAACAGCTGAGTGCTGCTTTGAGACAAAAAGATGCCTCCAGGAATGACTTATGCTCTTGCAAGGAAAAATACGGGGTGCTGAGAGCAGATCTCTCTACTCCGAACCCAGCCTCTGGCATGCCTGTCACGGCCATCACTTCTGTCACCAGGAAAAGGAGCAGCAGCTCCAAATTCCTCCCACAGTGAGATACGTCCTTCATCCTGCAGCCACCGTAGTAACACCGCTGCCTTACACCCTTCCGAGGCCAGTAAATAAAGGACGGTGCAATCTGTGACTGCTTCCCCATAAAGCATATACACAAACCAGAGATATGTGAGCTGCAGCTCTGATGAGAAGACTTTACGCCCTTTGGGGTGAAGAGGAGCTCTCCTGACTCCTGCTTTGAATGCTTGTGTCAGGATACACAGGCTGACTCACCTGCTGGGGAAGGGCTGGCCACCAGGAAGCCTCTAACCCCCACTTGTTAAGGACATTTTTTCTTACTTTTAACTTTAAATACTTTGATACTTCTTGTCCCCTCAAGTATGACATCAGCAAAGTATTGGCTGAGCTACGTAGCAGGATTGGATACAATCAGATCTCCCTGGGATAAAAAGAGGAAACAGAAGTCACCTGAGCACTGCAGATACATGGGAAGTGTAAACCCTGATGAGAATGGGCAAGTCAGCCTACTTTCAGTATTAACTGGAATAGCAAGGAGACAAAATTCATGCCAAGTCCATGGCACGGTCGCATTTTAAATGAAACTGTACATCTTTCACTGAAACCGAATCGCCAGAAAGCAAAATGTTTTTAATGTGGATAATCTGTGTTGCCTGTATGTGTCTCCTGTTCATGACTCCTACTGTGGTATGGCCACTGAGGAGGGGGAGGATTACAGAAAATATCGCTGAGTACAACATTATGCGTGTTTTTCCTTTTGGAGGAGGGAAAAGTTGAGTCTTTACAGCTCTTTGTAGGTGCCACAGCCACTTGTTTCAGGATTGTCTGTCTGCTAGGGGGATCTGGAAACCCAAATCTCATGTTTTAATGAAGACCTAAAGCATCTTCCAGAGGATATACCACTGCTTGCATCTTCACAGATGGGTAGATGGCCCTGGGGTAGATAGTCCGAGACCAAGAGAGCTGTCATTCTGCATTACGGGTTAGCAGGAGCACCAGCTGGACCTGGTTTAGCATGAGCCTGATATTTCCAGGGGCAGGTAGGGTCTCCAAGTGTGCCCAGACCATTAGAGGTCTTCCTAGGGCCTTCTTTGGTGAGTCACAATGCATTTCCTAACAGAACTCTGTTCTGGTCCACACCAAAGGACAGTGGACAAGCAGGTCCTGGGACAAGCCTGGATCTGGGACAAGGAGTGCAGGCATGGGTTACCCGGTCCCAGGAGCCCCCTGCAATGCAGGGGGTGGTCAGAACCACGTCGTCAGCTGCAGAGCAGATGCAGCCGTTAGCCCCATTCCCCAGGGGAGGAAACTGAGGCACAGAATGACAGTAAGAGCAGCCATCCTGGATAAGACCAAGTACCCGTCTAGTTTTATTTGGTACCCCCTACATTTTTGTGTTTGGGAATTACAGGGCAGCAATAAACCTACATATAGCATTTTTGACCATACCAATAATTCCAATTACAATTAGAAGGCTTAGAAATCAGTACAGAAAGGACACCAGGAACTGCCTATGAAAGCCTAGTTTTGTTGCATTGCCCAGGATTTCAGAATAAGTTCTGTAAAAATATGCGGTCTTAATGCCTGCTCATTTCTATGCAGTTCTTTAATATTGCTCTATCCTGGGTATAGAAACAACCAGACAGCATAACTTGAACCTCCAGCATAAATCACTGTATCACGCGCTCGGTGCTGCTGCTGTCTGGCGATCGGTGGATCTGGCCAAAGGAAAGCAGCAAGATTTGCCTCTAACCACTTAGCCCTTTTCCTGGTTGTCACTGTTGAACCTTTGCCTCCTGCCCAGATGACAGGTTATGGAAACTATCATGTGCAGGGCCCTGTAGCCTGGGAGCTAATGTGCATGGCTGCTCTCCTGGTAGGGAATTTAACAGCTGCAGGATTACACAATGATCTTCATGTAAATCATCTTGTGTAAAAAAAAGGGTGTTTCATCCAGTTTTTGGAAACAATGCAGCCCATTTTAGCCATGGCGATTGTTTGGATGGCTGAGAAGGTTTCTTGTGTTGGGCCTGTGGGTGGACGTGTGGGCAGAGGTGGAATTACAGGGTATTGTTTCCACTGTTCCTGTCTGCAGCATAACCTCACCATGGACATCCCCCCATGCGTGGACACTTAGCTGAGCAGCATCCCATAGGGATCTCGGTTCGATCTCTCTATAAGGCTGATTAAATACAGCAAACACGTGTGCTGGATCAAGCCACCTCTCCTTTGCTCCAGGCAGCCAGTCTTCATCAAAATCCATTTTCCCCCAAAATTCACAGCCAACATCTGCACACAGCAAACCACATCCCTCCTCCACACTCACACCTCAGTGTTCAGCCCCAAGGACGGCTTTTCCCCATTTTCTAAAGGACAAAATGTCCAGGTGCCAGCAGATCAGGAAAAAAAAAAAAAGAATGCCAAACCTGAACATAAAAACTGTGTTAAAGCTTTTTAAAATTTTTGCTCCTGCCCCCTTTCCATAGCATCCAACACTGCAATGGCTACGTCATCTGCAGACACATTTTGCAGGCAAGAGGTATTCATGTCATTGTAGCACCAGACAGGATCCCATGAATTATTGCTCCTTTATGACATCTTGTGACACAATGTGAATGACATCATACCCCTGAGAAGCATTATGTTCTCACTAGTTCCTTCACCTGTTTTGAAAGGCCAAACTATAAAAATATTCACTCGTAAGAGATGTCATGGGAGAGAGAGAGGCAAAATCTGTCTGCCTGGTTTAAAGCCTGGGTTTCCCTGGAGCTGGAAACCCTTTTTGAAATGGAATTGCATCATGCTGGAAAATAAGCACCAGGGGATTCAAAGACCAAGACATAGGATTATCAACTGGAGATCCTTTTTTGAATCCCATAAAAACCTTACAAGGTGGGCAAAACTTATTTGTCCTCTTCTGCTATATAGCATTTCACAGCTAAATTACAACCTCAAATATCTACCAAAAAGCACAGAGGCTAAAAAGTCAAGCACTCAGAAAGTTGTTTGGAGGGAGAAGTTAAGGTAATCTTGCCTACTATAACCGTGTCTTCAATTATATGATGCCATGCTATTTTTTTTTCTAGTCTCTGTTTGGTTCACATAAGGAGCAATCGAGGCAAACTTTTCTCTTCTCTCACACACCGCGCCCCCCATATCTCAGCTAGCAAACGCTGTGACTGTTCGCCTGTGGTGCCCTGCACCAGGTCTCTCCAGTGGGATTTAGGAGGATGCAAGCACCCAAGGACATCTCTGCCTTCAGCTGCAGAGGGGCACCAGTGGGTTGCCCTGTGAGGTTCAGCTAGCAGAGGATGCTGAGGCCCAGGTCTTCACACTAGGCTCTGCAGCTGCTTTCTGGCAGCGGAGGACAAAGGCTCAGCCTCATTTCAGCCCCTGTGGAGGACGTGCTTCAGTGCGCAGGTCCTTCCTCCCTGTTCTTTCCTGGCCTCTTTCTAGAACAGGCCTCCTTCCCACACTGCGTCTCACTTGCTGACTCCTTGCTTATCTTGGCTCTTTTTCCAGTCTCGGTTTTGCCCCAACACACTTGGCTCCATCCGAAGCCCCTCGGTTTCCTCCAAGTTCACCATTCGTGTGTCGCTGTCATCCTTCCCCCACTGCATCCCAGTCTCAGTGCCTTCCCCACCGGGGTCCTTGCCCCAGACTACCTCCACCAGTCTTCCTAGAGGAAGTCTTTCCCCTCCCTTGACTTTACACTCAGTCTATAGCTTTGGCTTATAAAAAGAGAAATCAGAAAGTGTTGTTTTGGGGTGCTTATTTTGAGAACCTTTTCTTGGGTAATATGGCAGGCACAGGCAACTGCAGCTGCCCCTCAGCCAGCACTGGACAAAATAGCCTTCCCTTTATCCTCAAAGGTTCACATGGGGGATATCCTGTAAGCTGGCATCCCTTCAAGTCGCTACCAGTAATAGGTGCGATGTATTCCCCTTCCCAGGGCACTGCACATGGCCAGGCAGGCTGGGGTCTACCTTCAACACGAGAGGTGGATCCGAGTTCAGCCGTTCCTGGGACCAGAGGAGTTCTCGTTCCAGCAGCACCAGCCAGCGCTCCCAGCAGCACTCCCACCGACTGCAACAGCTGCGGAATGAGCCCGCAGGAGCTGTGCGGAGCTCGGACAGGCATAATTAGCATCACTCAGAGCACAGCGCTCTGCACTGCGCATCCCAACGAATGCAAGGTACATGTCGGGTGAATGGCTTAGCATTTGGGGAATCTACCCACAAACAAAATTTGAAGTGTTTTCTACCCTGTTTATATGGTATATTTCGTTGAAGAAACCTATGAAGCTTTGTCTTTCCAACTAATCACTTTTAACCATCTCCATTGCTATGAAGGCAACTGGCTGGACTATGCAAGATTAGGTGTTTGTTCAGCAGCAAATCCACGGACACGATATAAAAGAAACAGTTGAGGATTAAAAGGAGTATGTCACTGCAGACAACAGGGAGTTTCCCTTAAGTGGCAGGATCATATCCTTTTCTTTCTCCCTCCACTCAGTTTCCTCATGCAGGAAGAAACAAAAGGCGTCATTTCTCCAAGCACCAGTCTCACCTGCTTCTGGATTTGGCAGAACACAAAAGTGAGAACCTCCATAAGCAAACAATCCACGTTTTTTTCCCAAGACTGATTTTATTTGGAGGTTTGACTTCCAAAGCCCCTAGTGTACTCCCTGCAGGCTACAGTGTCTTGGGAATTTTGGGGTTTTTTTGAGAAACTCCTGTAAGCATCTACAAAGCATCTCCATTGCAGCACTCTCTTGCCAAGTTACCCACAGACAAACTGATGGCTCACAGGTTGCCAGTTGCCCTAGGTCTTCTGTTTGTGATGCTGACTAACACCATTTCGTTATTTCCTTGTCATTTCCTGCATGTCTTGGACCATTTCATTTCAGACTGTGGAGTTCCTTTGGACGGGAGGGTTCACCCACACAGCACCCAACACTGCCATGCTGTGGGTAGGAAGCAAGCAGTGACGTTACATCTCCTCCCCAGGTTTTGCACGGAAAAACTGTAAGGGGACATTGCAAGTGTTCATGACTGCACAAGTGACACCTCTCCGTCAATGTATTTCATATTTCATATTCAATTCCACCCGACAGCTCACTGGCACAGAGGAGCAGGTAACAAACCACTGTCCTCTTAATATCAGATGACGCAGCGGAGCCGGCTGGCTCCCCGGAGGGAGCGTTACATGAAGCAGCTCCCACCTTACCTGCGCTTTGTTATCAGAGCTGTCTGCTGACACTGCACCTGCTGCTTCTAAAAAGTGGTAGAGGAAATCTTATAATATACCCAGCTATTACATTACAACCCCTGTGGCATGTAGCAAAGAATTGCACAAAGCCCCCAGCGACAGATTGCCAAGTTATAAATAGGTGCAGGACCTACATAACTGGAGTGACTCGTAGCTGCAGAGCAGGCCTCCAAATTAATGACATTTATGAAGTTTCTTTCTGTAGCTGGCTGCTGAATAACCGGCTCTGCCGACTGGGCAGCAGCAGCTTCCCTCCAAGTGCCGGCAGAGAAAGCGAGCCGGTAACAGGCACATCCAATCAAGGAAACTTGGAGGAACATGTGCAAACAGGTGGGGGAAAATTCTCTCATGTAAAACTCTCCACTTCCAGGCAGTGTTATGTTCACGGCACAGCCTGCATGTAACGCTTGTATTATTTATCCACGTAAAGCCACGCAGTGCCAGCGTTCCAAGAGCAATGTGAACAGAAAATGAAGTAGTTTGATCTATTTACTCAGTCCAATTGTCATCTCATCTGCCTGCTCACGTGGTTCTGACTCTTCCTCATAAGTGATTTAATTAAAAAAGAAAAAACCCCTGTGATTTCTCCATGGAGTTTTAACCATGTTTATACCATTGTTTATAGCAGAAATACCCACAACTCACGTTCAGGGCACGCATTCCCTGAATTGCCGCTCTGAGTCACAGCTCAGTACTCCCAGGAGAAGTGCATTTGTCACCCCCTGCATGGTGGCCAGGTAGGCTGGGAGAGCAAACCCGTCCCCTGCACTCGGCTGGGCACATGGGCTGGGAAGCCACCTACTCTAATCGACTGGTTTGTTTTCACGCGAAGGGTCATTACAGACCGGGCAACAATTAAATCCCCTGGATTCTTTTCTTTGCTAGAATGACAAAACCAGAATGTTGTCTTAAAGATCAGTATTGTCACATTTCAGAGTTTATAACCTGCTAAAATAAGGATTATTTTATGCCTGATAAGCAACTCCCAGCAGCCTGTGGGCTCCAACACACACAGTACAGCATGCGAGCTGATTGGCAATAATTTTCCTTGGGCACACTCTCACCTCAAATCGCACACAGTGACAGAACTAGGTTAACCCTCCCTTAAAAAAACAAAACAAAACAAGCCCCCCCCCACACACACACACACACAAACCCCCACTAAACTAACTTAAACCAGCTTGTATTTGCTGTGAGACAACAGCAAGCCAGCAGATGGCTATGACAGATTATCTGAGGAGAGGCAATCTGCACTTTTCTAAACCTCATGTAATACAACTTCACATTTCGGCTGAGGTTTTAACACCTGCCTAACTCCAAGAGTTTGCAACAGCATTTTCCCTTCATGGGACATATCCGTCGAAGCCGATTGCCTGCCCAGGGGAAGTAGACATTTTCACTGACATAGTACTGGAAAGTCTCAGATGGGATTTAGTCTCACTATGCTGCATCCATACATCTTTGTCTTCCTGGCTATAATCCATATCTTTTTATTCTTGCCCTGAAATACTGACTGTCTAAATAGCATGCCAAATATACTCTGGTTTCTAAGAAAGTCTTTCTTAGGTATTTAATTTTCACATATGTTACATAGGGACTACAGAGAGCTGAACCATGCACAGAGATTTCCCATATGCCATGGATACAGGCACAGCAAAAGGCAGGTAAGGGTACTTGAATCTCTTTAAGATTACGGGCCTTCCTGACATGGTAATGACCTATTGAAGGAGCTTTTATGCCCCCTACATATTTGTATCTTATTTTGTTCCATCATGGACGTTACATCATACGCATATAGCCTGATCCCTTTTTTTGGATTACCCCAAACTCTGGGCTGTGAGTCCCTCCTTTAGTGGGAAGTGCCCTACAATGGACAGTATCTTAAAACCAAATATAACAAATTCTTGGTTTCCCAAGTAGTCAGATACTAAAGAGGCTACAAACAAACTCAGTCTCGCATCTCTGGTGTAGCAGAGAAATTATGCCTCTTTTCCTTTTCATAGCCTTTTCCCTGTTTCTTGCTTTTAGTCGTCTTTTAATGTAAAATCCCTTCCTCTCTATACACCCTGCTTGCCCACAGTTAGTCCTTTTACCATTCTCTGGGTCCTCCCAACACCACCCCACCCTGTTTCTTTTTCTACTTCAAATTCAGGCTCAAATACCTGATCCTCTCCTTTTCCTCTCTCCTTTCCGTTTTCCTCTTGGCTCCCCCAGAAATGTTTTTCCTCTTGATGGACCCACTGCTTTCAGCTTCCTAATCACCTCTCAAAGCCCCCACCCACACATCTCTTGCCCTCCCCAACCCGCCTGCCCTTGGCTGGGTGCAAGATACCTAGTAAAGGCCAGGACATTTTTATTGAGTATTTTGAGTCGCCTACCAACTTTGGCTGTGTCCAGCAGGTTGTGTTAGAGGAGACGGAGCAAAGCTTGACATTGCACGCAGCGAGGGTGCCTGGAGGAGCTGTGCTGCGGGCATGCTTGGCCAGCTCTCCCAGGAGCTGGGCACACCAAGCCAAGTACATCACCGGGCTTATGAAGCCAACACACAACCAGTTTTCAGAAAAGCTTAAATACCCGCTGGAAAGCTGACAGGCTAAAGCTTGCAGCATTAATGGCAGGCCTAAAAATACCCCCCTGGGAATTCAGAGTGCATAGCATAATCATTAGGACTTCTGATTGCCAATAAAGTTGGAAGGTGTTTTACCTATAAAAAACTCCTGATCTCATGAAAGTTTTCAAAGAAATCTTCTGGCAGTTCCAGCTGTTACTGAAGTGCTTCAGATTAGGTTTCATACAAGAGGTAAGAATAGAAATACACAAACAAACCCCAACCCTTTCCACGGAAATAACACCTGCAGTGTCCCATGATAAATGTTGTCCTTCAGCAGCCTCAGCTCCTCATTCAATTCCTGCACATACAGCAAAACCACTGGTCATCGGGGACTGGGAGTTGTGGAAATATCACACAAAACAATTTTTGGAAAGGTTAGGATGGGACAGAGAGAGTTTTGCCTCCCGACTTTCCCCACAGCCAGCAGCATTGCCTGGCGGCAGCCAAGTACATCCTGCAGTGGCAGGTCCTTTCCTTCCCTGTAGCTCCTTGGAGAGCAGCTCTTGGTAGAGCAACAAGGAGCTGAAGATACTGAAACTGTCGGGCATACATTGGGTTAGAAAAATACCTTCTAGCCTGCTCAGTCAATGTAAGGCATAAAGCAGCATTTTACACACTGGAATTAGAACACTTGGCCCTATTTCCAGCTCTGCTGCTCATCTGCTGTCTAAAGTTGTCTGCTTGGTGACTTGGCTTCCCTGCTGGTGGCATTTCTCTTCTCTCTTAAAAGCCCTGAATTGCTGAAAAATGTATGCAATGAAAGCTAGTGAGCTGCTAACTGGAACTAATACCAGAAAGAAAGAAGTAAATTTTTCTTTCATTACTATTTGCCCTGTTGCTTTTAAGGCAACTTCATCTCATACATCTTGAAAAAGATGCGAAAAGGCTGAGGTGAAATTGTTGTCTTAATCTGCATCTAAAATATTTAGTGGGTAAAAACAGCTCTTTCAGCAGTGATTGCTGCTGACATCTCAGTGAAATCTTAAGCAGACAAGTCCCAGTGAATAGTCCACCTCAAAAATACAAATCTATAATCATTTGGGCTTCAGGCAACGCGGGCTAGAAATTTGGTAGCAGGAGCTGACAGAAAATGTCATGCTGCTCTGTGTAGGGAGGACAACTAAAAATAAAGTAATATCAAAGCTGAGATGACTGCGTCATGCTCTTTGGACATTATTTTGATCTTTCAGTGCACTGGAAATAAGGCTTATAAATTATAGATGTTATTGGGAGCAGCATGTAAATATCACAAGACAGAAACAGGTTATTATAGGGAAAGTAAGGAATAAAGAAAGATGGAAAAAATTTGAGACAGCCTGGGGAAACCAGTAAAATCTGTTCTTGGCTACAACTGTGTATACAGAGAGGTTTTAATTGGAAGAAGTAGCTTTTTCTGTCAAATACAGCACTACGTTGTCATCAACATCCCAGCAACAAATACAAATATATGAGTCAATGTTCTGAAAAAACACAGGACAGATTAATGAGTCATTATCTCCTACAGACCTCCAAATCATGTTAGCGAACAAGGTGACGAGCTCCTGAAACATCCCTCTCTAATACAGCTTTCTCATTCAGCATTACAACCAGGATTTCAGTGCGAGGATCTTGTTTTGGAGGTGTCAAACTGCCAGAACTAAAATACGCCCATATTTTTTTAATTATCTATAACAGTTTCAACCATTTCCTGACTCAAAAAGGCTGTATCTTGACTCAATCTGGCAGATAACAAGGAAACACAAAACCAAAACAGAAACCAAATGGTTACACTTTGGTACACTCGAGCGCTTTGTCTATTCATTTTGAACATCACAAATACACAGCCCAAACCACTGATCTAACTCTTCTTCCTGCCATTTCACACAACTAAAAATATTTGGCAGTAAGATGGAAGACAGACACATAAAAACATGAGTTATCATTATTTAAAAGCATTTTGCTAAATAACCTAGAAAAGAAGATTCTAGATTATTAAAAAAAAAAAAAGCATTCAATAATTTTAAAAGCCCTTGGCTTAAAGAGAAGTGAGCAACACTACACTTGAAACAACATCAAAACCCCAAACTATAACACACAGCCAAGTGTGCAAGCTGTTAACTGATAATACAAATTTAAACTGAAAATAATAGACAATTGAAAAAAGAAACTGAATTTAGCACTAAATAAAGAGGACTGGGGTTTTCTGACCATGTTAAGAAAAGCAAACAATACAGAAACAGTGTAGTTATCAGTAGTAATGAAGGAAGTACAGTGGTGGTCGACAGATATTTCTGGGCTACAGATATAGGTAAAAGAGCTTCGGCTCATATCATACGGTGATGAAATACTCTGTGTTAGAAAAATAACAGGAAAAGGTTTAATGAAAGCTAATACAAATTCAAGTTTTAAAAAGAGTCATCCAAAGGGTTGTTTAGATCATTGAAGCTGAATGTTGGGGAAGCTCCAGGAGAGTACAAAAACGTGTATATTGTACCAGAGAGACCCAGTTTTGGCCAAAACAAGAGCATGGCTGGTGTGGGACTTCATAACCGAGGTAATATAGTTTTTACCCTTCTGCATTAGCTTGCCTTCTGGACCAAAGAATGACAACAACACAAATCCATGTGGCATATGCCAAGCAGCTCACAACCTGGACAATGGTCAGATCTTCAGCTGCAGTAGTAAATAAGGGGTCATTTCCAAACACAGGTGGGTTTTTGTGGATTTCTGTAGGAACCAGTCCTCACTCGGTGTCATTTATCACTTTTTGTCAGTGACCTCACAGCACAAGCAAAATCGCTCTCGATCCAGGGTTGCAAATGACAGAGAGATCTAAAGAGTAGTAAGCAAGGAGGACAGGCATTGATGCTTGGTGGCCTGAATTGCTGGTGAGCCAAGAACAAGAAAACAGCTCCCACTCCAGGAGAGCCAACCGAGCAGCTCTGCACCCCTGAGGGAGGAAAACAGGCCACGCTCACCAGGGAATGAGCAGCTTTTAAAAAAGGCTTATGTTTACAGCAATTATCAATCCACTGTGACTTACTGTGACCAGTATATTTAAAGATTGCAAACAGGGGAATATCAAGAAGCCAAGCAACCTCTCGTTTGGCTCTGGTGCAACTACTGCTGTGCTCCATTCTGGTATCCACATGCCTAGAAAGCAGCTGAAAAACTGTAAAGGGATCAGTGAATAATGAAAACAGTTAAAGAATGAGGGATGTACACAATTCAGTCTATCTAATTTATGGAAAAGAACATTACAAATGTTTTCATCACAGTTTAATCACCGACTTCCACAATTGCCATAACTAATGGCTCTTACATTTAGCAACCAAAAATATAGCAGGAGTCTACTGACAGAAGATGAAGCTAGGCAAATTCATCCTAGAAATAAAACACAAAGAACAAGCGGAATAACTGATCATTGGGATTATATATCCCATACCTTGTGATGGATCTTCCTTTACTGGGAATCTTAAATCAAGAAAAAAACCCCAAAACATCATTTGAAAGCTATGCTCCAGACCAACTCTAAAGTGGACTTGGTGTCATAGTTCATCATGGGGAATTGTTACGACCTTTGTGACACAAGAGATAATCGGTTACACCCCTACGTATTCTCCAAACACATCTACTTGTAATCCTGAAAATTAAAAATGGAAATCAGTATAATTCCCCAAAATAAATACTTTTAATCCATTTTGAGGCTTCTGTGCTATCCCATGACCTCACAGTAACTCCGTATGGATATATCTTTGTACATTATGCTGATTGCTGAAAGAGTAGTGTCTTGGAAGCAGCAGACATCAGCATTAGAATTCAATACCTGGCTCAACTCCATCTCAGCAACAATACCTGAAAAGACCCGGGCAAAAGAAAAAGGTGAATTGACACATATATTAAAAATGGCCTTTTTACTAGTCTTCGATATGTTCTGAGAGCAAGCAATGCAGATTTTTAAAAGCACGACAGGCTGCTCCCACTGAAGACAAGAGGCAGTTGTGCACCTAAGGCCCCTCATGAGAAAGACTTTTGTCCACAGCCAGCAGCTGGACCATGCCATGAATTCCAGCAGTTAGTCCCAGCACCCTCTGAGCTGTCCTGTCCAGCTTCCCCACACCACCATGCCATGAAGCTGGGTGCTTGTGGCAGCACTGCTGTCCATTCCCCCCGCTCTCACAAGTTTCGACTGCCCAAACGGCCACTGACCACATCCCCATTGCCCCCTATAAGGGTGTACTAGAGCATCTAAGATGGTAGACCCACTTTGATCTCTGAAACCCTCACGCTTTGCTCTGCGTTGATGAATGAAGCATAAAGGGGGAGACATCCCACTTTAATTGTGGATTTTCCCAGGAAAGTGATTTTTAAGGACAATGAACTTTTGGTGACTGGGGAGCACAAAAACAACTAGCTGTGCACTTGAAAGCCAGGCTATATATTAATCTGTTTGTTGTAGCCTGGTCACACTTAATTTACAATCCAGCAGAAATGGTAACGTCAGGGAAATGCCCTCTTTCTGTCCCCTAGCCAGGCTGCCGTTTGTGCTGGGACATCTGCTTTCCTCCAGAGGGAATCCAGCATGCCAAAGCCCAAACTGGCTTTATTGTGCCAGTCTGCCAAACTCAGGTTCTGCTCCCCTCAATAAATCTCTAAGATTTGATACTTTCTTTTCTTGGGTACCTGAAGGAGAACTCTAAAGCTCACCTGAGACCTAAAACACACTCAGGGCATTTCTGAGAGCTAAAGGCAAGCCCAGTGTTGCTGGGACTGATGTTCTGCCAGCTCTTCAGCTCTGATGAGCCGAACACTCGGCTCTCCAGCCAGCTGAACTCATCCTGTTGCACAATGTTCATTTCCCCCCCCCGAGGTGAACAGCAGAGGAATAACTGCTGCCCGTTGATGGGAATTAGGGTACCCTAAACTTGAGTTCGGATGAAGGAGCTGCAGGAGAAGTCCAGAAGTTTCCTGCCAGCTGTATTGCTCACTTATTAACAAGGACTGTTAATAAGCCATTAACACTTTGTGTCTCGCTTTAGTCATCTCTGAAACACAACTAGAAGGTGCTGTGAGGCACAATGAAAGGCACGTATCAAAATGCCTAAGGCTGTCTGATGCAGGAGTTGTCTAAGTAGAAAAACACCCCTAGTTTGCACCTAAATGTCTACACGGTGCTGTGTACAACTCAGGGACTCTCAGAGAGAAGTTACTGCAGAACTCTTTTATCACTGACTGCTTCAATGACTGTAGTGTCAATAAGTCATTCAAAGTTAAGTATGAAATATTCAAACAGAAATATCTTGGAAATAGCAGTCTCTCTAAAACATCAACAGCAAAGCACAGAATCACAGGGGTTGGAAGGGACCTCTGGAGATCATCTAGTCCAACCCCCCCCTGCCAGAGCAGGGTCACCTAGAGCAGGTTGCACAGGATGGCGTCCAGGTGGGTTTTGAATGTCTCCAGAGTGGGAGACTCCACCACCTCTCTGGGCAGCCTGTTCCAGTGCTCTGCCACCCTCAAAGGAAAGAAGTTCCTCCTCATGTTTAGATGGAACTTCCTATGGTCAAGTTTGTGCCCATTACCTCTTGTCCTATCACTGGGCACCACTGCAAAAAGACTGGTGCCATCCTCCTGACACCCTCCCTTTAAGTATTTATAAGCATTGATGAGATTCCCCCTCAGCCTTCTCTTCTCCAGACTAAAAAGACCCAAGTCCCTCAGCCTTTCTTCATAAGATATTCCAGTCCCCTAATCAACTTTGTAGCCCTCTGCTGTACCCTCTCCAGCAGTTCCCTGTCCTTCTTGAACTGGGAAGCCCAGAACTGGACACAGTACTCCGGGTGCAGCCTCACCAGGGTAGAGTAGAGGGGAAGGATAACCTCCCTCGACCTGCTTGCCACACACCTTCTGATGCACCCCAGGATGCCATTGGCCTTCTTGGCCACAAGGGCACATTGGTGGCTCATGGTCATCCTGTTGTCCACCAGGACTCCCAGGTCCCTTTCCACTGAGCTGCTTTCCAGCAGGACAGCCCCTAACCTGTACTGGTGCATGGAGTTATTCCTCCCCAAGTGCAGTACCTTACACTTGCCCTTGTTGAACTTCATGAGGTTTCTCTCTGCTCAACTCTCCAGCCTGTCCAGGTCATGCTGAATGGCAGCACAGCCTTCCGGTGTGTCAGCTACCCCTCCCAGTTTTGTGTCATCAGCAAACTTGCTGATGGTACACTCTACTTCATCCAGGTCATTGATGAATATGTTGAACAGGACTGGACCCAGTACTGACCCCTGGGGAACACCACTTGTCACAGACCTCCAACTAGACTCTGTGCCACTAGTCACAACCCTCTGAGCTCTATCTGCCGGTCAGTTTTCAATCCCCCCCACCGTCCATTCATCCAACCCACACTTCCTAAGCTTGCCTATGAGGATGCTGTGGGAGACAGTGTCCAAAGCCTTGCTGAAGTCAAGGTAGACAACATCCACCACCCTCCCCTCATCTATCTGTCCAGTGACGCCATTGTAGAAGGCTATCAGATTAGTCAGATATGACTTCCCCTTGGTGAATCCATGTTGGCTACTTCTGATAACCTTCTTTTCCTCCGGATGCTTTGAGATGACATCCAGAATGAGCTGTTCCATCACCTTTCCAGGCATGGAGGTGAGGCTGACTGGCCTGTAGTTTCCCGGGTCTTCCTTCTTGCCCTTTTTGAAGACTGGCGTGGCATTGGCTTTCCTCCAGTCTTCAGGCACATTGCCTCTTCTCCAGGACCTTTCAAAACAGGTCATGATAAAGACCACAGGAAGATCAGATTTCATAGAAAGGGTTATCACATTTAAACACCAGACTAGCAAAAAAATCAGAGGTAAGATGTCTGGCAGAGAGATGGGAAGAAGAGTCATGCCATTTTCTGAAGGACAAGCATGAGAACAGAGCTCTGGGACAGCCCATAAGACTACAGTCTGACTTCTGAAGAGACTTAGGTGGGTAAAAGCCTTTATTTTTGTCTCTAATCTATCCTATTCCTCAGTGTGATGATGAAAAGAGCAATTTGATTTTGAAGCTTGATCAAACCTTACCCGTAATTGCTACTGTCTATAATTGTGGTTATTCTAAGGAACGAGTGAACAACCTACTTTGCAGGAGGAAAAGGGCTCATCACCAGACCAATGTAGGTGGACCAGCTCTGAGAAAGGTACATTGAAATGAGGATAACTTAGCAATTCCAGCCAGGCAATGCCCAGATTCAGGTGAGAGTCAAGAGCCAGAAAGCACACGGAAAGAAAATGAGTGGGTGAGCATCTATCCTCCAAAAGTGCCACAAGGGCACTGCCAAGACTGTTGTATTTTCACTGCTACAGATTGAAGGGTTTCTCCTCTTTGTCCATGACAGTCCCATGTCCCAGCCACAGTTTGCATGTCTTTGAGTCTGATTCTCTGCTGAAATAATTCAGCAGAGTCTTTGACTTGCTGCAGAAAATAAGAGACTAAAGCTAACTGCAATTATTAAAAAATAAAAATTGTCAGGATTATTACCTGCTTCTAAAGAGAAAAATAATCTAGAAAACAAGACTCTAATTGCTTTATTTCCATGTGTTGAAGGGATAGCAGTGTCTTTAAGGCAGCCTTTTTAAGAGAGGGAGGTTCACTGATAGGTGTATATGACCCACTGCTACCAAAGGTCATGTACATACAGTCTGAACGTCGAGGGTAGAGGTTTCATGTACACACCTAGCCTACTGCATAAAAGACTTCTTGGACAGTGCAAACAAGTGGGAAGGGGCAGAGTGTATAAGTGACCACTGATCTCTTCTTGCCCTATTAATTCAAGATCATCCGACATGTTGGTTTTTTTCTTTTAAAAAAGTGCATATACTTAGGTATTTTATATGCCCAAATATGCTATTTCTTCTTAGCATGTTGAACGCCTGCCTCTCAATTACTGGGAATGATTTGCTGCGCAAGATCCAGCAGACATTTCTGTAGTCTGAAGGGAGAAAAACTTGCAAGAAACTCAGGATTCCAGTCTCCAGTTTATAGTGGTGCTTCTGCTGTATTTCGGAGATGAGGAAGTGCTATATGATTTTCTAATAGACTTTGAGGCCCAATAATACAAAAGATGACCATGAGCAGAACTCTTCTGCAAGTTGTCATGAAGTCCTCTCCCTGTTCTTGCTGCAAAACGAAAACAGCCACTGTGATTTTTTTTATATCCGTTGTATATCCTCTGATAGTTCAAGTGAATTAAGTGCCATTTTGGGCAAACAGCAAATACAGCAGTCAGCAAAAAAATGATCTTGCATCTTTATATAAAGCTTCATTTAATGTCCTTTGAAATCAACGTAAAGCCTTGCATTGACGTCAGTGAGCTTTCAGTCAGACTCATACCACTGTAAGTGTAAATTCAAGCTTTCCAGTAGTAGAACTCATGTAATAAAACACATTTTTGATGTATTGAACAGTGCAATCAGACTTTCCTTTGATCATCCACAGCAATCTTCTGTGGGTTTTAAAGTATGTTACAAAGGCAGGCAAGCCATCATCAGCCTCAATTTACAAGCGAGAAAGAAGAGGCAGGAGGAGACAAAATGATTAGCAAGGCTGCCTAATACGTCAGTACAGAGATGAGAATATAGCACACGCTTCCCCACACGAACCCAGGGTCTTATCTAATAAGTCACACTGATAGAGGATCTAGTTTATTACTGAGATATCAAAACAATCCTTCCTCTATCTTCCCAGGCAGAGCTTTCAGAAAGAATGAGCTCCAAAAGCTTCAGACACAAATTCCAATCGATACAGAGGTTAAAAAAACCCCCACCCAACCAACCAAGGAAAAAAGACATCCAAAACTCATAAACAAAAATGAAATGGTGCAGAGTCAACCTCATGTGACCTCTAAGTGATTCAAAAACAGGTTCAGGTCCTCAGTGACTTTTCACATATGACCCTTACCTTTAACTGGGCAAAGGTTCATGGGAATTCTAATTTGGGTATCTCCTGGCTCCTTTCTCCTCCTGGGGGTGGGCTCCCTGACCCGACGACACCTTCCATTACATACCACAATGTCCCTTCTTGCTGAACAGGTCGTGTCTGTGCCTCATCACACATTCTCCCAAGAGGAGGTGGTCCCCAGTTCCATCCAGGTGGCATTGTAGGGCAGCCATGGCTCTAATGTCCACCCAGAGGTTAACTAAAAGCCAGAGTGGGCAATAGCTCTGTGCACAGCCTTGGCCCTGCCCAGCTGTGGGGTCACCCATCCCCATGTTCAGCTCCACTAGCCATCAGTGGCTCCTCTGTGGGCTTGCCTGCATGATGTCCTTTGGGCACAAAAAACCTGCCACCGGGCTAGTCAGCTATGGCACCCCACCTCAGGGACTGAGGGCATGCAGGGCCCTGGCAAAGTGGGGAAAATCAATAAACAAATAAAAGTAAAAATCCAGCTTCATAGTTGAAATTTTTCTTATTGCTGTGGACAGGTATAACACCATGTGCTGACCGTACCAGTGCACAGGTGGAAAGAGGAAGGAAGTCTGATCAATTCGTGTTAGGTTAAGCAATCGCATAATTATTCACTTAAAAAAAAAAAAATCAGATTAGTTCAAATAAAGCACCTATATAATATTTACACATCATTTCCCCACAGCACTGTCTTGCACCACTCTTAGTCATTTGTAAGTAGTTTGCTTTCCCTAAATTTCAGTGGACAGCATGAAGACAGCAATATCAGATTGCTTGACAGAAACCCTCATCATTTATACAGAGAAAAGCCTGATTAATTAATCAGTCTTTATTTAAGCACAGAACAGGAAGGGAAAGCAGAGATACAGAGCCACTCCAGAAGAGACTCTGTAAGGAAATCCTATTTTTAATATAAAAGATTGGCTCGCAGTGCAGTGTTCAAAGTCAGAAGGACTTAAAAACTGGTTTCTATTTCTGTTAGCAGAGCAGTCACAGTTAGGAAAGCTGGAGCCCACTGCTGCTTGTGCATCAGCAACAAGCCTATTTATGTAAGCTGCCGAGTACTAATATATACAAAATCGCAGCGCGCTTAGTTTGTAAACAGGCAGACAATGCCGGGGAGCCAGGCACACAAACACGCACACGCGCTTCATCTCCTCTCCAAGAGGAGTGGGAAACGCCGTGCGCTGAACTACCTGAACTTTGCACGCAGAGGCGCCTCCGCAAGTCGAATCCGAAGCTGCCAGATAAATGTTCCCTCAGATGCATCCGCGCACATCGGCGTGACATCCTGTGGCAGGTTCAGTTAGTCTCAAGCGCTTGCTCTTACCTATGTTTCCCCCACGCAGTACCACAATTTTTGTCCTCCCCCTCTCCCAGCCCTGGGAGAACGGTGGAAGCAGGCGGCTGCTTCGTCACAGCGTGCCGTGCTCGAGGCCAGGATGAGCGAGAGGGCTTTGTTTTAATCAGCTCCTGGGTTAATTAGTACTTTACTGTCTTTTCTCATTTGGTGGTCAGCATTGCATCGCTTTTATCTGCTCCCTTGCTGGGGGATGGAGGCAGCATCCCCTGCCCTCCTGTTATTTCCTCTTGCTTCCTCGCGAGAGCACAGGTTCTGCTGGGGCACGTGGGGCACTGCCACGCTGATTGCTGCGGATCACATAGCCTTTTAATATTTCACGCAGAGGTCCAGCAGCAGCAATGCATTTTTCTGTGTCACAGCAGATATACCACATGGCCAAGCGACTGTCACAGCCTCCGTCTCCAGCAATCTGTGTTTCTCTAGGGTGCTCTTATGCTTAATCTTAAAATCCAGTCCCTCTCCTTAGGTATTTCCCATTCATCTAGAAGACCACAAACAATAACTTCCCTCTCTGTCAGGGAAAAAAACCTTTGGTTTAGGTTTTTGAGATGTGCCTTGCCCCAGCGGAGGTCTCAGATGGCTTGGATTGCTGGCTGGCAGCTTCGCCGGCATGAAATACATGAAGATCCTTTCTGCAGATGGCATCTAGGATAACCCAGTCAGGTCGACTAGGTCTTTCCTAAGGAGGTCAAAATCTTAAGCTATTTTAGAGTCTGTTGAGATGCAGCTAGTGAACTAACAAAGTCTGGGGAGCAGGGCTGTGTCCCTTTCTCACCGGGTGGTGGTGATAGTGGTGACAGGGCCTGTCCACACTTCACGGACGAACAGTTTTTCCATTAGAAAAAAAAATAAATACAAAAGGCATCTGTATTTATTTGCAGCAGCACTTTCATAAGAGCTGCCTGAAGCAATACTAGGACTGTGCCTCCATGGAATTTACTAATCATGTATAAAATACATACGTTCTTCTCCTGGGACTCGTTAACAGGGCTGGGGGCAGACGGGGCTGAGACCGCACTTCTTGATGGCTAGGTGGGAAGGGGAGCTTTGCCTACTGGAAAGGCTTCAGAATTGCTGCTGTAACAGGCTGTGATTTAATGCTAGGAAAAACTGTATCCCCTCAGTAAATGTACTTGGACTAGATTGTATGTAAGTAAATGCAGAAAAACGTTACTCATTCTTATGTCACTAATCCACACACCTCATAATTTGCACAGGGTGGGGGGAGGAGAGGAAAATCAGCACATTGCTGCTTGCCAGCCAAAGTATAACACTGATTTCTCACTACCCATGTTTCATTAGTTTTCTACGAGACAGCAGCAGAGTATTTACTAATATACATAAAACCACCTACCTTGGAGGTAGGTACTGCTTTTGCTCTTATGATATCTACTGTGTATGATTAGACATCTATGCACAGCCAGATGTAGAGGCACAGCCTTTATTGGCGTGCTACATTTTAATGGCCAAAATGGAACGAAATTACACCAGTGGCTGTTATTCGGGGGCATCGTCCCTCATTTCCTGTACGGTTGAAGCTCAAATATTTTACAGATCAGCACACAGTGTCTTAATGTCAAGTCACTCTTTCTTTGCATCCTTGTGCATTCTCTGCTCTTGGAAAGACAGCACAATCATTATCTCCTCTGCTTTTCCATCCTTCCCTCTACCCACAAACACTTCAGAGGCAACGAGTAATTCAGTCACTACTTTCTCATAGCTGCCTCCTTACCCACTGCAAAAGTGTACTTTTAAATAAGAGCAAATAATGAAAGACAGCCTTTGAGGAGGTAGGGGAGCCCGAATGCACAAAGTGTAGGGTCCCTTGATCAATAGTAATAGACACGCGCCGAGCCCCACATACCCCAACACACGTCACATCAACTGAGTCATATGCAGGGACTTGGTAAGCTTCCACTTCATGAAGCAATGGATGTGCTTTAATCACCCATTGGCAGTATCCAAAAGAGTGTCTGCATAAGCAGAAAAAGAAAATTAATTACTTGCTAACCCTTTCCCAGGAACCACATTACCCTCAGACTTAATGATCTCATCTGCTGGTTGCTGGCTTTGGGGTTCTTAACAACTCCCAATTCTCTTGGTCCTCTTTCCCTGGGAGCGCTCCTTTTTTCATACACAGGCATGTAATTGTCAAGGCCAAATGGTAGCATCCACTCTGTTCAAAGTTATTGCTCCACAAGTACACCATCATGTTGTGAAAGCGTCCCAGCACCCACAAATCTGTCTCGTTCCTCCTTAATCGGGTCCTACTTTAGGACTACAGAGAGCAAGAAGGAACTGAACAAACATACCCACTAAACAAGCCAAAACAGATATATTTACCAAAAAATTTCTAAATGTTCTTGCCTTTGGAAATTTTGCTACCAAGTAACTGGTGGAATGAAAAGATAATGTCCTGACCTTACCGCCCCTTCACTTTGTGTTTGGTAGGAGTCTCCCTGCCTCTTCAGTAAAGAGCAGCCAACCACCCAAATTTTGCTTTAGCAATCTCCCACACACAGGGATCCCTCCACCAGCATCTGTTTCTCCCTACCCAGTGGTGGGAAATGGCCCATACTGTCAGTCCTGACAGGTCCTGTTCTGAGCAGCACTTTCACCCAGTACAGACATCGGTGTACTCACACCGTGGAGCCAGAGGCAACCATGGCATTTCAGGTGGCAACAGCACTGCCCTGCTGCCATGAACAGCAAGATCTCTTTCCTTCCAGGAAAGGGGAAGAGGAAGACAAGGACTCCTCACTCTGTGGTCATACTCTGTTGTAACCCTCAAGGAAAACACAGTATGAGCTTAGGGGAACTTCAGCCTGCATGTTTATCCATTTGGTCTCCACAAAGCTGGGGAAAATGTGGATTTGGGATCACGAGAACTTGCAGGAACATGACCAATGCTCACAGCTCTACCTAGCCACAGCCACGAGCTCGTGTTTTGGATGAGAACGAGTCACTTTGGAGACCCTCCTGAGGAAGCCAGCTCTTTGTTTTCTGAAAACAGGGCAGCACTGGTGTATAATCAAAACCCCAAATGCAGACACTGGTGAGTAGCCCACACCACTGTCAGGTAGCTCTGAGAGCTGTGTTTCACCACAGCTGCTGCTTTAGACACTTCCAGCAATGCATGCATGAAAACTGACACCAAGTTTCATGAGTTTTAGCTGTGCTATAATTCACACTCTCCTGCAATTATTGTCATTTCATGATTTTTAATTGCGATATTTTGATCCTATTACATCTAATTAGATGAGACATGATTTTATGACGAGACTGTACTTCACACCAGTTGCTGGCTATTTAGTTTTATGTGATATCCAGCATTTAATGAATTTTTATGCCCTTTAAATTTCAACTTTACTCCAAGTTCATGCCACATTTATAATGAAAGGCTGGATTCCTATATACCCTTGGGGCTCCCAGCCTGTGGGCTTGGGGAACGCAGCCCCCTGAGAGCAGCGGCAGCATGGGAGCCACATCTCACCATCCCTGTGTCACCAAGGTTCAAGTCAGGAGCATCCGCAAACTTGGCACAGGGTCAGGAGGGAAAGCACAAGGCAACACAGACTTCTGTAACTTCATACTTGCGTGAAAGGGTCTCACCCTCCCTGAGCAGCTCCCTTCCTGAAGGAAAGCATCGGGAACATCAGGATGTCTTGAAAAACTCGCTGTTATGTTAGGATGAACTAGAGCAGTTATCGCAGTGTTTGGTGCAGACATTTTCAGGCATGGTGCAGAGGTCCCAGACTCAAGATCATTACCAAGTCTCTTTTTAAGCACTGCATAACGATTGCATCAACACATCACTTCCTCTGATGGTAATTCTCATTGCCAACTGCCTATTTCCACCCCTTCCAATCAGATAGAAAATGCTGTTTCTTGTGCAAGCCCAGTCCTAACCTATGTCCTCTTAACCAAGTCCCTCTTTCATGATCAACCAGGGACAGATGCGGAGAGAAGACCGTCGTTCTGCTTATTATCCAGAAAGCTACTTCTTTTTTAAATGTCTTGAATTTACTTCATTCAAGATGTTTAATTCAATCCTTTCACACCCCAAATTTTTTGCCACTCAGGAACACTATTCAGCCCTGCCTGGTGGCAATTACCATGGCCCGAGTTTGTTTCTGGATTTGTGAAAAGGCTTCTATAGATTCTGGCAGCAGATTTGTTTGTTATTTTCATGTAACATTCATAGACCACAAGTGATCACTGAGGGCGAGAGTGTTATTGCCAAAGAACTTCATCCTGGCTGGCAGTAGCACTATATTACTTGAAAACAAATAAAAGGAAAGGTAGCTCAGTTTCCCTGCCCTTGCACACAGACCAAGAACAACAATGTCTTTGAATGAAAACTATGCAGACTGATCCACTGCTCATTAAATTGCTTACATAGTAAAAAATAGCAGGTTTTAATGGAGGACTGCAGGTTCCAACCTACAATTGGGTTTCACTGCTGCTGAAACCCATTCACTGATGCTTTTCACATATGCCACAGGTATCTCCCGTCTTTTGGGAAGTACCTGGCTGGACTGGATTAGATAAGTGACCCGACAATACAGATGGACTTACCCCATCACTCTTCTGCCAAGCCATCTGATCACCAGAAGCTACAGAGTTACCACTCAAACTCAACGTCAAATCGGTTTCTCAATTAAACTTAAAGATTATGCTGTCCATTAGGAATGGAGGAGACCACAGGAACTTGGTGCTTCGGAAATTGAATTTGTCAGGTCAGAGTAGCTTTGAAGCAAGGAATGAGGTTTACTTCTTTCTGACTTAGAAGTTAATTTAAGTTATTCATTGAAATTTCAAAACCCAGTGTTGCTATCAGGATTGTAATGCAGTAAGGATATAAAAACTTTAACACAATTAAGGTAAAAAAAAGATTTAAAGTACATTAATAAAATAATTATATTAAATAATTATCCCCTTATTTGCATTCAAAAAGAAATCCTTTAAAGGATTACTGAATAAGCTCGAAACAAAATTAGTCAGTCAACCAGCTAGTATGTGGTTAGGATGACAGAAAGCAGACTAGCTAATTGTTTGTGGAAGGTTATTGCTGTGGCATTCAACCTCAGGGTCAGTTAAGGAGAAGATGATGGAGCAAAGCTAAGCAAGAGCAAAATAAACCGCATGAGCTACCAGTAGTGGGAAAAATATGCCGTCGGTGGATTGAGGTAGATCAAATTTTAAGTGTGACCGATGGCCATCACCATCCGTGGAGCCAGGAAGTAAGCAAGTAATAAAAAACTGGTGCTAAACATGACAAAGCTTGAAAACCTGGATTTATAAGTAGCCGCTTTCAAATAGGTACACAGATTTTTGGCTTGAACGGCCAAAATTAGTGAGTAATTTTAAAAGCATGAGTACAGAGAGGCAGACTTATTTTGTAATCACTCCAACATTGTGATTTTGATAACTAGACTGGAATTTGAACTTTCACTGATTTATTTTCTGGGTTAGAGTGGGGCTGATAAGGAAGAAAAAAGGACCGTATTTTCTGAGAAATATTGCATTCTGTCTGGAACAGGGTAATTAAGTGTTCAAAACATAACAAGAGGGGGGGATCTAGAAAAAAAAAAAAATATTTTTCTTTACAAACGATCTCCAAGTTTTCATTTAGAGAACATAACCAGAACATGGAGAGAGAAGCCACGGGAACCAGGTGTGTGGAAGGACCACCAAAGCCTCCGACCCCCTGAGATCTTCAGCTTTGGGCAGCGTTCGCAGGGCTTTTGAGATCAGCGGTTTGAGAGGGTTTCACTTTGCAGGAGCTTAGAAGCTTTGGGAATTTCAGCCCCAAGGCAGTAAAAAAGAAAACAGGATACTTAAAAGGAGGCTTGCAAACTCATCCGTCACCTGGACTTTGGTAGAGGACATGGAGCTGTAGATGTAGAAGCACCAGACTGTCTCTCTAGCTACATCACTTCCCACCACTGAGTCTCACTGCGGTGAGAAATCATCTCTCTCGGAGAGCTGAGGATGCCCGTGCTCCCTTCGCTGGGTCACCATCCCGACAGAGGGGACGCTTCAGCCATATCCTCCATTTTCCTCGTTTCTGAACTTGCATTTTCTCAGCTGTGCCACGCTGAATATTTGGACAGGTTCTAACGGGGCTTTTTCAAGAAACCACACACATCTTTCCTGAGGTCAATGTTCAAAAGCAGGCAGAAAATGCCATGGCACAAAGACTGTGTGTCTCTCACTTTCTTAAAAAATTACTTAAACTGCTAATTGCGAGGACACTTTTGAGGAAATTAGATTGCTAATGCTGTGATCACAGGTCTGTAAAATTTTTGCTAGCATCTTTAAAAAAATGCTATACACTTCTATAAAATAATTCAGAGGAGGCAATCCTAGTTTCATCCACGCAAAACCAAAACTGTGCAAACAAGACACCAAATTCTGAAATTTACATTTTAATAGAGAAATGTTGCTGGAAAATTATTTTAAATTATACCTTTTACCTCATCAGTGGAATTATCTGTATCAAATGAAACAAATGCCCCCTGTAGCTGTCCTGCAAACAACATGCAGATGCTTTTTAAGGAAATAAGAGGGAAATTACCAACTAAAGAATATATCTGAATTATCAAGATATTAAAATCCCTTTTTGGCATACTTTGCTTGCTTCTAACGCGACCTTAGATGGCAACTTCTCCACAGGACTTGTTTCATCATAATTATGAACGATTTTGTTCTTTTCAGCGCATTTTCAGCTAATTTTCTTATATTGTATTGCAGGTCTTTGTACCAGCTTTTACTGCTTGTTCTCTTTTATCACAGAAAAACCAACTACAACATGGTGCTTTCTTCCTTTCACAATTTTCTTGACTATGCTAAATATCAAGCCTCCTTTAATTTAGCACTAATCATCCCTAGTGAATACCTAAACCCTTTTGCTGCATCTCTGAATGACCCAGGATAATTATGCACAAAGTCATGAGGGTCATATAGCTGAAAAGACAACAGGAACGTTTTTCCCCAGGACAAATTAAATGCTCTGAATTAGAAAGCCATGTGTTGCCCTTATCTATAGCCTGGTATTCAGGTAGGCCTTGATTTCTTACAAGCGTCTTGCAACAGGAAAAATATGCTTTCACTCAAGCTCAAAACAACCACGGTACTTCAGGCACCGGGCTGTCGGCACGGCCGAGCACTAGGAAAGCGGAGCTGAACAAGTCAACCATGGGCAACGCAAGGCCCTTGGCTTTCAAGTGTACGAACTTTGATACTCCCTACTTCTTGAGTTGCTCTTTGGCAATTCAAAGCACTATAAATTGACTTCAGTTGCATAATATTGTTTCACAAACATATTAATGTTCCTGCTCTCGTTAATAAGCATTCCTATCCCGTTACCACATGCAGCATCAAGTGCTCTTCAAGTGCTTTCAGGGTGAATCCAGAGAAGAGCACCAGCACTTGCTCCTTAGGCCACAGCTCCTCTTTGAGGACCCACAACCTAACTTCTTCCATCCACACTTTCTGCAAGGAGCACTGAGCCCCGAGACGTAAGCAATTCCCTCCCCTCGTTTTACAGGCGAGAATGCTGAGGATGAGAATTCAGATCACACTTCACCACATAAACATCTGCCTGCCCAGAAAGAGGACGAGAAGCAAGGAAACCTCCCCTGACATAGCTGTCAGGTCAGATCGCAGATCAGGTTGACCAGCCCCTGCTGTAACCCCTGCACTGACTGGTGGCCAGCCTTGGGTCAGGATGTGCTCCAGGAAAGGGCTGAAGGAGCTCACATCCCTCAGAGTGAGAACAAAGCATCGCTACAACCACAGCATCACCCTCAGCAGCATGGTTTGTTCTTGGAGTCAACAGTTTCCAGGGGTCCCAGCTGGGCTGGACCCTCACATGGAGATCCAACACAGAACGACCAATTCAAACACATGCCCAGAGTCAATAGCAAAGGAGAAGTTGGACTTCCCAAGACTACAAACTTTAAACTCCTGTAAGGCCTTCTCCTACTGCTTTCACAATATCCAATGAAGGTTTTTCCCAGTGAGCATAGCTGAGTGCTTCTAGGCTGAGTGCTCCGAAGGGGATCGGGCAAACAAACATTAGGAAGGAAGAAAAATACCGGCATAGAGTATGCTATTAGAAACTGTCATCTAGAAGGAAAGCTTCACTTCCCTCTAAGTCTGGCAGGCTGAAGAGACTGAAGTAGTAGTTTGGGAAAGCTTGAAGCTTCTGGGGAGCCTCTGCAAGTCAGTATTTTTTAATATCTCTCATGAGTGTAAGAATATGTCGCTATTTTCAATAAAGAGAATTTCACCTTCACATTGAGATCCAATTCACGAATACATGTGTATTTGCCCCCCCTTTGCAACCGCGTAGTCTTGGCAGAACAAACACATTGTCAACACCTACCCTCCAGGCAAGACGCAGCACTCTTGCAAGTGCTGTCAGCCACTGACACGGACATTTTCCTTTTCTCAGCCATAGCCCCATAAAGTCTGGTTTAGCAGTAGCACGATTAGGAGCCCATGCTGCAGAACAAACTGCCTGAAGACAGTACAAACAGGACACAGAAGCCTCTCTCTGTTTCCTCTCTGCCACCAAGGCCAGGCTGGACCCTTCTTCTACCTGGCTCCAACCACAAGTGAACGCTTGGACTCACCTGGAAAAACAGCAGCCACATCTCAGGATGTCAGCACACCACTCCGATGTCATTATCAGATCTGGGTCACGCTCATGATGCAGACAGCGAAGGCAGGCACTGTGCACCAGTGGTCCCACTGGTGACCCACACAGACCCCTCACCAGCCCCTGGGGAGGAACCTCCACAACCTCAGGGTGCTTCAAAGTCTGTAAAACAAACGAGGCAGTCAGGCAAAGCTCCTCTCTCTGCTCACATTTACTATTTGGGATTATTATCCACTGGGAAATACTGACATTCCTTATTACAAGAAACACCACCATTTCAAAAACTGCCTGCACTGAGCCATTTAAAAAATGGTTCATTTACAGATGACCAAAAAGTTTTGACAAAAGTCAAAGCACTTCTTTCCAACAGCAACTTTATTTCATTTTAGATATGCATTCAGAAAATGAAGTCCTTTTTCGGGGTGAGCAATTGAATGATTTCGTCGCTAAAAAGGTTAAAGTGGCGCCTTGTGACCTTATCAAAAAGGTTTCTTTCCAATTATTTTCTTATTGAAAACCGTATTAGAATTACACATTCCATGCAATGCCTTGCTGTTAATGAAATTAATCATTTTCCTAATGAAAATTAAATTATTTTCATCTTCCTAATGAATAAAATCAAAACATCTTATGCCAAAATTTCTCGTCAGTTTAAGTTAAAAGAGAATTACCTAAGAACACAATGGAAATAGAATAAATCAGCTTTGGATGAGCACGAAGGGGTGCTTAGCCTTGACACCCACCCAGCATGGAAAATTTTAGCCCCAAATAGCTCAAGTTCAGCAAAGTTATAAGGAACTGAAACCTGAGCCTTCTCAGGATAAGTGCAAGGAAACCGCAATGAGACTAACAGAGCCAGCAGGGTGATGACAAAGTGCCGAAGTCCCTTCCGCGAGACAACAGAATTTAACCTTCACAGCAAAAGGGTTACAGGGAAGCCAAGATGGTTCTCAGGTGGGCAAAGCTGCCAATAGGCTGGATGTCCAGCCTTGTCTCCCAGCATTAGGATGCCAGTTGGACCCAACCGGCCTTCATTCACCAGGATGCAGCTAGCCCCAGGCCCTTCCTGGGAAGCTGAAGACTCCAGGAGGATCTCAGACCCTTGGATGGGCACACAATGTCTCCATTGCTTTCTGCAGGTATCCTATCTCAACCCAGCTCTCCCTGCTGCCCAGAGCGGGGACTAAGGTGGACTTTTGGCCATGTAGAAGCTGCCTTTCTATCTGGGTCACTGTTTCCATCTCTCTGAACCAGGTCAATAATATCATAAAGAAATGCATGAAGCACAATTATTGTTTTGCTCCAGCCCAGCTCCCAGGACCCATTTCTTTCCCTGGTCAACAGCTCATCTCAAGAGGTCCAGCTGCCGACTGTCAGAGGTGGTGTTCCCGATTCCCCACGACTCAGCAGAGATCTGGCGTTGTCCCCCAAACCCAGGTTAGGAGGCACTCTCACTTCTGCGCCCAGTCTCCCCTGTGTGTACCATCCGCTGCTTCTTGGCATCTCCCACACACGGTACTTTTCAGCAAGGTGGTTTTATGCCTTTTCCACCCTCCAATCATTAAAAGCCTTAAATTTTTTCACCTTAGAGGTGGAAAAGGAAGCAAAGAGAAATACCATCTCCAGCTGAAACAGAAAGGAGAATTTTAAAAGGCAAAACATCATTATTCTGTGCACGTAGACCATGTGGCTGGAATGCTATTGAAGGCATCTGGCAGACAGAAACATAGAATAGGAGAGGTTAAAGAAGAAAAATACTATAGCATATTTCCTTGGGACCTTAGGATGATTCAAAAATCCTTTTGCCCAGTTTCTCCATACATGACCCTTACTCTGACAAACGGCACTAAGTCATGGTTCCTCTGCTTCCTCATGTACAATGTGCGGTCATCCCAGCGAAAGCAAGGCAAAGGTAGCAGGACTTTTATTTACTTAATTCCTCTGTCGTTTATATAGACGTATCCAGCTCAGTCATCCCAGGAATTCAGCTGGGAGGGACATTAGGTCCAGCGTACCCCGGCTCAGAGAGCTTGCAAGAAGCAGCTCTTTGCAAGGTGGTGAGTGGGAAAGGGCTCAGCTCTGCAGAAGCCTGTCTCAGACCAGGCTGGTCCCAACCCAGCAGCTGCAGCTGGCTGCCAGCATCCAGCCGACACATCCCCACCGCGCTGGGGTGTGCTGTGAGATGCTGCTGTCTAGTCGTTCAGTCTTCAAACCAATAGGATACGCACAATCCAAATGAAGAAAATAGATGAGGAAAACGTTCCTAGCCTTCAACAGGCAGGAGCCTGTCCCAAAACCAGATCTCCCGCCTGCACGATACTTAGTGACCTGCACACCACACGGGTGCAGAAGACCAAATCCCCATTTAGCAGCCAAAACAGTGGTACCATCGCACCCGTGCTTGCGACGTCGCTACGGTCCCTGTCTTCGCAGGACTTTCCTCCATCTTGTGACACTGGTGGGCAGCACTCTGCAGCTCACGACGCACTGTGCAGCCTCTGCCCTAAGCAGGAACACTTCCCCAGCCACCGCCAGACCCCAGCTTTGGCTTTCTTATTCATGGAGTCCCTGACTCCAGGCTCCTGCCACAAGGTTTTCAGGATGATTGCAACAGTACCGAGTGCTGTTAAAGACTCAGGTTCTGTTTCCAAGAGTAGCTCACACCGTCTCTTGAGAGAAAATTTCTGCAAACACAGCTTAGACTTGAAGCCGCTGAGGACGGCAAGAAAACACAGACTTGGCTTGTTAACAGTGCTCGTTACAGCCCCTGGAAAAGCTTTGTGCAGGTGTCCCAGAAGAAAGGGGAAAAGAGAAAGGAGAAGCACAACAGCATGGGCCCTTTGCCCAACAGCTCTCTCTGAATTACGTCCTCGGGCTCTGAAGCCCAGGCTGTGGCAGCGTAAAGCCATGCCAGCCGTGCCCAGGGCTGGTGGGGCGAGGGAGCACGGTTCCCACCACACAGGTACTTGTGCTGCACAGCTGGTGGTGGCCGGCATGGGCAGCAGCCCCGCCGCCCCCCGAGCAACGAGAGATGCTGGTGTGATGGTTCACTGCTCACCAGCAAGACCGCCTACGCCGCAGGACCTGCCAAACCAGAGCTCTTGCTTAGCCTAAAGTCAGGGTTGCACAGACATCTGCGTGCACCCTGCTAGTCTCCCGAAATGCTGCAAAGCCCCTCACGCCCTGGGTCATCTCTGCCGTGGAAAGGCAGCCCGGCCAAGTGGAAGTCCCTTCGGGGCTGTGCTGGAAGCCTGGCTTTTCCAAATACGTCGAAAACAGAAGGCCAGGGCTGGATGCAGGTTTGCTGAGATCAGGGCTATTCTGGTGCGGACGGGCTATGTGCTGCTGCTGATAGGGAGGATTAATGAGCCAGGCTGCTCATCTGTTGCAATTAGAAACAACACTACAACTATTTTGGTGCCATTTCTCTGCAGAGTACTCAAACGGCTTATCAGTCCCTTCTATATCTTCATGTAATTGTGGCTTCGTTAAATATAGGATGGTAAACTGCCATATGTATGCATCGCTCTTCATTTAGGGCTAAGGTGCAGAGGACCACTTGCTAATGCTCGTACAGCAGTAGAAAGGGGTTTTAGTGAGTGGCACTAATAAGACTTCAGTGTCACCTTGCTGAAGCTAAAATTGCTCTGGCATTTTCAGTGCACATAGGAGATCCGGACACAACGAGGACCTAATTTGCTCCAGCTTCAACGAGAAGGGCCTTGGTGTCTGAAGCTGTAGCTAATCACCACATTTATCAGCAACCGGCTGAAGCTTTAAGAAATGTTTTTGTGACATTAGTAAAGCAGTTCTAGCTCCTGGGCTCTACTCCTCACTCTGCTCCGTGACCATGGACATCCCTCTCATGAGCCCCAGCTGCAAACTGGGAGGGACAACCCCCGTCTAAAGGATGAGGTCTCGCCTCCTGCTTCCACAGGGTTATTTACAAGCGCGGGTGACACTTAGGGGCAGAGAGGAACTCCCAGAGAAACCCAGTCCTGTCTTATAGCAAACATACTGTGTTTCACCCAGATCTTACAGACCCGTAAAGGTTTCACCTGTCTAGATCCCCTGACAAAGGTAATTCATGACTGGGCACCAAAATTTCAATACACATCAAAAATGCAGAGTAGCAGCTGCGTTCTTACTTCAAGTTTTCTGAGATTTTTCCTGAGGCTACACGGGCAGGAATTCAGCCAAGTCAGCTGGCAGCAGCAGCCCACCCAGTGCACTGGAGATTCCCTTTCAGGCAGCGCCAGGGACCCCCAGCCCAGAAGAGCCGAGCCCAGAGGGGTTTCTCCATAGGCCGCGCTCCAGCAGGAGCAACAAACACCTGAAGCGCAGCTGGACTCCACGCCGTGACCTCACTGCAGCCCTCACCGCTCAAGGAGCGCAGCTGAAAACCGAGGAGGGTCTGAAGAAGGAGCGCAGACTGTCCGTGTGCTCCTCAGCACCCCTTTGCCTCTCGCTGGAAACAAATCCCTACAAGTTGCTATCGGTAACCGCGAAAGTTTGGTCTCGGGTGCTGGGGCATTACAAGACAGAGCAAAGAGACGTGAGGCAGATCCCGCAGCGCCGCATTGAAACCGGATGCCTTGGAAAGAGCTCGGATACCTTGAAAAGAGCTTTCAAATGGATGCTAGAGGGACAACGTTTTGTTCAGGACCACCAGACAGACCTTTGAAAATGTAAATGGCTCCAGGCAAGCTCCTCAGCCCAGGTGCCAATATCTCACGGGTTTTCAGGCCAGCATCCTCTTCCATCACCCCAATGGATTTTAACAAATGGCCAGAACACGCTTTTGGGGAAACCACTAGCCTATGCCTCTGGCTAGACATTTTGTATCTGCATGCCTCCTGGACCAGAGAGAGATCTTACACGTCCAGTGGCTCTCTATTCAGAGTCCCTACATCACAGACAAACCTCTGGCCATCCTTATAGCAACTTACCACTCTGCTCTACAATGCGATCTTCTTTAAATGCTCCACTGGCGTCTGCCAGAAGCGCAACTTGATATGAAACCCCCAAGTGCCAGACAGCTCCTTCATCTCTCCATGACAAATAAATCTTCGTGATAAATCCATGCTCTCCAATGTCACCTCTTATATATAGACAATCAGAGAAGCTAAGGTACTCAAGTAGAAGCGTGAGGACGAGACCTAGGAGTCAAATTACATTTAACCTCTGTTTTTGTGCTTTTATCTATTAGAAATAGTTTGTTGCATGTTCTAACTTTCCTCCCTGTTTCATGTTAGGTTTTTTAAAGTGTTTCTGTACTGTGCTGAACTCTCCCCCTCAGAGATACGGCAATTCTTATCCCCAGGAATAAAACTGTGTTATTTTCCCTCATCACTGAAATGAGCCAGCCCTGAGGCAGGAGCTCTCGGGCTCTGTGCTCGCTCCAACAAACTCGCGTCACAGCCCGGGAACGCACCGAACAGACGGGCATCTCACGGTGGAGGATTTAAGCCAGACTGGATCCAACCAAATTCAACAGGAGCTCAGACAGCTTCTGTGACAAGGGACCCTATCTCTACGTACTCCGGGATACTGGCTCCATAAAGACACACAGAGAAGATCAGCCGCTGAGTCACCAGTGGGATTTCTGGCTGCACACTGGGTTAAGTCCTGCTACAGCTCATTCCACACCTGACAGGCCTCCCCACCCTGGGCAGCACCCACTAAAGACCTGCATGCTGCTCAGCAGGTCATGGCAATATGTAATTTGGTCATCCCAGCAATGTCCCTTGTTTCTAGTAGCGAGGCGGTTGCAAGCAGGAACTGCTGCAGGAGAAGGTCTTGGGCTCTGGCCTCCCTAGGAGAGACGCTGCCTGGATAGAACCCAAATCAAACCAGGAGCCCGTCAGGGTGGCTGAAAACATTCATCCCACTGCAGTACACCTTCCAAATGACTGGCTTTAAATTGCTTTCCTCTAGTCTGAGGAATGACAGGGTTGGAAAAGATGCAGAAGACAGCTAAAGCGAGACAAGAAAGGAGCCTGCTCCTCTATCTCGTGATCTGCTGGGACGAAAATCCAACAGAGGGGGTAGAGACAGCAGAAGAAAGAAACCCCTCAGCAAAGGCAGCACCTGATTGAGCAGAGAGCTTAACGTTGCACCCGGCAGTGGGAGGATGCCCGTGGGCTGGCAGCACCCAGGACCACTCCTGGGAACACAGCATGGCTTGAACCACCTCCCTTTGCCACCAGCAGCAGCATGCTCAGGGGGAAAACCAAGGGCTCTAATTATCGGCTACTCATGTCAGGCTGTGCTCTAACCATTTGAAACCTGCTCATCACTAACCTCCTCTGCAGTACCTACAAGAGCAGCAGGCAAACATGCCACAGGAAAGCAGATACCTGCTAATGAGACAGCCATCAACCACTTGTTATCTCTTTGATTACCTCCTTAACTCAGTCAAGAGACAGCACGCTTTATTTTTGTCCTCCGTACTGAATCAGCATCTCCAGTTCCCAGAGGCTTTCCTGCTGCTGGTACCGCACACGCCGGGAGCCGAGTGGCACCCGAGGCCAAAATGCTCCCACTCTGCTCAGCACTTTCCCACACCCCTTGTGTCTCCTATCTTGGTCTCATCAGCTCCTGCGTGTGCTTTTGAACACACCTCCCTACAATGAGTCGTTGGCAGATCTTGTGACCAGAAGGTACCAACGCACTTCCTACACGATTGCTTCATCTTGAAACACTCCTAGCCTGTATCTGTCAAGTGGGTAGGAGAGGGACCTTTGGTTTGCCTTTCCCTGAAGGACGTTAGCACAACATTTGTGAAAGGCAAAGTCATAGCAAGCCTCAGAAAGTCAACTGCCGAGATAAAAAGGGAGATTCGGTTTGGTCCCCAGTGTGAGCCAAAAGAACGAAGCATACGAGACACTTTGTGCAGAAAGTTAAACAATCTCCTGACTCTGAAAATCCAACCCTAAAATCAGGATAGCTTGCAAGATCAATGAATTGAACAGTTGCAGCTTTAACAGAGATTTACAGCAGGTCTTAAAACTCTCACACACCGACAGTTCACCATTTGATAGAGTTCCCCGTTTGTAAAGAGAAAGTGGATTCCCAACAAGACGCAGCGCTTGCTCCAAACACCCTGCCTGGCTTTGCAAGTTGGATCTCAGAGAGCCACTCTGGAGACCCAGGTCTTGAGGGTAATGCTCTCGGATACAAGCACTCGGGGGTCTACCCCAAGATCCCCAAGGGGAGAAATGGAAAACAAGTTATGAGATAATCTAATTTTCCAGGACAGTACCTATTTCAGCACACCTCGCACACAAGCGCGCAACGCTGACGCCGGGCAGGGAAAAGCATCTCCTGTCCTTGCTGACGCCCACACACGCGCCAGAGGTTATCGAATGATTTTCCCGGTCTGTTTTAACCGTGTCCCACCTCAGAGAGGCTGGGAGCGTGCTACAGCCAGCAGTAAGAGCAGGGGAGTGGGGATCAAGCCTCAATTCTGACCTTAAAGTCAGAAATAATCTTTCAGGAAGTTTCTCTGGCAGAGCAACACTGGTACCTCCTCAGACTCCTTCGTGGCTGTGGCCCCCACCCCTTCAGCCTTGTTTCCCTTCTTAGAAATGAGGGCAAATCTCTCTTTTTTTTTTTTTTCTGGCTAGGAGTGTGTGGTACTCAGACAGGGGCTTTCTGCCGATACACAGGCACGTATCATCTCAGGTACCAGAAAAGGAGGCGTTTCCAACACGTGCACACAGGCAGGGCTCCACGGGTGCCAAAGGCAAGAACTTACATGGCTGCAAACTTGATCCCGATCCAAGAGGTGTGTGGCAGCTGAGGCTGAACGAGAGAGGACGCCCTGAGTCACGTCAGCGTGGCAGACCCTTCCTCCCTGGAGGATGTTCGCATCAGGCCAATTTAATGTGGGACGAAGAAAACAGTAGTAACAGGGAAGACCAGTTTTGAATTTAGTCCTCCTTCCCCTCACGCTTAGCGGAGTTGTATCCCAGGTAGGCACCTCACATGCTCCCCGTGCTGAATAACCTGTTTCCCCGGCAGAGCGTTGGCACCATTACACAGTGCTTACGGCCACGAACGGAGGCTGCAAGGGCCAACTTTTCAGCCAACCCTCAGCCCTGCTGCTGCTTTTACTTCTCTGGTAAGAAACAAAGAGGTTTTCTAACCTCCTCCCTGCTATCAAACCACCTGCAGTTCAGGCAGACCAGCTGGAAGAGGTTGAGCCCAAATGCAAGGAAAGGGGGGAGGAAGGGAGGGAGACCACCTCTGCTAAGGGACCACCTTCCTCCTGCAGCACGAAGGCTCCCAAACAGCAAACGGCGACTTCTCTGTCCAGCCACTCTCTCCTTAGCCCCAGAAGCAGTCACAGTTGCCCAGGTTTTGCCACCTAGGCAATGCTTGCTGCCAAGGGCATCTCAGCAAAAGGACCAATATTGATCATAGAAAAGGGGAGGAAAAAAAAAAAATCAATTCCAGTAGAAAAATAATTTAATAAAGGGATAAGTTTCAAGAAAATATCTGTATAGTAACAACATTTTAAGTAAAATGTCCACAAAAATATACATGTCTAATGTGATTATACATAAGTTTTCCAACAGGTCCTGTTTTAAACTTGGTTCAGTCCATCTAGGCTTCCATCTAGGAAAAACCTTCCCTGCTACCAGACTTCCTGGGATATATCAGTTTGTACAACAGCATCATATGAGAAGTGTTTTCTATCTCATTTTAGGCTCATACAAATAAAGTTTAGAGTTGGTAACAGTCCAGAAGAGATCAGGTTATACCATATCATTAAAAAAAGTAAATACAAACAAAGAAAGCAAAAGTCAGCCACCTAAGGGACACTATTGGGCAGAAATATCAGCCCTACAATACACACCACACTTAACACTGACACAGCTGGAAAAGGAGGGGGATGAGGGAAAGATGGGCAAGAGAGACAGGAAAATCCCAGGAGGAAAATTCCCAGGAATCATAGAACTCCTAAAGGAGCAGGCTATAGAGAGGCTAGGGAAAAGCACACGAGAGACCAAAGTATTTCTAGAAACCAGACAACTTTGTAACACGGAAGATAAGCTAACTGCAAGAGGATGAAGAGGAATACGGTAGAAAATGTTTATTTCTTATTTTTCCAAAAGGCTACTGAGCTGTAGCCAAAGACTCCTCACCAATAGTGCTCATTCAGCTGCACAGCTCCAAAACTGATGTACTTCCAGGAGAGAAAAATCTGGTTACAGAAACTGAAGGATGCAAGAATACAGTAGAAAATAAAGAAAACATATTCCACCAGCAGAGGACAGGAACAAAACACTGAAAAGATGCCAAATGAGATATCAGTTTTGTAAAAGGGAGATGTACACCGCAACAAAAACCAAAACAAAAATAACAGAACAAAAACCCATCCCACAGAAAGAAAAAGAAAAATTGCTAAAGAAATAAAAAGGACACACATTTTCCAAAAGATTTTTTGTTTTATAATCAAATTTTTTTTACATAGACAACTGAAACACATCAATATTTTGTGCGAAAAATATTTTTAAATAAACTTTGCTCGTTCTCAGTTTTTATACATTCTGATATACATATGTAACAAGGTTTATGGCACTGTAACCAGGATCAAAATCATATAAAGGAACGAAATAATTGCTCTCATTTATCCTTTCTGAACCAAGCTGGCTGCCATTGCACTATTAGACTTTAAAAATTATTATCCTATTATTAGTGGGCAGCCAACTCTAATTGGTTTGAACACTCAAAACAAATCCCAAATTATTATTGCACAAGAAGCCAGTGAAGGCATATGGCATAGAATGATCAAAGTCCCTTACTGTTAAAACCTTACACCCCAAAAATAGAAAAATAGAACTGGAACATGAAACACGCCAAATAAACTTTTTTTTTTTTCTTCTTCTTCTTTAGTTTGAGTCAGGAGTGTGAAAAGTGCCTTACAGACTTTCTAAGCTGCTCCAATTTCTTTTGCATCGGTGAGCATTTTGCTAGGTTATCTTTAGCAAAGCCTTTGCAGAGTGAAGGCCCTTATGTTTCAGGGATGTTTTTTCCTGCTTTGTTTTGGCTGTTTGTGTTTCGTCTTCAACATAGGTTTCTTCAGTCTATGAACCTGCACAGACTACTTAGCCATAAACTCTACAAGTAGCTGGAGAGGAAGGAAAAATAAAAAGAAAAAAAAGCCCAATATTTCTTCTTCTTGTTTTGATTTTAAAAAGTACTCCTTTTGCTCTGAAGCCTCCCTGCTCTGCTGGCGTCCGGGAAGGAAATCACAACAGCATCCCAAACGCGGCAAAGTTCTTAGATCTCTTTTAAAAACCTTTCCTTACAGAAAAAAAGGGTTTTATTCACAAAAGGTTTGCCACCCACCCCCCCGGCCTCAAAAGCTAAAAAGAAAAACCCACAACCCACCCGTCACTGCCCCAAATCAGGTGAAGAATAGGTTAACCCCTTCATTGACCGCCTCCTTGCAGCTTCACCATCACACGACAGTCTCTACGCCGATCAACTTTGGTGTGAGGATTCGTGGTGTAACACCGTTGTTTAGATCTTCTTCGAACTCCAGTAACTGCCCCATAAAGTTAAGGTTAGGGGAAATGATTGGTCGTTTGCCTTTAACAAATTTATAGGCATCCGTCATGGTCATGCGCGTGTGCTTCATTAAGTACGCGATAACTATGGTGGCAGATCGGGAGACACCAGCCTGGCAGTGGATGAGGAGACCTTTTCCACACTGATGAGCCTCCTCTGGAAACGAGAGAGACAAAAGAAAGTAAGGTTTTTGCCAGTTTGTAAATCAGAAAAAGCTCAGTGCAATTAAGAGTAACTTCATGTGCAAAGTCCCTTTATTTGATTACAAGCACAGCAGCATCTCCTCCCCTTCCCCTCCAGTCCATCTTCCTTGAGGGTTTCAGAGTTACTGGATGTGAAACACACAGCCCAGTCCAAGACTGAAAATCGTTACGTTCACTTATATCTCTTTATTAGATGCACTGCACATCAGGAGACACTGCTGCGCTGCCCGTGTGTGCTGCCAGGGAGTGCCTATTTAGGAGGTCAAGCCCCACGACAAGGCAGCTTGGGGTCCACCTCCACCTCTGTTGCAATGCTGCTGCGTTATGGCAGCATCTGAACCTCCCTGTCTTTCAAAGCAGGAAACCCCCTTTTCAAAAACAGGTATTTTCAGATTCAATTCATAACAATACACCTGTTTCTAAGCCCTATTCTTTGAGGATTTTACAAAATGAGCTTCAACGGGGCACTCTGCTGTGGCGTCTCTGCGAACGCAGGAGCTGGATCCTGTTTGTAACTTAGCAAGACTTCAGCGTTAAAAGACCTCAAATTCTCAGTCCTCACTTGCTGCATATCAAGCTCTGCGTGTTCTGACTGAATCACCTTCAGCAGCATGAAAAGGGGGTTTGCCATCCCTGTCTCTGCAATTCAAGCACAGCATCTCATTCTGCTCAACACTTCCCCTCCAGAGCTTCTCACTGGGAGCGGTGGGGAAAGGATGAGGTGGGAAAGGAGGGAGACAACACCACACACAATCACACACATAGAAGCTCCACCAAGACCCATCACTTAGAGGGACGCAACCTGGCCAGGATTTAAGCTTCTGGGAAGCACATGCGATTTGGACACAAGAAAGAGGAGAGTCACTACCGTACCAACCCCATCTCCCACAGCTTGCTTTTTAAACAGGATTTAAAACTTTCAAGGTGTGACACTTCAATGTATTTCTTTTTGTTTTAATCCACAGGAGGAGCATGAATTTAGTCTGCAAGTTTTGGCATGAATCCAACCCCACCAACACTATGGTTCATTGTACCCCACGCGTTCAACCTGTATGGTGAAAGCACACGTGAAGCCAGCTTCCCTCTAGACGTTTTTGCCAGTTAGCATTTCAGAAAGCTGAAACTCTAACGCATTTTGACACACTTTCCCAGAGAGTTTTTGATGATTTCACTTCCTATGGTTTTAGTCTTCGCTAAACCTGGATTCGGTTGTGGTTTTTTCAAGACATATTTGAAGAAACATAGGCCAACAATCTGCTGTTTAAACATTTCCAAATCTTCTCAAATGCAATTTAAAGTTTACCCCGAGGAAGGGAAATCTTTGACTAGTTACTTCCCCAGCTGGCTAAATTTGCTATGGAGAAGAACTCTCAATGGAAAAATATTTGTTTATTAAAAACAAAGACAGACCCTCAAGCTGTAATTATTAAAAAGGAAAGTAAAATGGGTTTTGAAACACTTTCTAAACCTTTTCAGAACAAGGCTGCTTTCTTTGCCCTTGGTAAAGTCATAAGCCAAACATTATCTTTCAGTGGTTTCAAGAGCTCTAATCCTGCAGTTTGTAGGGACGCTGGGTGCAGAACTCTCCCTCCTGCCCTGAAAGGACCTCACTGGAGCTTTGCAGTTTCTCTATGTAAGCTTAGCCTATTGCATCTCCTCATCTTGTAGAATTCAAAGTTTAAGGTTTTACTGGATTTCTTGACCCAGCTTTTCTTCCCAAAGGATCAGAGCAAGGTTCCCTCTTCCCTGCCCTCTGAGAGGGCTCAACCCCTTCCCTTCACCCCAAAAGGGGTCTTCACCTTCCCATGCACTTAGGAATCAGCAGTCTGGGGAGCTGGGGTTGGGTTAAGAACCTTAGGGAAAATTTGGTTCTAAGTTCCTTTGGTCTTTACACGGTAGAGGAACAAGCCCAAGGGCTCCTGGTGGAAGCTCTCAGTGGCAAGATTCAAGTTGTAATGCTGTCCTCCCTCTGAACTGCAGTTTACGCAGGGATTTGCCTATTCACCTTCACTAAAGCAGCACGGCTACAGACTGCATGCATCAGTGTACAACCTCCTGCCAACCAAAACACACCCGGACTGGGCTGAAGAGCCGTCTGCTTCAGAGCAGCATGACCCTGTCCTGCCCAGGCAGATGGCAGGTTCACACGGGCTCAGTAGAATATGCTGAGCTTGGACCTCCTGCCTGGGGACCCAGTCTCACAAATGGGGTCCCAATCCTTGCTGAGCCCAAGAGCACCCTCACAGACTCAGCACAAGCAGGCTTGAGTTTCAGGAGCCACGTACCCACACCCTGACTCAAGGGCCACAAACACTGATGATCTGAGGGCAGAGAAGACAGCGGCTCTGCACCCACTTCAGCATGGGGTCAGCTAAGGATCTAAGCTGTGATGCAGCACAAAAGCACACTCCCTTTGCCTAGTCCTCCACCATCAAGCCTGAAGAGATTAGCCCAGCCTCAGCACAAGAAAATAAAATTGTATGTCAGTGGTCCCACCAGCATATTTCAAAAAATCTCTCAGGACGCGCACTTGTGCTGGGGAAGCACAAGTGGACATTCACTATGCCGCAAAAGCCGTGCCTACACAGGTACGTAGAGGGACAAGGGAAGGTCCTCAAAAGCTTTCAGTATCACATGCTGATGTCCTCACCGACCAGCCCTGCTCAGAGAGGCAATCCAGCTTTAGCCTAGATGACTAACCCCTCAATGCACCCCTAAACTCGGCCGAGGGCTGCGCTGCACGGATTGTGGTGAGGTTCAGAGCAACGAGGGTAACGTTGCTGGGTCGTTTCTTCAGCAGCCTCCCCAACAAGGTGCATGTCTGCGGTGAACTCTCTCACACAGCCTACGGGGTTTTTAGAGGCTTATTAGTACAAGTTTTCATCATAATCTAACGCAAGCACACATACACTCCGGAGTTAGTATACATCTAAGGGTAGAACAAGTGAAGCGTGAAAGTTTGTCAGTTTTCTCATAACATTAAGTTAGGAAAGATTCAATCATCGTTAAGAACAGTTAGTATGAAAAATTGGCTGGAAGCCACTGTGGAAACTAGGAACACAAAGGAATCAAGAAGAGGGGATGACAAAAGTCTGTTTTCTGGGGTTTCCTGAATTTGGAAGCCTGGAGGTAGGCGTCACTATCAATGGATAAAAATTATACCCTGGGGCTACTTAACTGCATATGCCAGAGATGAGAATAAGTAGAAACATGAGGCGCTCAGCATTTCTGACAACCTAAACAAAAGTAAATATGACCTTACGGAGCCTTCAGGGTAGTTAGTGAAGCGTAAAATTCACTATAGATTATTAATACAGGTAAAAAAAAACAAAACCAACCAAACAACCAACCAAACAACCCACCCCCAGGAGTATTTCCAGTCAAGGGTAATTACCAATAAACTCAAAAGCCTCTTCAAAATACTGCCTGAGATTCTGCTTGTTGCTGTCAGTGGCCGGGAGCCGCTTGTAGTTGAACAAGCCTTTCTCGTAATGGTACAGGGGCAGGTGGGTGGTCACATTGATTACATAGCCTATGTTCATTCTCTGCATTTTCTCCAAGTCCTGAGCATCGTGCTCGTTTCCGAGGAAGAGGAAGGGCAGGATGGGGGTGAGCTCAGCGTTCTCGATGTCCGGCGTGGTGGGGATGGACTGAGGTAGCGTGGGGGGCACGGCAGATGCGCCACCCCCTCCTCCCCCCTCCGGGCACTCTTGCAGCTGGAGGGAGTTATCGCAGAGGTTTTCGTGGTTCTGCTTGAAACTGCTGAGTCCTCCTGGGAAGAGAGACCAAGCAGATATTTTGGTTAGACATCCTGAGGTCGGCAACGCTCTGGACCCACCTTTCTTCAGAGCACACGTGGGGGCCACCAGGACTGGAGCTGGCTTTATTGTCCCCACCACCACTGTCACGGTGACCGATTCTGGGCATGGCTGCCGAAGGGCATGTATTGTCCTCCCCTCCACGAGGCTGACTGTGCCAAGAACAGGCTCACAAACATGCCTCTGTGCAACACCAGCGTGCTGGGGCTGCCTCACCTATGAGCCTGTGGGAGGAGGCAAAAGCGGGAGGGTGGGGGGGCGGGGGGAATGACAAAAGGCATTTTTCCAAGAAGGAAAACATCTCCAAAACTATGTGCAAATGGGCTAGCAGCACGCCAAAAGTAGACCGGCAAGCCAGCTGGGACAGTCTTTTAGCTTTACCTGTCCACAGCAGATCTGCCTCCTGGAAGTCACCCCGCAGGGCATCCCCCACCCAACACCCCCGAAGAGGGGAGGGGGCAGCTCACGCTGGCATCGCTCTGGGGAACGGTACGTACCGGCTTGTGCGGCCAAATAAAAGAAAACCGCTCCTCGTAACCTAACAGCCACTGAGGTGCTCACTTAACATGTGGCAAACAGCTCTCCTTTTTCTGCCCTGGTTGCCTGAAAATATCTAGTAAGAGTTATTTTTAGGACATTAATATGGATTGGGAAATAGATTCGAGGGGGGGAGGGAGAAGTCACTTTTTTGGCTCGCGCCTCCCCTGGCTCTATCACCCGTCTTGCTGGCTTTTTCAAGCAGCATTTTCCTCGTTTGGTTTTTTGTTGTTGTTGTTTTTTTTTCTTTTTTTTTTTCCTCTCCTTTTCCAGGAGGGCGGCTCCGCAGAACTGGAGCAAGAAAAGCAGACCTTCTTTCTACACCTCATTCGGCAATTACATCAGCCCCAGGCTCCCCACCTGCCCGGTTTCCATAGCGATTACACAAAGCACACAATGACATCAGCTGGCATGACATCAGCTCTTTGAGCGCAAACAATACAAGAAGAACTACTTTGTGTAAGGCCTTTGGTAGGAGGCGGCATTCCTGGGAGCCGCTGATGTAATGCTAACAGGTGGCTCCTCCAAAAGAAAAAGGCGGAAAGAGGAGAAATGCAAAGATATATTCCCCCCCCCCGGCCTCGACCACAAAAGCGCACGTTTATGTTGTAGCAGGATACTTGGAGTCATGCACCGCACTGAGACAGGCCAAGCGTTCAGACTCAATTGCACTTTGTTAAATGGAAGCCAAAAAAAAAAAAAAAACCACCAACAAAAAACCACCCAACCCAGGAAGGGGGGGAGCTACACTGAAGTTACTAGAAAGAGCTACACTAGCCAAAATAAACGCTGAATGTCACCATCCCCTTAATGCCATTTCAAAAAAACAACAACAAAAGAGGTTATTTGTCTTTTCCATGCTCTTTCACAGTGATCTAGCGAAGGAAGATTGTAAAACAGAGCAGAACACGCTGTCACACAGGCTCTGGATCAGACACAGCAAAGGGCTTCAATGTCTGTCTTGAGTGCTGCAATTCCATAGGGTGGGATCCACCCAGGGACCATCTCAGTGTCCTACGCAGTACTCAATGGGCACGAGGCACCCAGACCAGGCCACAACCATTTGAGCCCTTCTAATTCAAGTGTCCTTTTTAATGGCCAGACTTCCGGCCTTCACACGCTGCTAGTAACTCATTTTCCCAAAAATCCTTGAATTGCCCACAAAATGCAGAGTATTTCCCCCACCTCCAAAGCACGCTTATCTTCAGCTGTTTCTGCTGTTTACAGGACACAGAGCAAACAGATCTGCCTTGAAGATCTCTAGTCACAAAGTTGTTGTAACAGGGGAGCAGGACGGAAGGAAGAGCAAGGACAAAAACCTGAGCTCACTGCCGGCCTTGACAGGGTTTGAAAAGTCTTCTCAGGCTGCGCAAGAAAACAAACAAGACTATGGTCCCCAAGCTGAAGATGTCTGAAGCGTCATCCAAACAGACAGCCCCAGCCTAGAGTATGGACTAAGCTCTAACCCACATTCCCATTCTTCTGCATAGGCAAGCGATCCATTCAGCTTAGACACTGCTGTTTAAACAATTACCAGAGCATGCTGGGGTTTGCAAGAAAACCTCTAAAAAATAAGCTGCTTTAGTGACTTCAGAGCCAGTGTTCATTTTCCACCTCTCCTGCAGCCTTCTGGGAGTAGGTGGCCATAGGCTGATGTAGGATCCCATTGCTTCAACACTTAGGTGTGGACACACTGATGGTATGGCAGACACTGTCCTGCTTCACCAGTTGCCTTGTAAGATACAGCAGAGCTGGAGAGTCTAGAGCAAGCTTTCCTCACCACCTATGTCTATGTTCTTCTTCTAGGGCCTCCTCCTGCCCTGTTGGCCAGAAGAGACTATTACTCCTGTTACCAGCTCTCCCTCAGCACTACGTGGGCTTGGGTCCAGCAAATGAGAACAGGGAAGAGAGAGGACAAGAGACCATTGCATTGTGCAGAGCTCCCCTACTATCACCATACCCAGCAGAGACCAAGAGGCACAGGGCAATCCCCACCACTCCAGCAGGAGCGTCAGGCGAAAGGATGGGAAGGTGATCCCAAATATACCACATGGAAGATGCCCAAACAAGTGGAACAGCCAAATATACAACAGCTTCACCCACAATTTCTTTCCTGGCTTTCACCTGTAAAGAAGTAACCTTTCTCGATGTCAGTCCACATTCCCCCTCTCCTTGTCCTCATCCCTCATGTGGGTAGTGAGTTAAAAAGTCAGTCCAAGCAATATTTAAAGTACCATACCCAAGCAACTCTTAGAGCAAACATCCCTGAAATGATATATTACTGGGGAGAGGATTAATAAGCTGAAGCGGCTGAGACACGTGAGCAAGGGAGGACTGGACAAGAACAGCGATGCACAGAAAGGACGCAGCAAGACGCAGTCACCGAGAGAAGCTGAACTTCAAAAATCAGCAGTAGGAGCTTAGCTTGGATCCGTACTGCCATATGCATCACGCAGGTCCCAAAACAGGATCCAGGCATCTCATGAGCACTGTTCCCTTAATCCACGCCCACACACGCATACCACACATGATCCTTGCTCCTAGCTGATTTATGAGGCACTAGTGTAACTTAAGCGGAGCTCATGCACGCACAATGCTCAGGTTTTTTGAAAGTTTACAAGACTACTTCGCAAAAGAGTTAGACCAGTCGAAGGAGTCAAAGAGCAACGGACCTTCCACATGAAGGTAAATACAACGTACGGGGTATTCAGGTGCATCGGTATTCCTTTATCAGACAGCTGCTATTTCAGCATTTAAAGTCTTCATGCAGTGGGGGAGAGGAGGTGGGAAAGAGGCTATACCTGGAGAAGAAGCCAACACACAGCTATAGTAAGCCTGGTCTAAGAGTTGATCTGCTAAATTCAGCGAGGACCAAGACTTAACACTGCTACTGACAGCAACTCCAGATCACAAGGATGCTCAAGGGACAGATGCGGAGACTCCACTCACGGCTGTAACAGAAGCTGCTTGTGACTGAAGCTGCTCAAGCCTTCCCAGACCTGGGGCAAGGAGGAAACGTTATGGAGGGCACTAACTGGGCGCCTGGGGGAGAAGCAAAACCTGGCAGAAGCCTCTCACTAGCACAAGAGTAAGCTGTATTTGAAAAGCAACTTTTCAGCTGCTATTTGCAATGTGCAAAAAGCCTTCATCGTATACAGGCAGCCTAAGCAGAGAGGCAATATAATATACTCAACGAGGAAAGACCATGAGCATGCATAGCAGCGCAATTTGAACGACAAACATGAAGCCTAGACTCAGCTGTGTCACCACCTTCAGTGACAAACCAAAATGCCAGCAGCTAGATAAGCCACCCATGTTCACTTCTACGGAACGTCATGCTTGTAACCTGTCTTCTCTAGCTTTAAACACACCGTGGAGCTTTAATAACCAAAGTACAGCAAAAAGCCTGAACCGCCCAGCCAGTTTGACGCAGCCCACGCATGGGTGCGGAGAACACATCAAGTGCTTTTGTGCACACTCTGCTCCAAAACGGCTGCCGGGCAGGCTTTCAGGGGGCTGAATCCACCCAAACGCAGATGAAGAAAGATATGCAGGGACGCCCAGCATGCTGGGGAACCCACGATATTTCTCCCATGAAGAAATGAATCCATGAAGCAGGACCCTCCACAGCAGGCGGTGGGTCTTGCCTACTATCTAGTGAAACACAACAGAAGACCGAGGGCTCTCGCTCACCACTGATGTGAAGAGCCAGAGATTTTTGCAGTTATCACCACATGCCATGGTCCACCATCCTGCTCCGCCAGAACAGTTAGTGAGCAACAACAGACTTGGGATTGTCTGAGACCTCAAAACTTTTAGGAAGTTTCAAGTCAGCACTGTACAAGCTCCAGCTATTCATACTTGTTTGTTCGAGTTCTTTGCAGCCATCTGCCCATAAACATCTCGCTTAATGCTTCTCAAAATCCCCTGCTGAGCAGCACCCGGGCAGCAGCTGCACACACATTTCCCAGCTCCGAAGCCACCCAGGAGCCCGGGGCTTGCACCAGCGCTACCGAGGCCAGGTGAGCAGCTGGACGGGAGCCAGAGCAGCTCTGAACAAATTTAAAAAAACAAAAACAAAAAAAAGACAAGCAGCATAGTGCTTGGATTAAAAAAAAAA